>BCJH01000057.1:0-13558 GCA_001600275.1 Cutaneotrichosporon curvatum | reverse complement strand
CCCCTCGCTGATCAGCCAGCGGCGCAGCTCCTCCCGCCATGGCGGAGCCGCATCAGTGCTAATATAGATCGTGCTCAGAAGAAGGTGATTCTTCTTCATCCGCCGGGTACGCGCTATAATCGTGGTGATGTCGGGGGAGCACTTGGCGGCGTAGAGCCCATGCCGGGATGGCTCGGCCATGCTCTGCGGTGGTGGAACGTTCTCATTCCCAGGCAGCTTGGGGAGCTTCGCAAAGCCAGTAAAGGGGCTGTCGTCAGATCGGAACGTGGCGTCGTGGCTAATACTGGTTGGTACTCACGCGAAGCGGTCGCTCATGTTCCTGCATGCCTGGTTCCACTCGTCTCCAAAGTGCACGTCCAGCGCAAGAACGTGGATCCATGGTTTCTGGGGCACGGGTTTAGTATCTGTGACGACCGCGGCGCGGTCGAGGTCGTACGTCTCCATGCCCGGCGCGATGACCGGCATCGCGCGGTTGAGGATCTCGAGCACGGCAGGGGCAAAGGTGAAGTGCTTCGAGATAGGCGAGGCGACCAGCGCCTCGGCTGCCTTAACTGGGGCAGGCGACTCGAACCATCTCGGCGTCAGCGCGTGCTCTCACGTATCCTGTCCTTACTCATTGCTGAACACATCCCCGTGGACCCGGACACACCCATCACCTCCCTCTAGAGCTAACAAGAGCTGGGCTATCCGATCCTGCCCAGACGCCATCTGTTCAGACGTGAGGGTCACGTTCTTCTCACTCCAGCACACGCTCTTGTAGAACTTGGATCTGTCGTCAGCATACTGCCTCCTCCAACTCCGGGATACTCACGAGACAGCCCGTGGCCGGTCGTACAGGATCTCAGCCCCGCCCCCAATCCCAGCCAGCGCAGTGAGGGGCACCCGTGCCGCGCGCCACGGCCACTGGCCCAGCGAGAAGGGCCACGCCGTCTCGTCCTTCACCCATGGCTCGAACGCCAGGCTCCGATTAGACGCGAACGCGACGTGATGCTGCAGCCTGGGGTCAGCTAACACCACCACAGCACCAACAGCACAGTCTGGAGATAGCTCGGGAACGAAGTCCCGCGGGGCACATCGAAGCTATCATCAGCACCTCCTCTCCTCTCTGATTGATGGGATCGCGACAGCTCGAAATCTCGACTACGACGCGAACTCACCGGACATACCGCCCGTGCCGCCCCTCCGGCAATGGCAGCCCCTTATCATGCTGCGGCAGGCGCCTCTCCCTTCGACGGAGTCAGCGGCTTATCCCTCCTCATGATCCAGATCACTCACCTCGCCCACTCGCTCCTAAAGCTGGTAGGAAGCGGCGGGGACGGCCACCACACAAATAGAACCAACACCACACCCAGGACGATCAGCAGACGCGTATGCCGCCGCGATATAGGCGGCAGGCGGGGCAGGCGCCCCAGTGACGAGCGGAGCAGCATCCTGCGTCGTGCTGCAAGTGTTGCCTGATGAGAACGACGCGAACAGAGTACAACAGCAAGAGCTCCAAGTCATGCCGAACCGACCCGCTGCATTATCGTCCTGTGGCCTTGGCCTGCCTCTGGAACATTGGGAACGATGCGATACCGGCATAAGGCAGGAGGAGGCGTTCCGGACCTCGGCTGGGCGGCGAGCGCCATCGGCCCTGGATTTCGGATCGCGACAATTCAACGTCCGCTGTCCTTCAACCCAATTCACGCTGCACGCGTACGCTTTCTTCTTACTCTCACACGCGCGCGTACCTCTTCCAGCTTCGCTTCCTACTGCTGCTGCTGCTGCAACTCTTACATATCCTGATACTACACAGCTGCCGCATGGTAGGCGACAGATCTCTATCTCTTAATACTACTAGTAATCATCATCGTCGTCGTCGTCGTCCCCGCCGCCGCCGCCTTCGCTGTCGCTCTCTTCAGAGTCGACAATCTCGGTACGGCGCGCAGCTGCGACGTTGAGTTTGATTTTGGTGCCAATCGCGGGTCCCTTGTACATCGGCGTGCTCTGGCCGCTCGGTGCAGGGGTCGTCGCCTCAGTGCCGTTTGCTCCAGTGCCCTCTGCTGATGTTGACAAGTTGGCCTGCTCCTCCGCAAGACGGCGGTCGAAGAAAGCCTCCATCGTGTCCGCGGCATTGTAGACCCATGATCCCTCGGTGTTGTATGTCCGAGCATTAGTCCACAGCAGCTTCAGATCCGCAGCGAGCGCCTGCAGATTGTATGTCGGTTGCGAGAACTTGCGCTTGATCTGCGACATGGCGATCGGCTGGGCAATAATCGTGTAGTAGTCGGGGTAGATTTTGCGGTCAACAGGCGAGCGGAAGTACACGTTCCAGTTCTCGCCCGTCGTCTCGTCGACAAGATTGTTGACCTCGTCGAACAGTTTCTTGACGATAGCCAGCTCGTCGCCAGGGCCGCCGGTAGTCTTGCGGCGTTTCTGACCTGTCAGCGATGTCAACAAATAACCACTCACGACTGGCGTCTCTTCTCCAAAGCCAGGTGTAGCACTCTTGCTCGGACGTCCGCGCTTCTTCTTGACCGGGACATCCGCCTCCGCCTTGAGAGCAGTGACGACCGATGACAGGGGCTTGCCCTCGGCCTCGGCCTGAGCGAGCATCTCATTCTGGCGCTTGCGCTCAGCCTTGCGCTCCGCCCGTGCGCGCTTGCGCACAGCTGCAGACTCCACGTCGTCGTCGCTGTTCTCCAGCGCGTTGATGAACTGGTCGTCGGTGAGGCCGTCGGTGTACTTGACTTCGGCCTTGGCACGCCGTCCACGTCCCTGGTCCTCCTCGGACACAACTTGCTCGGCCATCTCCTGTCCAATGTCGCGGCGGTAGAAGGGCGGGAGCTCGGACTCCTGCATAAGAGGAGGGGGGAGGGGTCCCTTGTTGCCCAGCTCCTTCCACTCCTCCAGACGAGCCTCGTTACGCTCCTTGTCCATCTGCTGGAAGATGGCCAGCTCATGGTCACCACGGGCGAGCAGCTCGTTGAGCTCGTCGTCGTCAAGCTCGTTGGTCTCTTCCTCCTCCTCGACCTCGGCTTGCTCGAACGCCTTGGCCAGCAGAGCCTCGTACTCGGTGCTCGACGTGACTTCGTCGAACTTACCGGCCTGGATGACCTTGCCGTCAATCTCAAGCTTGGCCTGCGCACGAGACAGAACAAGCTCCTCGACAGTGCCGCTGGAGATGAGACGCAGAACGCGCACCTCCTTCTTCTGACCGATACGATGGGCACGATCCTGGGCCTGCAAATCGGCGTGGGGGTTCCAGTCGGTATCGTAGATGATGACAGTGTCTGCGGACTGCAGGTTGAGACCAAGACCACCGGCACGCGTCGACAGGATGAACACCTGGTACGGCGAGTCAGGGTCGTTGAAAGTCGACAGAAGGACCTGACGCTCGTCGGCCTTTGTAGAACCGTCGAGACGGCAATACTTCCATCCGCGGTAGTCAAAGTAGTCGGCGATGATCGACATGATCTCTGTCATCTGGAAGAAGATGAGTACCTTGTGGCCGGTCTTGAACAGCTTGGGAAGGAGACGGTCGAGCAGCTCAAACTTGCCTGCTGTGCGCACGATCTGCTCGTCGATCGTGCTGCCGACGGAAAAGTCCTCGTCGACCTCACGGAACACGAAAGGATGGTTACAGATCTTGCGCAGCTGCATGATGGCGTTCTGCAGGTTGGCCTGTCGTCGCGGCTTGCCAGATGACAGGTCTGTAGGCAGTGTCTTGTACTTCTTGACACTCTCGTACAGCTTCCACTGGAGAGCCGACATCTTGGTGTAGATAACCTTCTCGACCTTGTCAGGCAGCTCGGACTCGACATCCTTCTTGAGACGACGAAGAAGGAAAGGTCGGAGAACCTTGTGCAGACGTTTGATGACGAGCAATGCCTCTTCTTCGTTCATCTCCATCTTCTCCTGACCACCAGTGTTGGCGAACGGCGCGTTGAACCACTCATCGAACGACTTGACGGAGTTGAAAATCTTGGGCAGCACAAAGTTGAGCAGCGCCCAGAGCTCGGGCAGGTTGTTCTGAAGCGGTGTTCCGGTAAGAATGAGACGGTAGCGGGTAGTGTAGTACTCGTTGAGGGTCTGCGAGAGCTTTGACTTGATGTTCTTCAAACGGTGACCCTCGTCGATGATCATGTGCACCCACTTGATCTTGGCGAGCAACGGGCGCTCCTTTATGATGTACTCGTAGGTCGTGAGACAGACCTGGAAGTCACCAGCACGGATGCGCGGATACAGCTCGCGACGAACCGCCGGCGAGCCCTTGAGAATAAGTGTCCGCACAGCAGGTGCCCAACGCTCGAATTCGAGCGTCCAGTTGGTGAGAGTAGACAGGGGGACGATGACAAGGTATGGTCCCTGCTGCTTCTTCGACTCGATGAGGTAGGTGATGAGTGAAATGGTCTGGATGGTCTTTCCGAGACCCATCTCGTCGGCGAGAATACCGTTCAGCCTGTTGTTGTACAGCGAAATCATCCACTGCAGACCCTTGACCTGGTAGTCCTTGAGCGTACCACCTGTCAATATAGACGCCTGCTTCGTGACCCTCTCGGAGATATGATGTGCGACGGCGTAGTAATCGACCTTGCCCGCCTTGCGCTCGGCGCCTTCCTCCTCGCCGTCCTGGCGACGTGCACCGAAAGTCTCTTCTGATGCCGGTGCATCTTCCATGTCGAACGCGCGCATGTTGATTGGCTCAGCATCGCGGTGCACAGCGTCGTTCTGCTGATCCCGGACAGCGGTTGCGAGCTGGTCCAAGAACTGATCGGTCTGCTGCAGCAGATGGCCGATACGCGAATCCTTTGCTTCACCAAGCAGGGCAAGATACGCCTCCTCGTCATCGTTCTTAAGCGCCTTGAGACGCTCCTTGGCGAGACGTTCGATGCGACGCTGCTCCTCCTTCTCAATGTCCGCGTGCTGGCGTAGCACAGCACGACCGAGGTTCTTCATGCGGATGGCACCAACACCACGAGGGTTGGTGTTACCAGATGAGATGACGTTGGCACCGTGCTCCAGGATAGAGTTGATGTATGCAAGGTGGCGCTGCTTGCCACGCTGCTCACGCTCTGTGCGCTGCCTCCTCTCCGCGGTCTCCGTTGCACGAGCATCCCGTAAAGTGTGGGTTCGGAAACGGCGGAACTGAGAGCGGTCCGCTGGGATCTGTGTCGCACCGTGCATTGCGCGCACGAGGTCCTCGCGGAGCATGCGCTGCTTGCCCAAGAGGCGCAGACTCAGCAGCTCGATGCGAGCTTGCACGCCGAGCCGAGGGACATCATCTTTCTTGGCCGTGTCGGTCACTCCGGGCACATCTGCTGCTCCTGGGTCGCCCAGCCCCTTGGTGGCGTCCATCTCCTCCAACTCCTTCAACCGCCATCCCATGCGCGTCTCGATAAACCGGTTACGCTCTTCCATCAGCAGAGTGGGGTCCAGTCCCTTGGGAGTGATGGAGGGCACCAGCATGCGCTGCAGCTTGGATTGCGGGTTGGCCACCTCCTCGTCAAACTTGCGGTTCGCGTAGACAGCCGGGTGGGTGTAGGCGTTGTAGGGGTAGATGACAGAAGACTGGTCAAACTCCAGAGCGTACGGCTGCTCTGGCGCACTGCCATCCACCACAGCCTCGATGGTCTTCTCGATAATCTTTGCGTCACCGCCGGCAGATGGGGTAGGAGGCTGGATGCCTTGCGCCGCCTGCTGGAGATAGCCTGGGACAGGCTGGTTGCGCGAAAGGAGATGGTAGGACGCCGCCTGGGACCGCACCTGAGCGATCTGGGCAGGCGAGAGGGAGACATGCTGACCGGCTGGTTGGGATGCTGTAGAGTTAGTAGATGGACGGGCATTGCAGACCTACATGTACTGGGACCCGCAGCAGGAGCAGCATCCTCGGCCTGTCCTCCAGCCTGGGCAGCACGCTTCTTCTGCTCCTCCATGGCAACCGCGTGCGCATGCATGTTCAGGACGAGCAGAGTGCGCGCCAGTTCTGTCGAGTTGTCCTTGGTGTGGCCAGCAGCCTGAAGCTCTGCTGCACGCTGCACAACGTCAGCCTGTGGGAACGCACGCAACAACAAGCGTAAAGGAGACATACCTTGCGGAGGTGCATGACCTT
Source organism: Cutaneotrichosporon curvatum (assembly GCA_001600275.1). Taxonomy (NCBI): domain Eukaryota; kingdom Fungi; phylum Basidiomycota; class Tremellomycetes; order Trichosporonales; family Trichosporonaceae; genus Cutaneotrichosporon; species Cutaneotrichosporon curvatum. The sequence goes on along the minus strand of BCJH01000057.1, from coordinate 7,467 downwards.
TGTTTGGTCCATGCTGGCGATGAGCTCGCGTTTCTTGTCATTGTCGAGGAGGATTGGTCCGGATGCTGCGGCCTGGGCCTGTTGTTGCCCCTGCTGCTGTTGCTGCTGCTGCTGCTGGCCTGGGACAGGTGGCCTGAATGCGGATGGGTTGAAAGGGGACGCAGCTGTGCCCAGTGCCGAGGCCGGCGAGGGAGCGGCTGCCGGCGCGGTTGCCGGTGATGGCGCTGCGTCCGTCATCGTGCGCTCAAAGTTGGGCGGCTGTCGCGTCGGGGACAAGCAAAGGGTCGGTCCGGGATGGGTGTCCAGTCCAACGCGTGCGGGGTGGAGGATGGATGGCTTTGGGCTGCTCCGGTCGAGAGATACGAAAGCACACGGCACGCGGCGCTGTGTCAAGCGGCAAGGACTCTCTCGTACGGAGGGCAAGCATCGAGCGGGAGCAAAAGAGGCGCCCGTGAGAGCTCTGGTAGCGAGCGGGACCAAATTATGCTCCCGGTGTTTTGTTGGGCGTGGGCTGTCAGTGTGGCACCTTCTGGGCTGCAGTGGTGTATAGTAGCATGAACAAGCCTCGCTGCCATTTCTGATGTCGAGAACGATGCACAAGCACGGCGCTGAAGAATGCTAGCTGTTGACTGTGGTCGGGTACATCGTTATTAGCCTGGGATGATCACGCTCAGGTGTGCACGTTGAGATAAGGCTAACAGATCTGCTCCCGCTATCTCCTCACATCTATCTCGCGATCAGCAATCAGCAGTAGTAACCGGAAACCGCTTCTACCACTCCTATGCAAGTGATACATGCAAGGCGGCATATGTGGGCCGCATCTACAGCGAGCAACCCGCTCAAACAGCGACCTTGGCCACGCCCTCGGTCGCCTCCTCCACGCCGTTCTCCTGTGCCTCTGCCTCTGCCTCTGCCTCGCCCTCCTTGGGCGTCCCAGCGCCTCCAGCTGACGTCTCTCCCTCCTCGTCGCGCTACCGTTAGCTAAACCCCCCACGACGCCACTCACATAACGCGCAAGCATTCGCGAAATGTCCCAGTCCTCCTCGACGTCCTCCTCGTCCTCGAAAATCTCCCCGCCAAACTCGAACAGGTCCTTGCCAGTCATACCCGTCATCTTGCCTGCTGCACGCTGGGCCGTCTTGGCCTTCTCCATTGCTTCCTGCTCCGCCTCCTTCTTCTCCAGGCGGGTCTTCTTCCACTCTGCGAATGTCTCCTTCGTCACGGGCGTGAGAGGAGCCTTGAGCTTGTGGCGCTGGGTGTCAGTACCGCCGCATTCAAGCAACCCACCTCGACCTCGATGAACTCCTCCAGGGAGATGGTCTCCTTCTCCACATCCTTCTTCTTGTCCTTCTTGAGGACAAATCCAGGTGGAAGCGCGTGTCGGTACATACAGGTGTCTCCGCCGTTGGGCTATATGTTAGCATATCCTACATAACACCGCAGACTTACGCAAACCCAGCTATCACGTCAGCACAGCCCACACAGACAAGGGAAATACTCACAACCATCCGTACTTGCTGTCCTCGATCGCCTGGATGAAGTACTTGCACACAATCTGCCGATCAGCGCCATTGCAGCCCAGCCACTCACGTCGGTGGTATTGCGCTGCTTCTTGGCATTTTGGTTGACGACGTCTTGCAACTTGGCATCGTCCCAAGTGTCCATAGTGTCTGTCGTCAGCGACGCAACCGCAGGCGCACGCACCGGCCTTCTTGTCCTCCTTGCGAGAGTCCTCGTAGAGATTGACCTTCTCGGCCTTGCGCCCCACATTGAGGTCATGCGAGAACTTGCACTTGGTGCCCTTGACACAGTTGCCAGCTTTAAAGAAGGTACACAGAACGGTCTTCGGATCTGCAGCGTCAGCACCACCAACTCCGGGGCGCCAGCAACTCACCTGTTCCAAAGGCCACCTTCTGAACCTGCGGGGCAGTGTTGAACAGCTGCGCCTCCATCGCCTTCCTTTGCGCAGCGGCCTCCTTCTCCCTCTTGCGCGCCTCGGCCTCTTTTTGCTTTGCGACCTGGACATCAGCACTATCCACCTTATCTTCGCCTCACCTCCTGCTTGTTCTTTCCTGCCTGTGCTTGTTGCTTGGCAACCTCCTGGACAAACTTCTGGACCTTTGTCGACTTGTTCTTGTTCTTCATACCGAAGGTCTGCACGTCAGCCGGGTCCTCGACAGCCGTTCGGGCAGCTGGAGGCAGCTCTGTGCCATCTCGCCGCTTCCCCGACTCCGCGCCAAGACGACACCCACCTTGTCCTCCTTGGGGGCCTTCTTGGGAGGCATGCTGGGCAGATGTCGATGGGGCGTTCGTTAGGCGGGTACAGTGGTGCCGGTCGGGCGAGTTGTGCAGAGTCTGAGACGCTCAAGTAGTGCTACGAGAGGCGGTTTTGGCCCGTGGGCTGTGGTGGTAGTGGTTGAGTGACGGATCTTGTCGTCTGACACTCCACTGAAAGATGAACCTGATGAAGGGGGCGGGTCACGTGCGAATTTGTTCCCGCCAGTTCTGTGGGAATGGCTGATTAGCGGAATCAGATTTTGTCCTATTGAGGTAATCGATGCACTACGCTAATTGAGGAAAGCTACCAGAGAGGAGGAAGTGGAGGTGGTCCACCCGCTGGGATCGTCGCGAGCATCACGGCAGTACTGAGCAGCGCGTCTTCCTCACCATTCTGTGACCTCGCACAACTTAGAGGCGACTTACAATACAATAACATGCCTCCCAAAGCCGAGAAAAAGGAAAAGCCCGTCAAGGGCGATGAGGGTGGGCCACCTGTTGCTGTTCTTACGCTGGCGCTGACAACATACAGCTGAGCAAGTGGGACCTTCCTCCGCTGACGCGACGCACAGCTGACCCAACCAGATCGTTCTCGACTACCTTCGATCTGTGAGCAACGCCCCACTGACAGCTGACATCAGGTCAACAGACCGTATGCGAGCAGTACGTCTTAGCCCTCACTCGCTCTGGGCGCCGTCCTGAAGGTCGCACACGGCCTTCCTCGCAATGTCGTGTATCTTCCTTCCTCCTGGACCAACGGAGCCACACAGCTCACCGCAGCCGATGTATCCACCAATCTTAAGGGCAAGGTGGCCAAGCCTGAAGCGCAGAAGGCTCTCGTCTCGCTAGCTGGTGAGAGCAAGGCTGCGCCCCACTACCCCACTGACACCAGGCAAAGGGTCACTCACCATGAAGCCGTACGGCAAACAGACCATCTTTGTGTACAACCAGGTTAGTCACCTGCGCTGTCGCTGTCACGCCCGGCCAACCAGCAGTCGCAGCTCCCTGTTCTCGACCCCTCGGCTGTCGCCCAACTCGACGACAGCCTCAAAGCGACGAAAGAGGATGTGGAGGAGAAGAGGAAGGTGTTGAAATCACTGACCTCTGGTGTGTCGAAACCAATGTCCCGCTAACCGGCCGATCTCACTGCGATGGAGTCCCTCCCCCGCACTGCCGAGCTACATGCAGAGATCGAGCGCGTAAACACAGCGGTAAGCATTTCCTGGTTTCCCTGTGTGCTAGCCTCAGCTGATAGGAGAACGAGCTCTCTACCCAGTCGCTGAAAGCTCTCCGGGGGGAGGGCGCTGCACCCCCCATGTCGGCCGAAGACACCGCACGGATCGACAAGGACTGGACCATCTGGCGGAAGGAATGGACGTCGCGGCGCAAGGTGTACACTGAGTAAGAGTGCGTCCATCTGTCTGAGCTGAAGTCAGCCTATTCGGCCTGCTGCAAGACTGTGGGCTTTGTAATACGCCGCGATCAGACTTTGAGGAGGACCAAGGCATCGAAGGGGAAGATGACGAGACCAAGGAGGTCGACACGGGGGAGTTCAGTCAGCCGGCGCGTCGCGTCATTACGAAACGCAAAGGCGGCAGCAGCGCGAGTACCGCTGCGCTGGGTACTTCCAGCAAACCCGGTGCCGGCGGCAGTGCCAAGCACGAGACTAGTGCACACAAGCGTACCAAGGTGTAGATAGACGCGCCCGCCGGACATGTGTGCGTATCAATCGATCAGCGCATTGTAGGTAGGTAGGTAGGTACTCTCATTTGGTCATCGCTGATGCTGATCCGGCGGGAAAACCATGCATGCCGTCAGCAGCCGTTATTCATTGCTGACCGATGCCTGGGTCGCCTGCCCGAGGGCCTGCGGGGCTGGAATCTGCCAGACGTGCATCACTCGCATTACCTAACTCAGCCCATGTCGCCAAGCCACGCCGGCGCAGCTTCAGGGTCGCCGGCGACGCAGCTTGGTAAGACTTCTCAACTGCTCGTCAGAGCCAGGCACAATTACCTGTTGATTGCCCCGTGTGGTCGCCGAATGATGACACCCGGAGAGCCGAACACCGTCGCTCTGCGCGTTTTCGATCAGAAAGGACGTGGAGAGCGAAGTGAGCACGCAACGAGGCGTCGCGAGTACATAAGGATCGCGCGTCGAGGTCAACCCATCTTCAGCACCCATCTCCTCCTCACACTTCAACTCTCAAAACCCAACCCAACCCACCCCACACTCCAACCTCACAATGACCTCCTCGTCTGCCCCCCTCTCCCCCTTCTTCCAGGCCGTTGAGGTGAGCTCCCGCCCACCCTTTTTCCCCGCTGACATCAGAAACGCCGCACCTACTACAACCTGACCGCCAAGTCGACCCTTTCGAACGAGCAGCTCACCGCCCTCGTCGAGACCGCGATCAAGTACGCGCCCTCGTCGTACAACTCGCAGACCTCGCGTGCCGTCCTCGTCATCGGCGAGAAGCACCGCCAGCTCTGGGACTCGATCTGGTCCGCCCACAAGAACATCACTCCCGCCGACCAGCTCCAGGTCTTCCAGGACAAGTTTGAGAACGTCTACAAGGCCGGCTACGGCACCGTCGTCTTCTTCGAGGACGAGGAGGCCATCAAGAAGCTCGTCGCGACCCAGCCCGCCGTCGCGCCCCTCGCCGAGACCTGGAGCGAGACCACCACCGGCATGGTCCAGTACATTGTCTGGACTGGCCTCGCCGAGGCCGGCATCGGTGCCAACCTCCAGCACTACTCGCAGTTCACCCCCGACAACGCCGCGTCGGTGAACAACTTCCTTGGTGTCCCCGCCTCGTGGAAGCCCAAGGCCCAGCTCGTGTTCGGTGTCCCCGCCGACCCCAACGCCCCCGGTGTTGCCGCATGGCCCAAGACCTTTGAGCCCCTCCTCGGCAACCGTGTCCTTGTTGTTGAGTAGATTATAGATACTAGATGCATGTTTGTACAGGTAGCGAGCAGCGAGCAGCGAAGCGAGCGCAGCGAGCGCACGCCGCGAGCTGGCGAGCAAGTTCATCACTGACTTTCGGGCGTCTAAAGACCCAGTCTTCCTGCACCCTACAATCAAATCTCTACCTCGCCAGCTGCCTCTGTCCCTCGTCGAACTGCTCAACTCGCTGCTTTAAACTCCCCTCGCATCACTACGCTCGCATACGACCCCATGCATAGCATCAAGCCACATCATCCTCACTATCATCCTCCTCGTCCGCCTCCTCTTCATCCGCCTCGCGCTGCTGCATCCGCTCGACCTCCGCCTCCCAATTAATCGAGTACGCAAACGCCAACTCCGCCGCAGCCGTACACGCCAGCGCGATCGCCGCGCCCGCCCAAAGACCCGCTAGACCCCAGTGCGGCCGTCCCAGCCCAAGCCAAGCACCAAGCGGCAGCCCGACCATGTAGTACCCGATCAGGTGAATAACCGAGCCGACGTTCTGCCGCCCAAAGGCGCGGAGGCACGCCGCGCCGACGTTCTGGAGGCCGTCGAAGACCTGGTAGCTTGAGACGAAGACCAGCGCGTCGGCTGCTTCGCGGGCGACTTCGGGGTCGTCGGTGAAGATCCGGACGATCTGGTTTCGGAAAGTGAGGAGGGTGAGGCCGGTGGCGCCGGTTACTACTATTTCGATGATGAACCCGCCCTGGATGGTGCGGCGGGCGCGCTTGATTGCGCGGGTGCCGAAGCCGAGGAGGTTGCCGACGCGGTTGGCGATCGCGATGGAGATGGCGTACGGGCTAGGGTTAGCACGAGTGGGGGGTGGGGGGAAGGGTGGGAGAGAAGGAGGTTAGGTTGGGAGGGGGAGTTGTAGGAAGTGGGGAGGGAGTCAGGTTGCGGACTTCGTTACCGGAATGCGATCTAGGAAGAGGCCGAGTGGAGTGCAAGGGTGGCAGTGACCTGGGAAGCGGGGTGGGACGTCCAGGTGACAGACGATGACGAGGTCGAGTGGACGAGGGGTGAAGAGGCCAAGGGGGCGGGAAGATGGACTGGGAGCTGGAGAGCGGCCGAGAGAACGACAGCCCAAGGGGGGAGACACTCACACCATAGCCACAATACTGTCCATAATGTTGATAACCGCCTGCGCCGCGACAGCAATCTTCCCAAGCCGTCCAGCGAGCAGCGCGATAACCTCGAACGCCCACAGCTCCGAGCCAAACATCTTCCATCAGCTCTCTCTTTCACTTTGGTAACTCACCAACGCGCCCGGAATAGCAAGCCACAAGATACTAGGCCAGTCATGCCACGCGTGCCGCGAGAAGCCGTCCCAGCACTGCCGCGCGCGCGTCTTGAGCGCGTACACGACAAGCAGCAGGCCCGTGACGGTCAGTGTCGCGGCTGAAGCCAGCGCCGCGCCCGTGGCCTCGAGGTGGGAGTAGTGCACGAGGTAGATGCACAACCCGGTGTGGAAGGGGAGCAGGCCGAGGAGCACGATCGGGGGCGGCATCATCATGCCTGCGTCTGTTAGCGGGGTCATTTCGCGGTGTCATACGTACCCTGCACCTGGAGGTACGCCTTCATGCACTCGACGAGGCCCAGGCCGGGGAGGAGGAGCGTCGATGCGCGCATGTATCTTTCGTCAGCAGACTTCTCGACCCGACCGACGCACGTCTTCATCCCAGCCACGACGTCTTCCGGCTGCTTGAGCTTGAGCAGGATCGGCGCAATGTTCCACCAGAAGAGCGCAACCCCCGCCGCGGTGATGAGACTGAGCAAAAGCGTGCGCTGGAGGTAATGCCCGATATGCGCGCGCGCCTCGATCTGCGTAAACAGCGGGGCGGACAGCGTCGTAAACGCAGCAGCGAGCGCCAGGGGGAGGGGGTAGCCTGATGTCAGCCTCTGCCTCGTCGTCACCCAACCCAAACTCACCAGTGACCATGACTAGCAGACTCGAATTCCCGCACACAGCGAGTTCCGTCGCGCCCAGGCGGGATACGACCAGCGCATTGATCGTGCTCAGTGCATTTTCGAGCATCAGCCCCGCCGCGAGGGGGATACTACTCCGGACGAGGACGTTGGTCTCGGTCCAGACTGTCGGCGGGCGGTTCAGCCCCACAAGCCCGTGCAGGCGCGGAAGCTTGTCCGGCACGTCTACGGCCGCGACGATACTCGGCGCGGGGGGCAGGAGGGGCGTCCTCTCGCTCGCGTGTGTGTCCAGCGCTGAGGTTATTGCGCTGCCGCCGGCGGGGG
>BCJH01000056.1:0-13865 GCA_001600275.1 Cutaneotrichosporon curvatum | reverse complement strand
GGCTGGCGAGTGGCAGTGTGGAACTGTGTGACTGACGAGTTGATTAGAGGCTGACAAGTGACGAGACTGACGAGGCTGACCAGTCAGGACACTGACGGTTCTGGAAGCGGCCTGAGGGCTTGACGATCGTGCGTATCATTCGGTTGGGAAGTGACTGGGGTGTTGAGACGGAGTAAGGACGAGTGAAAAGTCATAGCAGCTGTCCTACAAGCTGACAGGTGCGGGACTTGTCTCGGTATGAATGTCCGTTTGGCACCAACACATGGCTCCACAGTATGTGAGTACGCCGCTAGGACGAGTAGTCGACGTGAGCCTCAACGTTGGAATGAACTCACAGCTCAGCATACTGATCAAGTATCATCATGCTCGCCATTCACCCGCCCCGCTTACACAAGGCAACACCCAACTGGACCCACGCAGGCGTGGTTAGACATGTACAGACGCGTGACAGCGGAGAACCCACGCCGCGCCGCGACGGCGTGAACTGACATGTACAGACGCGTGATAGCGAACAGACAACGCACACCGCGCGGCGACCAGGGTCGAGAAGGGTAGGTAGGACCAGCTAGCTCCTCGGCCAGCTCGCACACCGCCGATGTACCAGAAGTTATTGCAATACATTCTTGACATTTGTTATGGCAGGACCAGACGAGTCAACACACCTCACCCCATACCTGGCCGACATCGACCCACTCGCACTCGCAGTCCCACTCCCACTCGCCCGTGTCCACCTCGTCACCGGGGCTAAAGTCATCGCTATCCCAATCGCTATCGGCCGCGACGGGCGTGGCCGTGGCCGTGGTCGGGGCCGTGGCCGTGGCCGTGGTCGTGGTCGTTGTCGTGGTCGTGGGGATGGGGAAGGTGGTGAGGGTGGGGAAGCACACCTCGGCGTCGACCCAGTCGTCCTCGGATATGGTGTACTCATCCGCGTCGACGACGGCATCAGCGACGCTCGGCGATCCCAGCTCAGTGAAGACACGCTCATGCGCCGGCGTAGCTGCCCGCCGTGGGTCATCCGCGCCCTCCCTCCTCCCGGTTGCTGTAGCCTCCTCTCCGTAGTGCTCAGGTACGTCCTGCCATCCACGCGCACTGCGCTCCCGTGGTCCAGAACGCGCTGCCATCCGCATAGCCGCTGCCCCCCCGTCAGGAATCGTCTCCGCCACTGCCACGTCCGCGTCGTCCCGATGTGTCTCTTTGACTGTGTCCTCGTCCTTCTCTTTCCACTCCATCCCCATCCCCATTACCCCCTCCTTCACCTGCCCTCCGCTCCCTCCGAAAGTAGGCGCCTCCGCGGCCCCCGAGGCAGGGACGCGGTCATCCAAGGTGTGGAAGTAGTTTGCCACACTACTTCCCCTGGGCACCCGACCGCCACTGCCACCCACGCCACTCGTGTCACTGTGACAGCCTGCGCTCTCTGCAGAGGTGCGGTAGTGGGGCGGCGACGGTGCGGCGCCACAGTCGAGCCCAGTGATGGTACCGCGGCTGCGGCTGTTGCGGCCAGGGCTTTGGCACCCACCGCTCTCGATCGACGAGGACGAGGATGAGCTGTCGCCCCCCGCGTTGCAGTCGGTTGAATCGGCCACATGCCCTACTGCTTGATCGTGATCGACCCGGTCTGCTTTCCCTCGGGCCGTGGCCATTGCCGTCGCCCTGTCACCGATGGCGAGCGCACTGAGCCGGAGCTGGAGGGACACACGGCGGGCAGTTTTAATTTCGGCGCGGTCGCGGTTCGCCGCTTGCATACCAGCTCTGGACGTGGACGTCGGGTTGCGTTTCAAGTGGACATCAGACCCGGATGGGGGTTCACCCTGCCCCGGGGTGATGTTGTGCGACGCTGGTTCCGCCTCGGCGTGTAATTGTGCCGCGACGTGCGACGACGCAGCCGGCGATAACGGCTCGCGGGGGGATACAGCATCACCCCCGCGAGGGGTGAAAGTTGGGATCGGGACCGGCGTGAGTCGCACCCTCTTTGTGCTGCAGGCGGGCGGGGTTGTGGGCGGGAGATGAGATGTGTGAGCTGTTGCTGGGACGGTGGAGGGGGGTGTGATGTCGGCGGATGGGTTGGTCGTGGCGGTAGTGGCGGGGCTGGTGGCAGTGGCAAGGGTGAGGGCAAGGGCAGGGGGCGGTGCAGGTGCAGTGAGAGTGGAGACTGGTGAGCGTTCGATTGGACCTGTGTTCGTAGCTGGAGATGTGGCAGATGCTTTGGCACCGACATCCGGGGCAGGGACCGTGGCACGCTGGCCATCGCCAATGGCTTGCAAGTCTGTGGCCGACGCGCAGGCATCGCGAACCGTGAAATCTCCAGCGGCAGACTGAGTATCGTGCGCAGTGGTAGCTGGAGTGGCAGTTGCCGTGACTGGAACTATAGCGCGTCCCCCGGTATCCACCACGGGCGCAGGATATCCAGCTGCAGTGGCAGCAGCAGATGGCGCATCGCCTCTACTCGCGACCACGACCCTCCTGTCCCGGGTGTACAATACCCACTGTGGCGGGGTCGTACTCCGACCGCGACCACGACCGCGGAACCTCAAAGTCTCGCCCTCTCTGCCCGACTGGAGGCCGCGGTCGTCGTTGGTGTCGTGTGGGGCGTGAACCCCGGCGAGGGTGTGGTTTGGGTACGCTGGGGACGTGCGGGTTGGGACGCAGGGCCAGGATGGGGCGGGGGCGGTCCGGTTCGGAGGGGTGCGGGCGTAAGGGTGGGAAAGGGGGGCGTGGTGCGCTCGGCTGGGGGAGGGAGTGTTGGATGCTGGAGGTGTTGGGGGGAGTGCCCATGGTGGCGGGGGGGTGGGGTGCATGGCGAGGTGTTCTGAGCACTGGCTCGAGGTGCTCGAGTTGTTTTGTGCGCGGGTCAATGTGCTCGCTCTAGTTGGAGGATCTCCAAGTAGGAGAAGAGCCTTACAGTCTGGCTGTCGGCTGCTTTGGTCTCAAGCCTCGAGCAGAGGAGTGGACCTTGCGGAGTGACTGTCGATGTGGTCGACTGTGGAGATGCTCGAGAGGGTGATAGCCTGCGTGGACTCTGTCGAGTGTGCCCTAATCGAAGCCGGGAGGATGCGAATATGCCTTGCCACTGGGTGTCGGTTGTTCTCGATGCTCAGCAGAAGGACAGGCTCATGAGAGGAGGAGGCGCTCTGCTTTATCTGTGTGCATGGCTGTGCTCGGCCATGCCTTGATCCGGATGCGGACTGTGGTCAGCGGCGTCAGAGGCGTCAGTCGTCAGTAGTAGTCAGCTGTTAGCGGTGTGAGTTGCTCAGAACACATCCGGAAGCGTCAATGTTGAGAGTGAAACATGCATGATGAATCCGATCCTACAGTGACTTATGTTTATGTTTTTGTTGCGATTTTGGTCTATACTGCTGCTTCTACACCCACTACACTCTGTGCGCCTAAGCGTCCATCTCGAAGAGGACGATCTCGCCCTGGAGCTTGCCGACGTTGGTGACCTTGAGGTCGTCGCCGACCTTGGCACCGCGGATGAACACACCGTCACCCTCGTTGAGGACCGCCTCCTGGCCGCCGAGCTCGATCTTGAACTGGGCGACGGAGCCGTCGGTGGGCGCTGCGCGGGGGTTGTAACCCGAGCTCTGGACGACCTGGAGGTAGACGAGCTTGTTCTCAGGCGAGGCGGGGACGAGACGGGGGACGAGCTTGTGGTCGAGGGTGGTTCCTGCGTCGGCGAGGGCAGCGAAGAAGTTGAGCGCCGAGTGGATGGGAGTGGGTCCCTTGGCGTCGCGCTCGTCGATGACGCCGAACTGGGTCGATCCAACGGGGGCAACGACGTGAGCCCACTTGTTGAGCTTGTCTGCGTCGGTGAAGTGGCGGGCGTAGTAGCGGGGCTTGAGGCTGCGCTGGTTGGGGAGAGCCCAGATCTGGAGGAAGTGCACCTCCTCCTTCTTGGAGCCGTTGTACTCGGAGTGCGCGATGCCAGTACCGCCCGAGGTCATTTGGACGTCGCCGCGCGTCATCTCCTCGACGTTGCCCATCGTGTCCTTGTGGGCGAGAGTGCCGCTCAGGATGTAGGAGAAGATCTCGGCCTCCCGGTGGGGGTGGGTAGGGAAACCGGTGCCGGGCGCGACGCGGTCCTCGTTGATGACACGGAGGGGGCCAAAGGACTCGAACGCCGGGTCGTAGTACTCGGCAAAGGAGAAGGTGTGGAAGGTCTTGAGCCAGCCGTGGTTGGCGCCTCCGCGCTTCTCGCTGGGGCGGACCTGGAAACGAACACCGGACATTGCTGCTGCTGGGGAAGAGGTGGAGGAGGCGGTGGAAGAAGAGGTGCTAGAGTAGCGAGCGAGGAGGTTGCGGGCCGAGTGCGCTGTGCGGACGGGGAGGAGGCTAGGACGGAATATGATGGCTGCGACGGCGATGAGGAGGGCGATGAGGATGGCGCGGACTGGCGCGGCAAGAGCTGGAATGGTGACGGTCGTTTGCTATGAGCGAAAGAGGTGTGCTTGTGGAGCTGCTCGAAGCTGCTTGTCTTGTAGAGGTTGTCAAAAAGTTGAGATAGAAAGTGATGGGCTTTCAGATGGCAGACTTATATACTTGTTCTCGCGACAGGTTTGACAAGACCGCTCGACTCTCGTCCGCTCGCTGCTACATGTGACGTCTTGGTCAGCCCGTCCTCGACGTGCTCGCCGTCACCGGAAAGGCGGAGCGAGGCCGGGACGACGTTCATCTCTCTCTCTCACAGAGCCGAGATCAACCTTGGATCGAAGATTGGGTCGGGATATGACGTGCCTCCCACGTGGGATTTTCAGGGACGGCGTGTTCTGGCTGATGTGATAATTTCCGCTTTGGGAAACTGCTTCCCAAGGATTAACAAACTGCGCACAGACCACAGGCGCGGGGGTTATATTACGTAACAGCTCAAAGAGATCGACATCGCGTAAGCCACCGGAAAGCTGATACGAGAATGTACCATGGAGAGGAGATTGAGGGGAGGATTGGACACTGGCTCAGATTATGCATGCAGAGGGAGATGGAGATGTGGGGTAGCTTGCTGTTGGAAGCACAAGAAGTGATAGACCTTTCGCTGACTACCTAGCTGCAGCTTCTTCTGGCACATTGTGGTGCTTGCGGCTGCTCAGTGCGGTGGAGAGAGACGTCGGACATCAATTGCCGCTTAGTTGGGTAGGCTGTGAACTTGCGTCCACTCCGTTTCGCGCTCGCTGTGATCGCTTGCGACACGGACACGCAGGCGATGTCATAGACACATGACTGAGCTGTGGAGTGGTGCGTGATCTAGGCGGCCAGGTGTCGCCGCTGTCTGGCATGTCTGGGCTACGGGCGTCGTGACTAACCTCTGCCGTAGTCTATCAGGTAGAGCGGTGTGGGACTCCAACGCGGTCTGACTATGGTGCAAATCTATAGCAGGATCGTGCAGCTACAACAATTGCTGTGGCTGAGTGGGAACGACTGATCATGCTGGTACTGGTATGTCACTTCTGTCGCTCGATCCAATGTTCAATATGTTGCACGGAGTTGAGCACCACTCACCCCCTGTCTCCTCGTCCCACTCTTCATGCAGCTCCCTCACTCACTCACACATGTGCCATTCCACTTCTCATCAATTCAATGCGCGTCTCGCTCGCCCCGCGATCTCACCCCTCCTTCTCGGCCTGCAGTCCATCCCAATTGTGCCAAAACTCAACGGCCGTATGCTGCTCCCTAAGGGCTTACTTCGTCCAACTCTTACAATTGATAAACATTGCACCAGGCGAGACCAGACCCTTGCTACCGAGGAGCAACGCACTCTTCCTCACCAATCACAACTTTGTACTCCACATGCGATCGCATCGGCTCGCCGTAGGGCAAAACCGGAAGGCGTACATGCCTGCAGGCCATATGCAGGGGCTCTCACCAGACCTACAGGTCGTACCGAACATACAGGACATGCTTAGGGCATGTATACTCCAACCCCGCCGGCTCGATGGACGCGCGACGAAGAGACGCGCGCGCCGGACGTGCCTGAATGCTCGGCACAAACAATGTCGCGTACGACTTCTCTGATCCTGCATGTTTTTCTCTTCAATTGAATTGATTTTTTTCTCGCTCTCGCCGCTTGACCTGTCCGTCCCATGTTCCATGTCATCTCAAGTCCGACGTCGGATCGATCTCATCGTGCACGACGCCGCTCTCATGCCATTGCCCCCGGGCATCCGCAGTACTTGAAGCTCCACACTACTCAAGCTCTATCTGAACGCCTCCCATTCCAACGCACGCGAAAGCTTCCGGAAGCTTGTACCAAGCCACCCACCCACCCCTCACCTCCACAACAGGTCAGCCGGCCGACCGCTGCGCGCGCTCGCGCCCGCCGGAGACGCGGAGAGGTGTGGAAATAAACTGTCAATAAGCGTCAGCAAGCCACAGGCAAGACTGACCAATGTCTCCACCCTGACGTGTTTGTTGTTGATCTGATTCATCTCTCCAGTTCTGAAGCCTCTCATCGCTGTGCCGCTGCTGCTCCAACGCCACCTGCAGCCACCTCAATCGCCGCGGTCGACAGCCTCTGCGCGTCTGCATCACTCAAAGCCTCTCTGCCCTTTGGTCTGCCGCCGCTTGCCGTTGCCATGCCGTAGCGCCAGATTACCTTCGGCCCCAGCCTCTGCCCCAGCCTGCAGGAACTCACGAACTGACGGTGTTTCGCGTAAGCACACACAACTGTGGTCCCTTGTGGAATCTGCATGCCGGTGGTGTATCAAGCGAGAGGCGATCTCGCTTGTGCTATGCTCATGGTGCCAGTGACAAGCTGAGGCGTGTCTCTTGTCGTCGTCTTGTGTTGTCTCATTTCATCTCGTCTCGTCTCGTCTCGTCTCTCAACTTGTCGTCTTGACTTGTCGCGTCGTCGCTTGTCTTGGCTCCACTTGTCGTCCATATTTACACTATGGTCGCCCGCTCGACAACGCTGTCTGCTCTTGCAGCGACTCCAACGACCGAGCACGAGGCCGACCCGCTCCCTCTCCCTCGACCACCAGCAGCAATGAGGACGCCATCTTCATCGACAGCCTCGTCGACAGGCTACTCGTCGCGCTCCTTCCCGCGCACAGCCAGCAGCTCACAGACAACCCTGCCTCCAGCTAGTTCGCGCGCGTCGCCAAAGCTCCCCTCGTCGCCCAGTGTCGCTCACCAGAGACCACTCAATGGCAGCCGCCAGTCCAGCGGCGGCAGCGGCACCAGTGGCGCCAGTGGTGCCAGCAGTCGCTCCGCCGACCTCGGCCTGGCCTACGACGAGCCTGAGAAGCCAGACGAGCTCGACCGCCTGGGATACATGTACTCCATGCGTGTCGCGTACGTACCCGGTCCTTGCTTCGACTTTTGCTGACATGACAGCGCGTTGACACAGCGGCTCTCTGCCCCACCCCCTCCCACCTCCCCCATGTCGCTGTCTTCACCCCTACTGCCGCCGGCCAACATCGCCCCGGACCAGCGCGCGCAGTCGAGCCCCATGTCGTTCAGCTCATTCCGCACCCCCGACCCAGCAGAGGACAAGGTCCCCCTCCCTATGCGCAGGAAGAAGTCGATCGGGTACCTCCGCCTGGGGCGCAAGGACGAGCTCAAGCTGCCGCGCGAGTTCATTGTCGAGTTCTGGAGCGTGCTCGTCAACGAGCGAGGCGACACAGCATGGCAGCAGACCGTGCGCGGGTTCCTCGCGCTCGTGCAGAAGAAGGCGTACAAGACGTCAGCGGGCCTGAGCATGCGGGAGATCCCCGTGCTGATCGACAGTGAGTGTTGTAAAGATCGACGCGGCTGACAGCAGCGTTCACGTCATGTATCCCGTCTGTCAACCTGGCGGCTACCCCGGCGCATGTGCACCAGACCCACCTCCTCAGGCTGCTGTACGACGCGCTCCCCACCTCGACCTACTTCGCCACCTCGACGTCTGACAAGGACCAGGATCTGCTCTTCCGCCTCCGCGCCGAGGTGCAGATGCTCATGACGTCGCCGGCGTCTCCGAACCCGTCGGGAGCAGCCGAGTTCTCGCCCCAGCTCAGAGCCCAGGCATCGGCTGCAAAGGCCAATATGGCAGGCGGGCTGGGTCTGTACCCGCCCAGCCCGGTCAGCCCCATCACTCCCAACAGCCCGGGGCCTATCACTCCCAACACACCACACATGACGCACTCGCCAAGCAGCAGCAGGTCCGGCGGCTTCAAGGACAGCGTGAAACGCAAGCCCAGTCCCATCTGGACCGGCGACGGCAACCTCCTTGGAAACCTGATCGAGGCAGTCGGGCTGGTTTGGAGCGTGCCCCGGAACGTCCTGGAACGCGACTTTGACGAAGTGCAGCGCAGTAATCTCGAGAAGGTAGGCTCATCTGTGTGGCGGAGTAGCTGACAGCAGTACTACCTCGAGGACCTGAAGCGCAATCTCACGCAGCTGACGCGCCTCCCCGACTCTCAAAGCCGCGCCCGCCATGCCAAGCTGTCTCAGCAGTTGGCGAACCTAGTCGCGTCCTTCCCCGAACTCACAGTGCCAATGTCACCCGTTGCCTTCGGCCAGACCGAAGAGGGATCCTTCTTCACCCCGCCGCGCACGGCCGAGGTCTTTGCCCGCCTCACCAAGCGCGTCAAGTGCAACAGCAGCAGCCGGTCCCACGAGGTGCTCAAGTCCTGCCAGGAGATGTGGAACCAGGAGTCGCGTGCGAACCGCGAACGAAGGGTGGAAGACACCCTCCGCAAGTGGGAGGCAAGTATCGGCTCTCACGCAGAGGAGGAGACGGCCCAGCAGCTGAGCAGGGCTGTCGCGGACCTGTCGCCTTTGCTTTCGCCGTCTGACGGCCTCCCCCCGCCTCTGGACGACGTCTTCGCCCGCATGAAGCACTACCTCTCTACAGCTGCTGGGCAAATATACAGCACAACAAGTGTGATGTCCCAGCGGCCGCCACAGTCGCTCGCCTCGCTGTTCCTCTCGTCTCCGGAGCTGTTCATGCGATCACAGCCGGCGAGGCGCGCTCTCGACGACCTGGCTGACGAGCTCAAGGGCGTCGCGGTGCAGGAGTATGTCTCCGCTGCGGGAGAGAAGATGGGCGGCGTGCACGCCAGTGCGGTCGGGCACAGGAGCAGCAAGAGCGGCAAGGACTCTGTCGTTGAGGGGTTCGAGCGGCTGGCAGAGTGGATCGAGATGGAGATCAGGGATGTCATGAAGATCTGGGGAGACGGGCTGGGACCGTGAGTGATACCGTTGACGGGCGTAGCTGACAGCAGTGCGTTCACCCCTGCAGGTATCATTATCAGCCGACAGCTGCCCCTCTTCCTTGCTGAGATGCAAGTTCTCGAAGGCGGCAGCGCTGCCTCGTCAGACGTGTTCGCGCTTTACGATGCGACCGCGCGTCTCATGACCCTCTGGGACCAGCTCTGCCCTGGTCTCTCGCACGGCTTTGACGCCGACGCCTTCTTCGAGCCGCATGTCATCATGTGGCTGCGTGAGACGGAGGCGAACGAGACGCACCAGTGGGTCACGCGGACGGTCAGCATGGATGCTGTGAGTGTCAAAGTAGGGTCTTTCTGACAACAGTGGCATCCCGAGGGCGAGCTGCGCCACTCCCAGTCGGTGACTGACTTGTTCGAGCTCATCCGTGGCTCGACGAAGACGGTGCGCGACTTGCCGTTGAGTGACTACAAGCGCTCGGTGTTCCTGGTCGACCTCTCGCGTGTGAGTATGAGCCTAGCATAGCGGGACCTTGCTGATGACAGACCGCCTCTGCCGCCCTCTCGCAGTACGCGACGACCGTGCTTGGCCTATTCCACGCCGACATGCACTCTGGAGTTGAGCCGGCGCGTGCCCTCCCCGCCGCCGTGTCTATGGGCGGCAAGGCGAGCGCATGGCTCGCAAAGGGCAAGCATACGGTGCACAAGCTCGATCAGAGGCTCGACCACCACCTCGACCGCAAGCGCGACGTCTTCATCGTGCCACCAGCTGTGAGTTTGACATGAAATTGACATCAAGGACCAGCTGACATCAGGCCTGCGTCAAGCTCTCGAACATGGGCGCCGCGGCGCGCTGCCTCGAGGGCCTGGGGGAGTACCTCGAGGCCGAAGAGTCCGCACGCGTTCTGCGCGAGCACCACCTCGGCGATTCTGTCAACCGCCAGGCGCGGCAGGTGTTCTCGATCACCATCCTCCGCGGGCAAAACCTGCTCAACCGCGGGTCTGCGAAGCCCGCGGACGCGTTCGTAACCGTCATCGACCGGGAGACTGGCGAGCGGCTGTTCAAGTCGCGCACGGTTTTGGAGACGGAGGATCCCAAGTGGTGGGTTGGGTTTCGTATCAAGCTGACCCCAGGGAACAGACGTTCGAGGTTTCGCTCGGAGCTCTGCGGACGCTAGAGCTCGAGTGCTACGACCGCCAGCTGGTCGGAAAACATGACATGATCGGCGCGCGGACGTTCAACATCG
This sequence comes from Cutaneotrichosporon curvatum, assembly GCA_001600275.1. Taxonomy (NCBI): domain Eukaryota; kingdom Fungi; phylum Basidiomycota; class Tremellomycetes; order Trichosporonales; family Trichosporonaceae; genus Cutaneotrichosporon; species Cutaneotrichosporon curvatum. The sequence goes on along the minus strand of BCJH01000056.1, from coordinate 3,481 downwards.
ACCCGCGGTTGTTCGAGAGCATCACTGAGCGCGACGTCGTCCTCCCCCTCTCTCCGAGAGGCGTGGTCCACCTCCGCATCAGCACCGAAGGCGGGGAGAAGCACGACGTGCAGCACCACCTCACTGCAGCCTCGCGCGTCCTCCAGCGCACTGCCGCCGACATGACCCGCGACATTGTCGACAATGTCTGCGCCTACGTCCGCGCGCAGCTGTCCCCACCCACCCTCGCCGCGGTGGTCAAGCCGTTGAAGGACAAGAAACGCGGCCGCATTGCTGTTACCGACGCGGAAGTCGACGCCTCCCTCGCCCCCGTGTTTGACTACCTCGACGAGACGTTTGCAGTCTTCACGTCGACCCTGACACCCGAGGTCCGCCTCCGCGTGACCCTCGCGATCTGGGAACGTATCGTCGACATCCTCATCGCGCTGCTCATACCCCCACTCTCGGAGAAGCCGTACACCCGCGCGCCGCTCTCCCCGCCGGAGGTGGACGTCGTCTTCAAGTGGCTCCAGGCGATGAAGGTGTTCTTCAATGCCTCCGAGTCCAGCCCCGACGCCAGCCACGACGGCGACAACACGCAGGGTATCCCCATGTCCGCCCTGCAGGCCGGCTCATACCGCGACATGCTGATGCTCGGGCAGTGTCTCGACCTCCCGATCCAGACGTTGAGGGAACGCGCCGCGGCCGCAGTACGCGCTGCCTCTGCCCAGTCTCCGGGGGTGAGTGGCGCGCTGAGGGCGCTCTCGCTCAACCCCGGGCTGGGGAGCGCCTCGAGGGCGAGGATCGATGAGGACAACGAGCGGGTTGCGGAGGTGCTTCTGCGGATTGTGCGGATGCGCCCGGGGACTGGGGAGTTCCTCGAGGGGCAGATGGGGGCGCTGATACGTGCCAAGGAGGTTAGGGGGGGTCTGTGATGACGAGATTGATGAGGGCGATGGTGGGGCTGGTTGATACACACGTATTTGGACGTATTTGGACGATATCTTATGTTATGCAGGTTAATATCAGGTCAGTCGTCAGTACAGTGCCGTGGATCGGATGGTGAGGCACTCGATCAGCTCTGGGGGGGCTACTGCTACCTGTCTGTTCTGGAGGTGGATGCACAGCTATCATTGAGTTACAGTATCGACTTCGCTGAGCGTTCGTGTTCTGTACAGAATATATTCGTCGTTTTGAGTGCCATGGCAGCTGCTGGGACTCAGTTGCAGCAGAGGGAGTAGCCTTACTTATGAGGGGCACGTCGGGCTTCCGGTGGTGTGAGTTCACAGCTATGACAGCAGTTGTGCTGGGTTGTAGAGGGGAGGCCTAGGCGATAAACGGCCGGTTGAGCAACAGACGAGTCACTCAGCCGTGTTGGCCAAAGTGTCGTCGCAGTGCTTGGCAGAGTAGTGAAAGTGCCTCAGAGCCTTCATGTGGGCATGGCAGGCAGCGTAAGAGTCAAAGTATCTGGGGCAGGTGTGACACTCATAGGCGGGCCATGGATGACGAGTTGCGAGGCAGTGGTTATCCCGCGCGTCGCGGCCAGCGGGGAAGACCATTGAACAGGTGCCGCAGTGGTAGTACAGGTTGCGGGGCATGCTGAAAAGTTTGAGCAAGGAGGGAAGGTCGACGAAGTGTATGTCCACGAGCTGATGAGATGATGAGCTGAAGAAAGAGAGGGAGAGCAAAGGATGCCTTCTTCAGTAGATCCGATGCGAAGTGGGCGCACGAAGTTCCTCATACGTGCAAACACCGCTTATCGAGGCTTTACAGGATCGACTTCATCGAGCGTTTTACTATCTATATCTGTTCATGACGAGGGGCGGATGCCGTCGTGGCTGCGGAGCGTGAGTGGGAATGTGGCAGCACATGTACTGTGGTTAGCTTGTGGTTCGTGGAAGTTTGGGGTTCTGGCTGATGCCATGTACAACTGGGTTGGCAGGCCTTGCGTTGTTGGTGATCCGGGTCTGGATTGAGGAGAGGATGGTCGTAAAGACAACAAAAGAGAGACGGTGGAAGAAAAGACTGTGGAAGCGGTTGGGGGAAGGGAGTCCGTGAAAGGTCGAGGGAAAGACGGGACACCGTGAAGGAAGGAGAGAGAGGATCGTGTGGCGCTTTATCAGCCTGCCTTACTGTCAGGCTTCTGCTCAAATGGCCCGAATGCTCTGAATAGTGTAGACAGGTCGTTGTTAGAATGCCAGCCGGCGGGTGGGGTCCATCACGTTGCGCGCCTGCTGCTGCACCACGTCAAAGCGCATAAAGTTGCACGCCTCGCTCTCGAGGTGGTTGAACAACGCAGCGAGAGACTTGAAGTCGACCCTGCAGCGGCCATTCGGGCAGTGGTATAGAGTCTGCTGGTCTGCTGTTAGCCTTCCTTCCCAATAGCACGACGTACGTGCCGGCGAAGCGAGGTGCTGGTTCAACCCTTGCAACTGCGCGTACTGTCTGTGGCAGATGTAGCACTCGAACGCGCGACCATTCCACGACCTCTCGTTCGCCGAGTAGACCACGTCCTTGCCCGTCCAGCCGATGAGGTTCTTTGAGATCACCCCGGTCGTGTCCTTCGCTCTGACGATGTTGTAGATCCTATCGCGGGAGAGGCCTTGCGCGTTCGGGCAGGCCTGGCGCTCGAGGTGGTGTGTGAGTCCTGTGGCGGACGCAAAGTCTCGCTTGCAGAAGGGGCAGGGGATGGTCGGGCGGTGCGTGCGCGAGTTCATGTGCTGCCATCAGCGGGGAGTAGACTATCTCACCATCTTGAGGTTGTTGGGGTTATTGAAGAAACGACCGCACGGCCCGCAGTAGAGGTGGTAATCTTGCTCGTGGAAGGTCAGACTTTCGACATTGGGCCGGGTTTCGTCGCAATGCTCGCATTGGTGGAAGAAGTGGTTGAGGGCCTCCATGTGGGCAAAGCAGGCCGGGTGAGAGGCAAAGACGCGAGAGCAAGAGGAGCACTCATGCGCTGGACGGGAGTGGCCTGTCGCGGTGCAGTGCTTGTCCCGCGCCTGCCAGCCAGAGGGGAAAGGCTTCCGGCAGGTGCCGCATTGGTAGAACGGGTCGGGGGCCATATTGAGCGTGAGGACAGGTAGAGAGGCCAAGTGATAGTCTGATGAGTTGAAGAGTTAGACCAGGAAGAGAGAGAGGAAGGACAAGAGCTGGCTTCCTCATGGGAATCTCGAGGCAAGGTAACGCACGGGCCGTTTCATGCATTCCATCCCGGCTACTCACCGGTGTTGGGAGCGTCTCAGACCCGTGCCTGGATGCTTATCAGCCATTTCTGATGATTTCTAACGTCTTTGTTACAGTTTATTGTTTCATTCCGGTTCTGTTATCCGCAACGCAAGGTCCGAGTCATCTGCATGTGTCCTGTCGATTTGGGGAGTTTGATGTCCTGTGAGCAGACTATGCTAGTATGGCAGACCAGACTGTAAGTAGCTATGCAGCCGCAAAGTTGAATCGCCACAGTTGCACGGTATTCGCACGTTTGGATGAAAAAAAAAAAAAA
>BCJH01000055.1:0-13966 GCA_001600275.1 Cutaneotrichosporon curvatum | reverse complement strand
AGAGAGAGAGAGAGACTGATTGCATAAGAAAGTAGAGCAGGAAACCGATGATCATCCCGTTTTCCTGGGTTTTGGGTGCCTGTCCAGTCCAATCCCCTGTATAGGCCATTGTCCTGACCTTCCTTCCCTCCACCCTCCTCGCCTTCCCTCGCTGCACCTTCCTCACCTTCCTCGCTCACCTTCCTTCCCTGCTCTCAATCAGTCAGCCCGCCCCGCCCTGCCTTGCCGGGTCCATCCCTTCCCTGGGACAATCTCTCTCATCTCTCTCATCTCATCTCTCTCATCGACACACTCCCACTCCCACTCCCGTGTCTTCTTCCACAACCATCTCTGTTCTCTCTTCTTCTTCTCACTACTCGACTACTCTCTACTCTCTCTACCCATTCCTCCCATATCCTCCCCTCTCCTCTCCTCCTCCACCTCTTCTACTCCGCCTCTTCTTCCTGTTCACCCGGTTCCTTCCTCCTTCCCCTCCCACCCCATTCTCTCCTTCCCTCGTTCCTGTTCACGGCATCTTCTGGCAGACAGTCCATTACTCCTGTGCACTTCTCTTGCTTACTCGACTTGTTCTGCTCTTGAGCAGCTACGACTACTATCCATCCCCCGGCCAAGCCACGCAAGGAAAGGGAAGGAGCCTCGATTTGACCGTCAGACGACATTGGCAAGCACCAGCAGCCGCCCACCGAAGACCAACTTCCTTCTTCTTCAAAGCCTCGTCGACCGCACGTTTCGGCATCGCAGCATACAAGCGCGGCTATACCGTCGTTCATCCCCTGCCAGGTCAGTAGTGCAGCAGAAGATTCTTCATCGCGACATCCGCATCTTCCTACCCCTTCTCTCACACCTTCCTTCCTCCTTCCCACCTTCCTCACTTTGCCCGACTACTTCCTCCAACGCGTCTTGTGTCCTATCCCCCTTCGCTCTCTAACTCCCAGTCTTCACTTTCGCCTGCACGCACGAATCGTTTCGACGCAACAGCTCCGACTGACGACGACGTAACGTTGATACTGTCAAAACGCCAACTTCCCCGGATCACAGTTGCCTATCTGCACTCGCCTCCCCTGTGACGATCGTCCTTCCTCAGCCTTTGTGTCTTCGGCTTCGGTCTCGCATCGCATCAACGCCTTACTGTCTGCCTTCCTTCTTGCTTCTTTCTTGCTTGCCTGCTTGCTTGCTTACTCTACCCACTGGTGCTCGCTCGATCTCTATCCGTGTAACGCAATAATAGACGCCTCATCTCGCATCGACAGATAATCGCGATCCACACGCGCCCGGGTACGGATAGCACACGATCTGCTTCCAAGCAGGACTCTTCTGCCGCGGACGGCCACTCGCCAGTACCCCGCATACCTTGTAAGTAACCTGTGTGTTGCTTGGCACCACACCCCGCTATTATCAAAGTGAATATTAGCTGACACAGTGCTTCTCCCCTCCCTGTGGCTTCATTCACGGCCGTACATTCACCAACGCCCATCAATCCCCCCCACATCCCCCCCACACGTCACACACATGACCAAACCTCAACCATGCTTCTGCCGATCTGTCTTCGATCTGTGCCTCTCTCGCCATGCCTACCTCACGCGTCTACGTGTGGCAACCCGCAGTCACTCACGCGCGGATTTTTCCTCCTACGCCAGAACTCTCATTTAACCCGTGCTTGTCCTGCAGCTGCTCACCCCCCACCCTACCCCACTCTTGCCGTGGTCCAAGCCTCACCGCCCGCCGCCGCTAGAGCCTGCTAGGAGGGATGGAGTACGCATACCACCAACAACAGCCACTGCAAGACCCGAACACGTCACTGCACCACCACCATGGCATGGAACACATGCACCCAGAGGCGCCGGCGCCAGGCGTGTACGCGCAGTACCAGTACCCCTACGAGTCTATACCCCCGCCGATGCCTCACCCGCAGTACCTTCAGCAACACCCGCAACACCCGCAACACCCGCAGCATCTGCAGCCGCAGCACACCGGCGAACACGCCCCACACGGCCACATGGCCTACCCGTCTCCCTCCCGGATCCGCGCACGCCGCCGCTCCGCCAACGAGCGTCCTAGCATCCTCGACGTGTCGATAGACGATCCGTACAACGCGGACGGACGCGCGTCCCCTGGCGACGCGCCGCCGCCGCCGAAATCCCAACTGAGGGCAAGGAACGCCGACGACGAAGAGGCACGCAAAGCACGCAAGCGCGAGATGGGACGAGAACGCCAGCGCCGCAAGCGTCTGCGTGACAAGCAAAAGCGGGACGCAGCCAAGACGGGGGGTTACGAGTGCACGACCCAGCCGCTGGACTTGGTGCGAGCAGGCTCGCGGTCGAGCATAGTGTCGAGCTCGTCGTACGAGGGGATCCCGTCGTCCGCGTCGTCGACATACTCGGCCCTCCCGCCGATGTCGATGAACATACCGAACCCGTATGGGGGCGGGAATCTGTCTGACGCGCCGTCGCCGGCGCAGTCGCTATCGCCGACTATGGGCGGATTCGCGAGCGACGACTCGTCGTGGCAGGAGCACACTGCTGTGTTTGGAAATTTAAATCTTTCAGGCGACAACACTGTGCGCGCAAAGCCACGCACCGCCACCGGGTCGCAGTCGCGTCGCCAGTCAGAGGCGGGTGAATTCTACCCCTTTGGCATGACGCCCGCGAAGCGGCGCAAGTCTGATGCTGCAGAGGACGAACGTCCGGGGCAGCAGATGGGCCTGGGTGTGACGGTTGGCCCTCCCGAGGGCGAAGCAGCCTGGGGCCAGCGGCCGAATCCCCCTCGTCGCACCGCGTCGGTGCCCGAGGGAGTCAACCTCGACCCCAGCAGTCTGTCCGGCGCGTCTGACCGCTCAGCCACGCCCCCGCCGGTCCCCGACGTGAACCCGGGCTTTGCCCCTCAAGTCTCGGCGCCGAAACCCTCCCAGGACGGCCTGTTCTTCGCCTCGACGGTGGTGCTAGCCCTCTCGGATAACGAGTGGGCTGCGTCCCTGCAGCAGAAACTCGGTATGACCAAGGGCGACCTCGAGCGCATGACGCCAGAGTTCGCCTCCGCCTTTGACAGGTGGCGCATAACTCGGGGCCTGAGCCAGGTGAATCTGAGCGGTGAGGGGGTGCAGGCGTCCTCACCACCGCGGGCCTCGCCCCGGCCGTCGACGTTCAACACCCCCTCCTCGCGGCTGGGGCAGGACGTCGCAGCCGACTCTCCCGCCGGCTCGAACGCATCCTCGTCCATCCCCCAAAACATGCGGATGGGCGCGGGCGCGCGCGCGCCGGAGACCCCACACTCGCGCATGGCGAGTACCTCCTCCTCCACGACGACTACATCCCCAGCCCACCCCTCGCTGCAGACACCGGGTTCCGCAGGCATATACCAAGGGCACGAGTACCCCGGCTCCGGGTGGCCGGGGAATCCCGTCCCGCGGATGTACGACATGGCGGGAGGTGGGGGCGGCGCGGGGGGAGAGTGGCGGGGGCCAATGCCGCCACACGCACAGTCTAGCCCCATGACTGGGGGGAAGCCGGAGCACGGTGGCGGCGCTGGAGGGGGGATGATGCACATCCCCCCGCCGCCGATCCATCCGCCGCCGCATGCGCCTGCGCCGGCGCTGCAGAGCCCCGTGACGGTGCAGCCGTATGTCGCGAGCGAGTACCAGGCGCGGATGCGGTTCCAGCCGGGCGGGGTGCCGGTTTATTATGACCCGCAGTTTCCTATGGAGCCGCATGCGTAGGCGAGGGCGAGCTGGCGAGCTGGCGAAGCCAGCGAGCCCGAGCCGAGGTTCGGCATGTCAGCGAGCCTGACTCGAGCCTCAGCGTTCACGCGTATAAGCCAGCGAGCCCTGCCTGCTCGGCATGTCCGCGCGCGAGCGTGTGATTTTCATCTCTGTCACGACCACAACTGCCGCCTCCGCTACTTCCCCTTCTACTCTCCGTTACCAAGCGCCACGCAATCACGACCCCTACACCCTTCATACACGACTATAATGGACACTACAGCCGTCTCGCAAAGACGCACACCACACACCACGGACCATATCTATCTCCACCCATGTCCTATCATATCGAATGAGCAGCTGACGACCCCAACGCACACATACACGGTGTTTACGACCCCCTGCGCGCGCGCAGACGACTTCACGACCCAGCCTTACGCCGCCCCCGACCGACCCGAGCATATGCGAGCATATGCGAGCATACCATACCATTTCATGCCACATGCCATGCCACATGCCACATGCCACGACATGCCACGACATGCACGACATGACTTGCCATGCCATGCCATGCTGATCCGTTTGATCCATTCCAATTAGTAGCTCAAGACGAGTCGAGTCATGACTCTATTCACGATTTTGGTGCGGTGCGATCCGACGTACTGGTTACGTAGTGACGAGGGGGGCATGCAAGTGTTCCCACGAGCAGCGAGCAGCGAGCAGCGGAGAGCGAGCGCAGCGAGTGCGGAGCTCGAGCGCAGGGCGTAGTGGAGAGCGGAGCTCGAGCGCAGAGCGGGCGGGAAATGAGTGAGGGAGCTGAGGAAGTGCACCGGGTGAGGATGAGGGAGCGCAGAGCGCGGGAGATGAGGGAGAACAGAGCGCAGGAGATGAGGACAGAGCGCGGGAGATGAGGGAGAACAGAGCGCGGGAGATGAGTGAGATGACTGAGGGAGCTGAGAGCACGGGTGAAGGAGAGGAAGGAGTGAGAGCGAAGCAAGTGCCCTGTCAGTGCCCATAAGGCCCACCAAGACGCGAGTGAGCGCCGCCCGACAAGGGTACCACTGAGAGCGGGCATCGGACGATAGCAAGCAGGCGAGAGTAGCAAAGTCGACCAGACCGGATTGCAGTAGTGACTTGCGCCAGGTCGGACGAGGCTCGCGCTAGTGACGGGCGGACGGGCGTCTGGATGTTTGTGATCATAATTGATTGCCCGAGCGTCGGCGTCGAGTGCTCACATGGTTCACGGCGCAGTCAAGAGCTGGTATACTGTATAATGGGTACCTGTGCACAGTGAGACACTGCGACATGCCGAGGCAAGGCTGAGATTGAGACTGAGGCAGATGCAGTCGCTTCGCGGTGGGCTCGCGGTTGATATTGTACACATCGCGATGAAACTGCTACGGATAGCCGGCTAGCGTGTGCACGTCGCGAATTGCACGTTTCAGCGTGAGCTGAATGAGTGCAAGTGCAAGTCACCCGGCGTGTCTGTCCCGCTCTGCAAGCTGGATGTACGCTACTGTAGCTTGGTAGCTTTTCTAGTCGGACGGGGATCTGGAAATGAACCGCCGATAGTGGTCAGGTGGGGTGGTTAGTCACCACTGAATGGCGGGCTTGCCTAGCCCAGCATGCGCAGAGCTACGCGTCCGTGCCACACGCAGGTCGAGCTGACCACTAGATAGCTGCTTGCTCAGCGTGCTCTGTATGCCTTCCATCGACTCCTCGAGACTCCTCGATGAGACAGGCAGCCATTCTGTCGCCCTCTTCATGCCATGCATTTGCTCACTTCCATGCTCACGTTCAGATCACCTCTGCCGTTCCCAGCCAGCCTCCCGGTTTGCACTGCGACGACCACTCACCCTGCACAACCCGACTTCCACCACCTCACCCCCCCTTCATCCCTTTCAACACTCCTCACCCGACCCTCACCCCCCTTCACCCGCCTAATCCTTCCTCAGCAGATGATCAGGCCCAAAACTAAGCGGCAACAGCTCCCCCAGACTCATCCGCACCCCCACCCCCTTCTCCAGCGTCGGCCACCCTCCTTCTGCCGCGGCGGTGATGTTCGCCGCCCCGCGCTCGGGATACGTGGAGGACACGATGTACACTGGTATGTCGAGGGCGGAGAACTCGCGCAGGAATTGCCGGCAGATGCCGCAGGGGGAGACGGTGGGTTCGGGGACGTCGGAGACTACGATGGTGGCTAGGATGCGGGTCATGCCGCGGGTCTGGGTTAGCAAAAGCGGGGGGCCGCGGGGGAGGGACGGTGAGTGAAGTTGAGAGCGGAGGTCGGGAGAGGGAGAGGAGGGGATGGCGGGAGGACAACGATGAGTTCGGTGGTGGGCAGATGCCTCAGCGACCGAGCTGGATAGATCGTAGGAGCAGAAGGCTGTGCGAAGAGGCTGAGAATGTGTCTTGTTCCCCAATCGGTGATGAGACCAGATGGGAGTGGTAGCGGTAGACGGGCACGACGGCGTCTATGACGCCCAGCCGGTTCACGCCCAACCGCTCTCACGCCCAACATGACGCAGCTCATCGCACGCAGCGACACTCACCACAGCACTGACCGCCGCGGTCCGCTCAGCACATATACCAGCACCTGCTATCAACTATGCCACCCGGGAACTCACCATACGAGGCGTTCTCGACATTGCAGCCGGCCACGGGACCGATATCGGTCAGAAGGGCGGCACCGACGCTGGCGGTCAGCGGTCAGCGAGCGGCAGCGACCCACCGGAACTTGGAGTACGGCGCGTAAGCGCGATCACGGGCTGCGGTCAGTGTTGTACTCTGTAAGCGCACCCTCAAAGGCCTGGGTGATGAGCTTGTGCAGTGCTGCGGCGTCCATGGTGAATGGAGTGTTGTTGTGTAGTGTTGTTGCTCGCGAAGAGCAAGAGTGGAGGTTGGAGGTGGGACCCGCGTGATGCTATGTTCCGATATTTCACCGAGACCTCCCACGGAGATCAAGTCACACTCCGGGCATGTTTCATGATGACCTGCGATCGAGATGTCAGGCGTTCCGTGTTCCGCTGACGGACTAACTGGCTCCCAACTCTGTGGTAACCAGGACCGATCGCTCCACGACGGAGCGGTAACCCGTCGGCGGGGACGCGGCGACGGAGCATCGAGCTCGAGCTCGAGCTCTGCTCCAGATCTGGCACCGCGGCTTGCGACTCCAGCTCTGCCACTGGCCTGGATCGCCCGCATCACGCCGTTGCCCGCCCAGATTAACCAATCTGATCACCATTAGGAACGCGAACAAGATCCTATTCCACCGGAAGCTAATTATCTAATAATCCCCGCTGAGGGGTGACGATCTCCGGCCGCGCGAAGATCTCGTTAAACTCGTCTCCACAGTCCAATATCTATTTTCGCTCCTTGGGTCGCGTGCCAAGCACACCACATGTTCACCCAGCACCTCGTTCTAAACGCTCGCAGCTCTCACCCCTGGCACGCGTAGCCAATGGCCGAGTACTGATAGCGTCATTTCAGTCTCACGATGGCCCACAATGACGAGGCCAGCCCAACTTTCTGGAATTTTAATGACGGTGACACCCCACGATTCCCGGCGGGTCCAGCTGCAACCCACCGCACGCCATCGGCCACTACGGCATCCAAACGGCATTGCGGACTGGAACTGACTGAAGCAGAAGCGCAGCTGGTGCTGTCGCCGAGGGGAAAATAATCATGCCGTCGCCCGCAGCGTTTATAGATAAGCCTGTGGTCTTCTTTCCGACCCCCTCTTGACCGTTATCAACACCATGGGCTTTGTATGTGGCGCCACGGTCCTCCTGACACCAGTTCTCGTCCGAAAAGGACACCAAGGGTACACAAGAGCTGCGTGAGCCGCCCCTCCGGCATACAGCGAGCATCTCAGACTCGGACTCGCAGTCGGATATATTCTCAAACCTCGCAGCTAAAGAAGCCGGCCATGATATCAAGTACCGCACCCTGTCGTGGAAAAAGGCCACGCTCCTGCTGTTCGCAGAGTATGTCTGTCTCGCGATCCTCGCACTCCCGTGGAGCTACAGCGTGCTTGGCTGGGGTACGGGCTTGGTCGTGCAGATCGTCATCGGGTTGATAACGTGGTGTGAGCAGGAGGTACGAGGCAGCAAACTAATCCGCAGACACCAGCTACGTCCTGTGGCAGTGGTGCATCAAGTACCCCGATGCACGGAACATCTGCGACATCGCAGCACATCTCTTCCCCGCGACGCCGAGGCTCGCATACGAGGCCACGTCCATCATGCTGGTGCTGAACAACCTCATGCTCATCGGTTTCCACGTCTTCACAGCGGCGAAGAGTATGTCCCCCCAAGGTCGCGCTCACACCAGTCCTCAACACTCTATCCGACCACTCGATCTGCACCGTCGCCTTCCAGGGCATCTCAGCGATCATCGGCAGTGAGTTCCCCCCTCCCCAACTCGCCCCCGCAACTTTCCCCTGACCCCAGTCATCCTCTCCATCCCCCGCACGCTCAAGCACGTCTCGATGATGGGCATCGTCTCCGCCATCAGCATGGGCATCGCCATCCTCCTCTCCCTCATCTTCGCCGGCGTCGAGGCCCACCCCGGCGCAGGCTATGGGGGCAAGTACCCGACCCTCGGGCCCGTCAGCACAGTCGGCGGCTTCCCCGACCCGGCCCCGAACTTTGTCAACGGCCTCAACGCCGTCCTGAACATCACCTTCCTCTGGATCGGGCAGATTCTCTACCCGTCCTTCATCGCCGAGATGCGCGAGCCCCGTGACTTTCCCAAAGCCCTGGCCGCACTCACCGCGCTCGAGATGGTGCTCTTCCTCGTCGTCTCGGTCGTGGGATACTACTACCTCGGACAGTACGCGCAGGCGCCGATGATCGGCTCCTTCCTCGACGTAAAGCACCGCAAGGCGAGCTTTGCGTTCGTCCTCATCCCGTCGCTGGTTATCGCGGCGATCTACTCAAACGTGACGACAAAGTACGTCTACTCGCGCATGTTCAACAAGGACTCGCGCCACAACCACTCCCACACCGTCACGGGGTGGGGCAGCTGGATCGGCCTCACCATCCTCGTCTGGGCGATCAGCTTTGTCCTCGGAAAGTGAGTCCCACTGCATGAACCATCCTAACCCCAGCGTCATCCCCAGCATGGGCGACTTCCTCTCCATCATGTCCGCGGCGTTCGACTCGTTCTTCGGCTTCATCTTCTGGGCGACAGCGTACTACCACCTCAACAAAGGGCGCCTCTTCAGCGGCGTGTACATGACCCTGTGTACCCTGCTCAATATTGTCATCTTCGCCTTCGGCCTGTTCATGCTCGGCCCGGGGTTGTACACCTCCGTCGAGGCCATTATCGTCGATTACTCTGGTACCACGCGCAGTCCGTTCACCTGCGCTGATAACGGATTATAGCGGGTCTGGGGCTTGGGCAGTTGTATGTATATCTAGCGGTTCGTCTTAGACGTGATACACGTGCATGTAACTTCGCGTCTCTATGCAAAGCCTGCAATGCGATGGCGGCGGGTCCACTGTCCTCTACTGGTCTCTGTTATCTCTGTGATCCTCAAATACTCCACCCACTGATCGTCTCTCGTCCTCTCGACTGCTCGTAACTCCCACTTACATGTCTGTCTACACCTTGGCCTCCTCGGCGGCAGGCGCCGGCGCCGCCTCAGCAGGCACCGGCGTCGGCACCCGCTCCGGCTGGGGCGCCAGCGCGTCCTCCAACAATCCGGGCACCATCCGCTCGATCCGCGGCGCGCTCGCATCCCACAGTGCCTTCTGCTCGGCCGTGCGCGTGTCCTCCCCATTCGGGGGCGGCACGAGCATCTCCGACGAATACATGACCAGCACCACATTCTTGAGCGACTCGGACACCTCGTTCTTCCCGTCAGCGCGACCAGCCCCACTACTCACGAGCATATCCCTGTCGCCCTGCATGAAGCGCTCGAGCTTGTCCAGCACGCGCACAAACTGGTTCCCGACGTCCGTGCTTGCCTCCTGCAGGCCGACGACATACTGCAGGAACACCTTGCACAGCAGCGTCGCGGCGCGGAGGCGCATCTCGACTGCGCCGGCCGGGTCGCGCTCGTACACGGCCGGCTTGAGCATCTCGTCGAGCACGGGGAACAGGACGCGGTCGAATATGAGCGGGAGGGTTGACTCGTCCGCGCTCATGAGCTGGGGAGAGAGCAGCAGCCGCTGGAGGTAGGATATGGCGCGCTGCCGGATCTCGCGGTGGCCGTTGACGCACTGCTTGCTTATCACGAGCAGGGGCGGCAGCCAGAACATGTTGAAGGCTGGGGTCAGCTTGAGGGCGGAGATGGACTTACCGTCGCGTGCGGGCTTTCCGCTGTTGGCTATGAGGGTAGGGATGGTGTTGCGCAGCTCGTAGAGCGAGTCGAGGGCGGTGAGACCGCGCTCGGCGGTGGGGCCGAGAGTCGCCGACACGTTCTGCTGGCCCCGGCGGCTGGGCTGCAAGCGTCCCGCGGCGGCTGCTCCTGCAGCAGTAGCAAACTCGTCGAGGAGCGCGACGACACCGGCAAAGTTGTCCACGCTGAGGCCGGGCTCGCCGCCCGTCGCCATCTTCTGCACGATCGCAAGCGTGACCTTGCTGGCCTCGGGGTGGGCGACAGTAGCGCGGAACAGGGCGATGATCAGGCCCCACTCCGTCTGCGACTTGACGACACCGCTGTCCTTTTCGAGGATCTTGGCGACGCCAGCCATGAGCTGCTCTGAGACCGCGTTGAGGACCGACGACGGGAGGGATCGCAAGACATCGAGCGCGATGTACAGCTGGTCGCGGAGCTCGGACTGCTCCGAGACGATGAGGCACAGGCGGAGCAGGCCGACCACGGCACGCTCGATGAGGAGCACGCTGTAGCTTTGCGCCGAGCCGAGGAGCGCAGTAATGTACTCGAAGATGATGGGCCACGTCTCGGAGATGTGCGAGTTGCCGCGCGACGCGAGGCTGACCATCATCTCGAGGTGGAAGACACACGCAGGGTCGTATGGCAGTTGGCCGTCGAACCGCTGAAGGCCATCGGGTGACTCGCGCGGCTCGAGGCGGTGGGTGGTCCGAGCCTCGGCGAGGCTACGGATGGCGTGCAGTGCCGGGATAAGCGCCTCGACCTCCAGTGCCAGAATCTCGGCGTACAGCTCGGGCAGCTTGCACGACGCGAGCGAGTCCACTGCGACCAGGGCATTCTCGACATCGTCGTCGCTGACGTCGACGGGGATTGCGTCGTTGCTCGACCCGTACGGGCTGAGGAGGTACGACGACAGAGTCGACAGCAGGCCACCGCCCTCCGCGCGACGGTCTGGCACAGCAGCAGGTGCGGTGCTCTTGAGCGGAATGGTGGTGGTCCCGGCCAGGAAGTCCTCCATTTGCAGCATGTCCGCCGGCAGGAGTGAGTGCAGGAACAGCGTCTGGAACATCTCGAAGATCTGGTTCCAACCCGCACGGATGGCATTTCCGTTACCGTTGGCGATGGTGAACAGCACGACCGTCGCCAGCTGCGACCGGTAGTTCCTGCCAAAGCGGATAGCCAAAGGTGACACGACGAGCGACATCCCGTCGCGCTCCGCGGTGGGGTAGTTGCCCATCTGGTATCCCTCCTCTGTCCCGTCCAGCAGGCCGGTCGCCGGTGCCAACGACAGCACGATGGCGTCAAAGACCTCGGGCAACTGGAAGTGGCCGGCCAAGGTAGCGCACTGGCGGAAGCCGGTGATCGAGTGCTGGATAACGTGCTCGTCGCCTGCCGACCTGGTGAAAGCGTAGGCGATGGAGCTAATGAGCGGCGGCCACGACACGCGGAACATCTCCTCGTCAAACTTGGCGGTGTTGACCGAGATCATCGGCCCAGCCGAGCGGGCGCGCAGCATGAGGCTCTTCCACGCAAAGTCAAAGCCCTGCTGGCCAGAGTGCTCGTCTGGCAGAATGATCTCGCGCTTGCGGATCGACTCGTGAATGGCAGCAAGGTACTCGGGGTCGAAATCTTTCCCGTCGTTGACTCCGCGCACGTTGCGGCGGTAGTCCTCCACCGTCATGCGCTTGCGGTTCTGCGGGTTGTGCAGATCCGTGTTCAGCATGATGACAGAGTAGGCCAGAACGTATGCTGCGTCCTCGGACGCGATCTCTGGCGGGTGGAAGGAGAAGAAGTGGGCGGCGAACACCTCGGTGATGCGTGAGATTGGCTGCGCCTCGCCGGGCAATCGGAATGTCTCCAACAGCTCACGCAGCGCATCTGCAATAGTCTTCCCGGAGAAGTCGAAAAGCCCGATGAAGGCCTTGAGGAGATCGAGGTTGTTAGGAGACGAGATGTACTCTCCGATAAGCTGCTTGTTCAGCCAAGTGGTGTTGCGCAGGAAACGCGCAATACCTCGGATGCGACGTTCCTCCAGGGTTCCCTCTCCATCGTCTGGAACAATAACCCCAGTCTCCTCCAGCTGGGCGATGCCGAGCTTGGGCTTCTTGTTGAACGCATTGGAGCCAGCGATGAGCGTGCCCTTGCGCGCCTTTGATGCCATGCACTGCTCCACTGGGATGACGTCGGACGGCCACGGCTCATCACCCTGCTCGAGGCGGTTGGCCATGGAGTCGATGTACGAGAGCAAAATCTCCAGACACAGCATCTGCGTGCTGTCCAGACCCTCGAAAGACGTCGATCCGTCAGCTTTGGGAGGGCCGGAGGGGTACACGCCCTGGGAGAGGAAGTTGATCAGGCGCTCGAAAATGTCCTCAGAGTCGGGCGAGCAGTCAAAGTTGACCCAGCAGTCGACCATGAAGCTCGGGCGCGTAGCGATTTGCGTCAAAGTCTCCAGCCAGAGCTCCTTGGACTCTGAAGACATGGGTGTCGCACTGGCATACGCTTTGGGCGTTGATACCGCCCCGGGGGTGTCCGCTCCGCTCGACTCCGAACCGCCATTAGCCGTCCTAGTGTGGGGACTGGGCGAGGTGGGTCGTGAGATGTCACGCAGGTGGGGAGGAAGAGGGGTGGGCGTTGGTGGTGTCAGGCGGGCGACAAGATACGACAGGAATAGCTGCAGCTGCGGCTTCAGATGAGGCAGGAGCGTAGAGAACAGCGTCGAAGTCGTTCGGAGGGACTGCAGAAGCAGCACCGGCGATTCGGAGCGCGTGAGCTCGAACAGATACCGACAGCCCTCGTCACGCACACCCTCTCGCAGTTCCGGCCATGCGCCAACCCTGGTTCCACCGACCTCCAGCGCAGTGTTGAGCACGCTCAGAGCCGACAAACGCATCGAATCGGTATGCGCTTGGTCTGATGGGTTCAACAGAGCGATGAGCACGCGGAGGAGCTCAAGCATCGTTGGCAGGCCGTAGGGAGCAAACTGCACTTCTGCCTCCTCCTTGATCGGGCTTGACGGCTTTGCAGCGCCATCGGTTGAGGGGCGACCGCTCGGTGGTTGAGGCGTCTCAGCGCCCTCCCGTGCCTCCTCGTCCTTCTCCTCCGATGTGCCCTCCTCCGGCAGCTGCTCAAGTGGGGTAGAGGCGCCTTCCGATGGCGGGAGCTCGGTCGACGGCTTCCGAGCAGCAATGCCGTCGCTTGGAACAGTGACGCTGTCCTTGATCTTGTCCGCCTTGTCCGCGGCAGCGCGGTTGCTCAACGCCTGCTCGACATCCTCGGGACGGAGACTACCAAGCCGCCTAAAGGCTGTCCGTGTGATAGCCTGCACACACAATTGTGCAGTATTCCTCAGGCCGTCGCTCAGCCGTCCACGGGCGAGCATGCCAAGACCAACCTCCAGCAGCTCGCACACTCCCTCGTCGCCAAGGTGGTCCATCAACGATTGCGGTTCGCGCGCCGAGGATGTGACTTCTGGAAGAGCTGGCACAGTGAGCGCCTCGATGACGCGCAGGAGACGGAGGAGTACCAGCTCGTCCTGCTGAGGAGAGGAGCTTGGGAAGCGGCATTGGGCGAGAGCAGCAGTGACGTGGAAGAGAGCGTCCTGGAGCGGGGTCAAGGTGCCGATGGCTGGTGGACGCGTTGAGGGCAGGTACTTGGGCAGGATGTTCAAGACAAGCGAGTGCAGGGACGTCAGTGCCAGCGACGTTATCGGTCCCGATGTGAGGGGCGAGCGGACAAGCGCCACGAAGGGGTCGACGATGGTGAGGGGTTCGAGCGTGGTGACGTCTGGATTGTTAGCAAGTGAGCCAGAGCTTCACAACCTACCCGACACGCCAGCCAGATTTCTGCGCAACTGAACGAAGCCGAGCATCAGATCGCCCTCATCGTCACGCCTGGAGGAGCCGGAACGGAGCGAGGTCGAGCGGGTC
>BCJH01000054.1:0-16095 GCA_001600275.1 Cutaneotrichosporon curvatum | reverse complement strand
GGGGAGGGTGAGGAAGGGTGGGAGGGGTTCTCCTGGGTATAGGTGAGGTGACCTCCGGGGTGTGGGCGAGCCGTGTGTCTGGCTAGCTGTCTGGGTCCGTTGTCCCCTGGGAGGGGTCCATCTTGATACGAGCACATGATGAGTGTAGAGTATAAGTGGAAGAGCGCTCTCCATGCTTGCCTGCTCAGACGAATGCCACACGCACGGCGCGCTGGTCTGTACCATGTTGGCCGCTCGCAGACCGGCCTTCAAACCTCTCCAGTCTGGACCCAACCAAACCCACTGCCTGTATCCCCCCCTCCCTCCATTGACCTGTCATCCCACTCACCTGGCCCGTAGAAATTCCGCCCAGCGGTAACATCAAACACCGTCCTGACCACCACCTCGCCGTCCTTGATCCGCGCGATCGCCAGCATAATCTTGTCCGACTTGCGCCCGTCAAACTCGACCAGCTCGTCCACCGTGTATTTCTTAAACACGCTAGCCTTGGGGTGGTGCTCTGGCGCCCAGTTGTAGCTCGACCCGTCGTATGCCTTGGCGGTGTGCGCCTTTGGCAAGGCCGGGAAGAGTATGCGCCAGAGGAGGAAGAGGATCGGGGGCAGGAGGAGCGCGTTGAGCGGGTTCTGGAGCGTGTTGGGGAGGTGGTCCATCGTGGCTCGCGGGGTGGGGGTGGGGTAGAGCGGGGTGGGAGGGGGGAACGTGAGTGGGTAGTACGAGGTGAAGGGCGGTGGTGGGTGTCGTTGCAGAGGTGGATGGGTGGTCGTATGCAACGTCGTGGTGCGCGGGTGGTGGAGGTCGGTCGGGTGGGGGATATCCGGGGGCTGTTCGGGCTCGGACGAGCGTGGGAAAGCTTGCCTGGGTGATGGGGGTGGGGTTGGGAGGATGTCGAGCCGGGCTGTTGCGCGGGATACGTGATGGTTCTGCTTCTGCTTCACTGGGTTCATTCGGATCACTGAAGAGGAGTGGAGGACATGAGAGCGGAGAGCTCGTCTGCATTGACATGTGTTTATGTGTACGCTGGGGATGCTGAATTGGGATGGGAGGACACGTAGGACGCACTGCAGTCGAGCATAGAGCCAAGAGCCAGCCACGGGAACGGGAATGCTTGGGATGCAAGCAAGCACCTGCCCAGTTGCCGGACCCCACCAAACACTCACGCCTGGCGCGTCTGGACTCTGGACCCCGATCATGCCCAACATGCCTGCAAGCTTGGCTAAACGAAGGAGGTGGTGCCTCAGCTCTTATCTTCTGGCTGTCCGCGTGACCCGACCCGACTGACCCGACGGACTGAGTGACTGAGTGACTGACTAACTGTGTGACTGCTGGACTGCTGTCCGGTTGCCCCGGTGTTTCCCATGTATGATCCAAAGCATGCTTACGTTGTCGCGCCCATTGGCACGACCCGTCCACTTCCTCCATAAGCTCCATAGACGCCCAGAAATACATAACTAAGCCCATGCCACATGCCACAAGCCATGTCTAAATCCAACTTCTCCTGGAATGCTGGACTGCTGCACAGATCGCGCATAGATCTTGTTGTGTTGTGTGTACACGTGCCTTCCACTTTGTGTGTACAAATATATCACCTGCGCAGTCTTCTTATGAGCGATTTATTCGAGCAATTTGCCATTACGGAAATCATCCTAATGCCCGATCATACCCCGATTAGCCGCCCCCTTTCCTAAACCAATTAGATTCCAGCAGATGTGCAGAAAATTGGGGGAGGTCACGTGACTTGCTCCTCTGTCACCGTACAGTGAAGTGCCGATCCCCGCCGCCTGCCGCCTGCCGCCTGCCGCGAAGACGCGTGCTCGGTCGCTCTCGGTCGGTCGCACTTGCGGAGGACACCACCGAGCGAGCAGCCGAGAGGCCAACGTAACTGACTGACCTGATCTCTCAACTTCTTCAGACGGACGGTCGGATATTCTTGTCATCCTCACCAACCCCCTCACTCACGGTCTCTACTCTCCCTTTCTTCTTCTACCTCCTCATTATTCTTCGAGTCCCTTCCATCCATCGCCACTCCGCCTCGCCCTCCCCTCTTCACTCCCCCCGCCTCGGCTCAGGCCACACCTCCCACAGCCCGCCCTAAGCGGCCCCTCGATGCTCTCTTCGCGAGCCACATCAGCGTCAGTGTTGTCCTCGGGCAGTGCGTTCGCGCGCATTGCTGGCCGACATGCTCTCCCCCAAGTCTACGCTGCTCAGGCGCGTCGCTCGTACACCCCTCTGGTAAAGCAGAGACTCGCACCTGTCTCGGTTCTTTCTGTCGGTCTCGGCCGTATTTACATCGCCCCCGTCGCCCGTCTCTACTCCACCGGCACTGAGCAGCGCTCCTCGACTACTACTACTACTACTGCGACCAACCTCCCGCCCCCGTCCACCGCTTCTGGCTCCACTGCCAACAGCTCGTCTGAAAAGCCCGCCGTCACTGTCCCTGCTCCCGGTACCCCTGCGCCTCCTGTCCCTCCCCAGTCTGGGGAAAAGACTGTCGACGTCGCCAGCGGCGAGAAGGACAAGGATGTCGCCAAGGCTGAGAAGAAGCCCACCGGCCCCTGGCCCAAGCGGGCGTGGGCTGTCGTGAAGAAGGAGGCGTCCCACTACTGGGCCGGCACCAAGCTCCTAGGTCAGGAAATCAAAATCTCATGGAAGCTGCAGTGGAAGGTGCTGCAGGGTGGACAGCTCACCCGTCGTGAGCGTCGTCAGGTGAGTGGATCGCAAGAGGGGGCTTTAGCCTTCTCGAGCACGCAAAACGCACAGTCCATCGCTGACCCCAGCTCCGCCGCACCACTGCCGATCTCGTCCGCCTGCTCCCGTTCTCCGTCTTCGTCATCATCCCGTTCATGGAGTTCCTGCTCCCCGTCGCGCTGCACCTCTTCCCCAACATGCTGCCTAGCACGTTCGAGGGCCAGATGGCCAAGGAGGAGAAGGAGCGCAAGCTGCTCCGTGTCCGTCTTGAGATGGCAAAGTTCCTGCAGGAGACTGTTCGCGAGAACGGCCTCAAGGCCAACAACGTCGTCCACTCTGAAGAGTTTAAGGACTTTTTCCGCAAGGTCCGTAACACTGGTGAATCGCCCTCCCCCGAGGACATTGTGCGCGTGGCCAAGCTGTTTGACAGCGAGATCACGCTCGACAACCTCACCCGTCCCCAGCTCGTCTCCGTCTGCCGCTACATGAACATCAACGCCTTTGGCACCGACAATTTCCTCAAGCACCACATCCGCCGCCGCCTCGAGCAGCTCCGCGTCGACGACATGATGATCTCGGCCGAGGGTGTCGACTCGCTGTCCACCAAGGAGCTCCAGCAGGCCTGCCAGTCGCGTGGCATCCGTTTCCAGGGCAAGTCCCCCACTCGTCTCCGCGAGGAGCTCCAGCAGTGGATCGAGCTGCACTACACGAACAAGATCTCTGGTGTCCTTCTTATTCTCTCCCGCGCGTTCAACTTTGACAACAAGGGCGAGGACGTCATGACCTCTCTCGAGTCTACGCTCGCGTCGCTGCCCGAGAACCTCATTGACGAGACCGAGCTCGCTGCGTACAAGGACGACGTTGGATACAAGCAAAAGCTCGAGGTCCTCCAGCAGCAGCAGGAGCTCATCGAGGACGAGGCCGAGCAGGAGCAGGAGGAGGCCGCCGCCCGCAAGGAGAAGAAGGAGGCCGAGCTCGCGGCCAAGGAGGCAGCCAAGCAGGCCGAGGAGGCCGCTGCTGCCGAAAAGGCTGCCGCCGAAGAGGGCGCCGCCGAGGCATCTGGCGCCGCGCCCGAGGCTGCGCCCACGGCCGAGTCTGCCGGCCCCGTCGAGGAGGCGGACATCGAGGACGTCCGCGCCAAGGAGGACGCCAAGCTCGCCGCAGAGGACACGGCCAAGATGACGCAGGAGCAGCTCAACGAGCTCGCCGAGGCGCTCTCTGTGCTCACGGCCAAGTCGTCGATCGCCAAGGAGCGCGACGAGCTCCAAGCCCTGTTCGAGGACAACCTCCTCTCCGAGGCCGAGTCGAAGAAGGATCCGGACTCTGCCGACTCGAAGAGCGTGGCAGTGTCGAAGCGTGTGCGTAGCATGATCAAGAAGCTCGACGCCCAGTTGGAGAAGTACGACGAGCGCGTGGGCTCGAGCCTGAACCTGATCCACACGAATGCCAAGGGGCAGATCTCGCTTGCGGACCTGACGCGCGCGCTGCTGTCTATCAAGCACGCGCCGCCGGCGGATGTGATTGAGAAGCTGGGGAAGAAGCTCGACGTCGACCAGGACGGCTACGTCCCGCTTGAGCATGTGCTCGAGCTGGCGCAGGACCACGGCCTTGGTCTCGGCATTGTCCACGACGAGGCGGCTGCTCTTATCAACAAGGGGGTGGATATCCGCCACTCGAAGGACATGAAGGAGGTCAAGGAGAAGGACCTCAAGCCGAAGCGCGAGGACATTGTGGAGGAGTAGCCGCGCACGCGTAGCCTCGCCGCGCGTAGCGTGGCGTGGCGGAGCGGCGCAGCGAGAGTAGCGAGAGTAGTTGAGCGTAGCGTATAGCGTAGATAGCAATACATTGCATGGCATAGATGGTTGCTCGCGCATCGCGCTCGGAGTGACTATCCGCGCGGCTGGGAATAGCCTCCGAAGGGACAGGAGGGAGAGTGGAGGCCGACCACCCTAACTGGGGCGGGAAATTTCCAGCCAGTAGACATTGTCTTATCTCACACGAACGCGAACACCAACACCAACACGATGGCCGGCCTCGCTGAGCTCTCGGAGCAGCTGAAGGATAGGGACTTTACGTCCATCCCTGTGATGTGAGTAGCTAGATGATGGAGTGATGAGTGAGGAGTGGAGGAGTGGTGGTAGTGGTCAGGGAGAGGTCTGCGGGGTCGGGAGTGATACCTGAAGAGCCGATGATGTCGGATCGGGTCAGCGATCAGCTGCGATGTCTGGCCATTTCATGTCTTGTCATGTTCAGCGGTATGAGTTGGCAACGCGGGCCACGGACGGTCGTACTCGACCTCGACGTCGCTGCAAGGCGCCAGAGGGCAGGTCAATATCTGCGGGTAGCGGGTGGGATGACTTCGCGTCGCTGGCTGGGCGATACCGAGCGCAGTCATGCTCCCGAGTGGTGCTGACCGACATCTCACGGTGGATTGTATAGCTGGCTGACCGCAGCGATATGGCTGATGCAGCCCATCCGGACTTTGAGAAGCGCAAAGCCTGTGCCTATGCTATCCGGGAGGCGTGTCTCAATGCTGGGTTCTTTTATGGTGCGTGCGAGGTGGGGAGGGAGATGGGTGATCTGAGAGAGAGGCGATTGACGGGCAGTGAAGAACCATGGTGTGCCGACCTCTGTGGTGGAGGAGACTATGGGGGAGAGTCGGGCGTTCTTCTCGCAGCCTGCGGAGGTGAAGAAGACGGTGAGTCGACTAACCCCTTTCCTCTGGGTTCAGTCTTACTGGCTATCTCTCAAGGCCAAGGACGATGCCTCACGCCAACAATGCCCCCCCCCCCTCCCTCCCCCCCAACACTCGCGCGCTCACACCAGGTCGACATCTCCAAGTCCACCCAGTTCAGGGGATACATGGCCCTCCTGACTGAGAACAACAACCCAGCCAACAAGGCCGAGTATCACGAGGCGTTCAACCTCGGCCTCGACCCGTCGCTTGCGCCGGAGAGTATGGGGAAGGAGCACACGGCCGAGGGAGGGGAGTCCGGGAAGATGTCGCATGGGGCTAATCAGTGGCCTGCGGTTGAGGACTGGGAGGGGGCGGGGGACTTCGTGAGTAGGTGGGAAGGTGGGGTGCTGATGGCAGAAAGAGTCGACGCTGAGGTACTAGTGAGTGTGGCTGTATCTGTGTGGTACGCTTTCGACTGCACCATTCATTTCCAACCCCAAGCCGCCTCCTCGCTCATACTCTACTTCTCCGTCCTCGGAGAGGTAACAACGGGACGGGCTTGGGCTGGGGTTGGATAGGAAAATGTTCCCACTCTGAACGCAGCCATTCCTTCGATCTTGACGAGTTGTGCAGGCTGACCAAGCAGCTCCGAGATCCTCGCCCTTGGGAAACGTCTGTTCCCCCTCTTCGCAATCGCACTGGACCTCCCAGAGAACTTCTTCGACGACAAGACACAGCACCCAGCCGCGATCATGCGCCTCCTGTTCTACCCCGGACGAGAGGTCGCGGACGAGCTCGAGCCAGGAATCGGGGTATGTAGATCGCTCGGTGCCGTCACCTCGAAATGGCTTGGCGATAGCTCCCGCTCCCATGCCGCCACGCTCTGACACCAGGCGCATACCGACTTTGAGTGCTTCACCATCCTGCGCCAGGACGACGTCGCAGCGCTGCAAGTTGCCAACCGCAAGGGCGAGTGGCTCGACGCAGAGTACATCCCCGACACGTTTGTCGTCAACATCGGTGACCAACTCGCCCGGTGGACTAGTGCGTGCAGCCTGCCCACTCTCGCCGTCCCAGCTCACGCCCAGATGACATCTTTGTCTCCACGCGCCACCGCGTCCTCCCGGCCAAGAGGGACCGGTACTCCATTCCCTTCTTCTTTGGGTGTGACCACGACGTGGTGATGGACCCGATCCCGACGTGTGTCTCTGCCCAGAGGCCGAACAGGTACGAGGTCATGAAGGCCGGTGACTATGTGCACATGCGCCTGAGCGAGATATATGCCAAGGGCCTGGAGCAGAAGGATTAGCCAGATCATGGTGCACTCTGGCACATCTCTGAGTGCACTCTGGGTACATCTCTGGGTGCACTGTCGTCGGTGAGTTTACATGCCACATGATCACGGGCGAGGTACATGGGCGAGTCGGATGTACGCCGGAGGCGCCACCCACCTTCTTGCTTGTGCTGTTGCTGTTGCTGTTGCTGTTGTTCCTCGGGCTGTCCCCGACTCTGCTTTGCTGGGAACTCGGCGTCGGCAGCGGTAGCAGCAGGCTATCGCTTATGCTGATATCGCAATGCATGCTCGTTTGTGTACCTGTCGATCCCTCGGGATATCGGTATCTTAACGCTCCAAGTATTGGGGACATCGGTCAGCCAGATCTCATGCCGAATAGACGCAGAAAGGCAGACTGTCTTCCGAATTGGAGCAAGCGAAGGCGGGGCAGATGTCAACTGGAACTGACCTGGAGCTGGAGCTGGAACGACAGCGGGACAGGGGACAGGGCAGGAACAAGGGGGGAACGGCAGTGGAGTGCGATGATGGGGGTGATGATGAGGGTGATGATGGCGAGGGGATCTTGCTGATTGGCCGTGCGTGGACACGATGGCCCACGGGCATGCCTCTGCCGCAAGGTTCATCCTCAACTGCCGCTGCTGCCGTCTGCAGCCGAGCCGGGTTGTGAGTTGTTCCCCGGGTTTTTGGGATGGGAGCTCTGTCCGGCAAGTCTGACCGCTTGGAGAAGCGATGTGAGATGCCGATGCCGATGCAGATGCAGGAACGATGTGAACTGTCGCGTTTGAGGCGCGACGAGGGGGCGCGACGAGATCTAGGCGTCTAGCTGGGCATTGTAGGTGGGTTAGAGGTGGCTTTGCCTCTCAAGTGGCCGTACAGGTTAACTCATGCTTCAAGTTGGCGTCGCTGCCCACCACCATCTCGGTTGACAAAGCCGTTCAAGACCAGCTGCAATGGTGTCACGAGCGCAGTGGTGGATGTAGCAGTAACCAACATCGACTGCTATGAAGGATGGAAACCTCAGCCGTCGACTTCGACCGGCGCTAAGCTCGTCCGCCATGGTGCTCCATCATACTTCCCAGCTCCTCCTCGTCAACTCCTCTCTTCTCCTCGCCTGGGATACCGGTTGTCTCGCGGAACAGGAACGTTGCTCGCTTCCTGCTCTCTTCTGACGACCCGCTGGCGGGTGCTGGTGAGAGTATCCGTGACGGAGATGCAACATCCCCAGCTATTTCCGTAACAACCATCCCCCTCGGCCCTTGCCCGCTCTCAGCCCTCGACCACGATGACCGCATGGAAATTAACCTCTCGTGTGCACATGCCTGCCGCGGCAGAGAGAGACAGACCAAAGCGGCACGTCTGCCGAATAGCCTCTGGCGCTCTGGCCAATCCATGCCGCGGATCTCTTGCAGATCTAGCAATTCCGTCAGCTGCTGGGCAGGCACGCCAACCGAAAGCAGTCTCGGTGATTTTGTTTGCAACTCGCAACTCGTCCAGCAACCTTGTCCGCCGCCCCGCTTTCCTCTGCTCGCAACCACCTGCCCGACTAGATCGCGCCAGGAGCCAGATAGCCGCCCCATCGCGTTGGCTCTCGAGCAGCTCGAGGTGCACTACCGCTGAACCTTGCCCCCCGCACTGGTGCTCCTCACTTTGTCCAGTGCCGCCCCCGGACTCCGGACCGACATGAGCGACCAGCTGCTCGGCGACCCGCGGGGCAGAGACATATAAGGGACAGGAGAAGCACGCGATTTTCTCGCCAGCCAAGCACAAGCAAGCACCACTCTACCTGACGGAACGTCTCATCGCGCTGGAGGTAATATAACAACTTTTCCACTCCGCACAAGCTACAGAGCATCCATCCCCGCCGTCGCGTCTTCGCCGTTCGGCTAGTGCATTTCGCCTTTTTTTCTCGCTATCCTACTGGAGACGGGCTCTCTGTTTCCTTGACTTTCCTCCACAACCCTCCTCCCAGTAACCCGTACGACACAATGGCAGGCGGCACAATGGCCCCAGTCAGCGGCAATGTCTTCAAGTCCAAGCTGTTCCCCCGCGAGTACCGTACGTGCAGTTCTTGCAGCTCCTCTGACATTGCAGTGTGGGCTTTCATCCTTGTCACCTCCCTTTTCTTCCTGTGGGGCTTCGCATACGGCCTCCTTGACGTGCTGAACAAGCACTTTCAAAATGTCCTCGGCATCACCAAGCTCCAGTCTACCGGTCTTCAGGTCGCCTACTTTGGTATCGGATACTTCGCCTTCTCGCCAGTCGCAGGAGAGACGCTCAAGCGCAAGGGTTACAAGGTCACCATCCTCATGGGCCTCTGCCTGTACTCGTTGGGTGCCATTCTCTTCTGGCCCGTCGCCAAGGCGTCCATCACCTCGACCAACACGCAGGCCGTGTTCGCCGGCTTCGTCATCTGCACGGGTGTCACCGCATGTGGCCTGGCATCGCTCGAGGTAGCTGCCAACTCGTACGTCTCCGTCATGCCGCCGCTCGAGATTGCCTCGCTCCGCCTCCAATTGTCGCAGTCGTTCAACGGTGTGGCAAGCTTCACCGGACCTCTTATTGCGAGCAAGTACTTTTTCTCAGGGGAGCACAGCACCGACCTCTCCTCCGTGCAGTGGGTGTACCTTGCCGTCGCGGGGATGGGTGCGATCGTGGCCATCGCCTTTGTCTTCACCAAGCTTCCCGAGGTCTCTGAGGAAGTCCTCAACCAGACTGCGACAGCCATTGCTGGCTTGCCCGTCCTCGCCGATGACCTCCAGCCCAAGCTTAAGCCGCTGTGGAAGGAGTCGCGCGCCGTCACCGGTACCATCGCACAGTTCCTCTACGTCGGTGCGCAGGTCACCATCGGCGCGTTCTTCCTCTTCTACACACACGAGAGTGCAGGAATCAAGGACGAGCGCGGATCCCAACTCCTCTCGTACGCGCTCATCCTCTTCACCGTCGGTCGGTTCGTCGCCGTCGCGCTCCTGACTGTCATCACGCCGCAAGTCCTGCTCTTTGGCTGCGCTATCATCGCCGCTGTCCTCACCATCGTCATCTCGACCACCCACGGCATGGGCGGCGTCGCGTGCCTCATGCTGATCATGTTCTTCGAGTCGGTGAGTCACCATCAGCCCGTCCGCCCGCATAGAAACGCCACTAACAGCCCCAGTGCATGTACCCCGTCATTTTTGTGCTCTCGACCGCCAATCTCGGCCTCAACACGCGTCGTGCAGCTGCCCTCGTCGTCATGGGCGTGTCTGGCGGTGCTGTCCTCCCTCCTATCCAGGGTGCCATTTCCGAAAAGTGGGGCGTCCGCGTGTCGTACTGGCTTGTCTTCCCTTGCTTCCTCTACATCGCCGGCTGGGCAGCCTTCATCTGGAACAAGGACGGACGCCAGACGCTCGTCATCGGCAAGAAGTCGCACGTCGTCGACAACGAGAACACTGCCGGCAACCTCAGCGTCAACTCGCTCGAGAAGGCCGACGACACCAAGTACGGCGCCGAGGACAGCAAGCTCGGCGCCACCGTTGACGAGGTCGAGACGCGCAACAGCTTTGAGCGCGTCCACGGCGTGTACGGTTCGGGTGTCGGCGGTGCCAGGACGGCTGTCGCCTTCTAGGCCAGTGTACCACGTATCTACCAGGGTATCACATCACATATATTTGTAAATAAAATGCATTGCAGGTCTTGTACGGGATACACAGTACACTGTACACAGCGCCAGTAGCAGCCAAAATTAACTGTAAGCAGGCGGGTGCCCCCCCGCGGCGCCAAAGTAGCCCGGCGGCGCATCGCCCTCTATACCCGGTGGCGGGACGCGGATGGACCCCACGCGCGACCTCGCGACCCCGCCGACCGCCTCGGCCGCCTCACTGGCGTCAAAGGACGGGGGGTGGTCCAGCTCGACCTGGGGCTCGCCCACCACCTCGCCCGAGAACGAGTCGACAAACGTCGGCGCCTGGTGGTAGTTCTGGGACGTGCCGAACCCAGGCAGGGCGGGGAGGGACGGCTCGTCGATCCCAGGCGGCATGTCGTCGTGCAGGTCAACCACGCGCGTGCCGTGGCCCAGGCCGAGCTGCTCCATCAGCTCGGCGGGGTGTGCCGGCGCCTGTCCCGTCATGCCTAGGCGCCCGACCATGTCTGCAACAACGCGCCCGTCGTCCCCTTCGTCGCCGCTTGGCGGGTCCATGCTCCCGTGCGCGCCAAAGGACGCCGTCGCTGGCGGAGGGGCGAGGCTGAATGTCTCGTAGCCGTCGTACTGTTGTCAGATGTATGTTAGACGCAAAACCCACCTCGACCCAAGTCGCGAGTTCCCCGGAGAGGGACACGCGGTGCTCGTCCTCCTCCCCCTCTTGGTAGTACTCGTCATGCGCGACAGGCATCAGCCGCTCAGTCTGTACGTTGCTGCTGAGCATTGGCGCCTGGCCCGCCCGCATCTGCGCCTCGCTCTCGACGAATGTGGGGAGATCCGTCTCGGGCTCGCTGGCGGACGTCGTCCCGCTCGGTCCACTGGGTCCCGGTTCATCAAATGGCGGCGGGGCTGCACCTCCCTCAATGTGCCGCGTTGTCCCCACGTTGCCGACGACATCCCTCCCCTTGCGGCGGTATGCCTCGCGCGCGTCTTCTGTGCCCTCCTCGTCTTCCAGAGGCGAGAGGTAGTCCTCCGGCCCGATGCCGACACCTGGGATCGGCTCCATCCCGCCCTCCATGACGACGGTGCGTGGCTCGTGCCAAACCGCGGGGCGGACGGTGATCTCCTGCTCGATGCGCCAGTCGTTCGGCGAGCCAGCTGCTGCGCCGGGCGGGTCGCGTGTGGGATCGCGTATCGGGTCGGCGTTGAGGCCAAAGCCGAGCGACGCGCGGACGACGAACCGCACGTTGTGGTACGGCGTGCGGGAGGAGATCTCCCCGCCAGTAGACAGTGCGCCCTGGTGCATCCGGGTAGGAAGGGAGAACATGACACGCAAGGGCGGATGTGCGCGTGCGCGGCCGGGGTACCGTAGGCTCTTGCCTGACGAGTGGACGACGGTAGTGATCTCGGGCCCGCCGAGCACATCAACGAGGCGGATGAGCTCGACGCGCACTCTCCTCAACGGGCGGAGGGTGTCTTGCGGATCTGGGGCGTTTACCAGCCCGGCTACTCCGGTCCTCTCGCGGTCCATAGGACGCACCTCGACGCCGATATGCAGCGGCTCGCCGAGGCGCGGTTGCGAGCAAGCCAGAACAAGTCGACACCTCGCACCCCCGTGCTCGAGGACTGCGACTGCTTCATGCGCCTGCGGCCCCACGTCCTCCAGCTCGGGGGGCGATCCGTCGATGGGCATGGTCTCGGATATCTCCTCGCCATTGTGCAGGCGCAGCTTGACTGCCAGTGTCCAGCGCACTTGGCCGGCGGTGCCCAGATCCAATGAGCCTGGGAGCACGGAACCATCAGATAGACTGGGCGGGAGGGCGAGGGCGAAGCGGTGTGATGAGGGGAACGGTGCTTCGGATCCAGACCCAGATGCGACACCCGAGGGTGGGTAGAGAGTCTGTGTGGGCTGCTGGGGGAGGATCTCGATGTCGTCTTGGCCCGGTGCACGATCAGTCAGCAGAGCGGAAATGGTGCTGAAGTCAGCTCCAGAGAGGGGGCTTTTGTGGGCTCTTGCTCGTCGATGCCACTGTACGACGTGCATTCCACCACTCACAGGCTCTCCACGGCCTTGGTGCAGTCCTCGCCGAGTCCCTTGACGTAAACTTCGCCTTGCAGAGTGCGGCCCCAGAAGAACGAGGGCGCGTCGGGCAGCGGCACCACAAGGATTTGAGGCTGCGTGGGCACATAGCTCGGCGGGGGCAGGTCCGTCGACGCTGTAGAGGATGCTGGAGCAGCCGATGGCCCCGCTGAGAAGGGTGGGGGGTCCGACATGGCGTGTAGAGGAGTAAGAAAGAGAGAGCGGGCCCGTCAAAGGACCGCTTGGTAATGACGACGACGACGGCTAACACCGGAAGCTGATACAGGCACACTCGGCGCAGCGCTACACAATGACTTGCCGCAGCCATCAAACAGACCTTGGCCACCCACAGACACACACACCTGTACACCACATCGATTACATGAATGAATGTACAATGGAAACTCTATGACACTACTTGATGGCTTTGAGACGGTCAGTGTTGATCTTGACATTGATGTCAAGGGTGTCCGTCTTGTCGGTAATGCGGCCGAGACGCTGGTTCTGCTTTTCGACCTCTGCGCCCATGCCCTGTGCAAGGGCCTTCATGCGGCGCGTGATGGCGAGCGTCTCGTCGAGGTTCTCGTCCAGCTCGTCCTCGAGCTCGTCGTCAGACCCAGTAGCCTCGAACTGGAAGCGCTTGCGTGCCTCTGCACGATCACGCATCTTGTTCGCCTGAATTCCACCGCTACCCGCTCCGTCGCGCGCAGCATCGCCAAGGACCTGGCGAGTCTCCTGGACATCCTTCATCGCCTTCAAGCGGTCTTCGCGCTCCATAGCATGGCGCTCCAGTACCCTCTGTTGCTGAGCAGCACGCTTGGCGTCCTGGTAATCAGTAATGGTCAGACATGTTACCTACCTTGTTCCACACGATCCCGGGCTTGAAGATGCTGCGCCTCAGATGCGCGAGCTCCTTTGCTTGGTCTTCAGCCCGTTGCGAGTTGGCCTTGGCCATGTCAAGATGCCGCTCAGAGTTGGCGAGAGATTCTGGACGTCAGCTCTGAGCCCGATGCAGGGCAACTCACCAGACTGGTCACCCAGGCGCGCCACCGTGCCACGAGCAGTCTCCTCGGCCTCGCGTGCCATGCGGAGAGTGTTACGGGTACTAGCAAGCGAGTCCATCTTGGTCTGGCGGATGTCGTTCTTGATACCCTCGACCTCTTCGTCCTCGTCAAAGTCGTCCTCAAACTCGCGCCCCTCGTAGCCATACACACGCTCAGGCTTGTGCTGGGGCCCGCCCTCAGGCATGCCAGCGAACAGCTCATTGCGCGCAGCGTCGTTGTCCGCGTCGGCGCCGCCATTCTTCGAGAGGCCATAAGGGTTGTTGGGGTCGGCGCCGCGTGCACGGGCCTTTTCTACGCCTGCGTACGGGTCGCGGTGGAGGTGGGCAGGAGACGCATAGGGGTCGCTGCTCGCAGCTCCCGCAGCTGGGCCAGTGCGTCGTGCTCCAGGTCCAGCTCCACCTCCGTTCGGGGCAGCGTACGGGTCACTTGCAAAGCCTTGTTGGCCCCCAGCCTCAGCGACGGGGGGGATCAAAGGCCCCTTGTTGCGCTTGAACAGACCCATGAGGAAGAGTAGAGTGGTGTGAAGAGGAGGGTGGGTTGCGCTCGTGCCGTGCTCAGGACAGAGGTGGGACGGGAGTTAACGGTTTGACCTGGACGTGGAGCGGGGAGGGGAGAGAGAGGGGAGCTCGGTGCTGGAATCTACTTTGTAGACTGTTGAAGGAGATCGTCGACGGGGCGAGAGATGGACAGAAGAATGAAGAGTGTTACGATGAGTCTCCAACCTCAAGATGACAACGATGGAGAGCTCGGTGAAGTTGATGGGATCACCCGCCGCGCGATCTGCGCGGGTGGCGGGCCATCACCGATCACCCCGTGTGTCAGCCTGACACCAACCTGTGCCGGCCTTGGGGCCGATCTTCTGACCAGGATTCTGTTGTCAGGCTCACACTTTCATCAGGCTCGTTGTTCATGCCGCCTCTGCTTTCGGCCTCCTTTCGTTGCACAAACAAACCGCCAGACAGGATGGACTACGACGGCGGACTCCCCTACGACGACACTGTTCCTGCCCCGGCGGCTGATGTACCGCCCGCAGCCGCTGAGGCCGATGTCGACGGCGACCACCCCATGCTCGACCGCGCTCTCGACGACTTTCCCGTCGAAGGTGCCGGCCGGCGCGAACGCGAGCCAGTTCCCGAGCACGTCCAGTCCCTCATCGGCAGGATGGGTCGCGGAAAGGTTTACCTTGCGGACGAGACCCCTGGCATTCTGCACCACGACGCTGAACGCCGCATCTCGCGGGACCCGGTAGGTTATCTGCCCTGGGCTGAATGTTGACAAACAGCGTCTGCGCAACCTTGCCTCCGAGCTGGACGAGCACGACCCACAGCCATGGCTCGGTATGCATCCCCACCTGCACCACTAACGACAGACGCCATCTCTGAGAACGCCCCCTCTCGCATCCGAGGTAACGCTCTCTTCGTAGAGTCCGAGAACGTCAAGCACCTGTCCACAGCCAAGGTCTTCACCTGGGCGAGCGAGTTTGGCGCCGGCGTCATGGGCATCGAGTGGCTCAACGACTCGACCTTCATCCTCCTCTTCCCTACCCCTGCCGCGGCTCTGCTCAGTCTCTCCATGCTCGCCAAGGCCGGCTTCGACCCATCAGAAGGCGACGACCCGCTGATGGAGCGCGCGGCACATGTGTTCCCTGCCTCGCTCCTCCCCCGCGCTGAGACGCCCGAACCCGAGGTCGGAGACTCCAAACGCGGCGCAGAGCTTCTAGCGGAGAGAGAGGGAGAGGAGGCTGCACCGAAGCCACGAGGCCGGGGTGCCATTCGTGCGTCCGCGGGAGGCGCGTTCGACCTGCCTCCCCTGGCACCAGCAAAGGACGACCGCAAGTTTGCCGAGGGCGTCAACCCGAACGCACGCGTGACTGTGCGTTACGCCATGGAGTCGGACAACGAGCGCAGGCGCGGAGCATCCGAGTCCAAATGGTACCAGAAGCACGGCCGGCACGCAGGAAAGGAGGTCGGTGGTCGCCGAGGTGGTGGAGACCGGGGACGCTGGGAGGAGCCATTAGCTCTCCACGACCGCGTGGGGTCATCAGGGGAGGGGCAGGAGTTTGCACGTCGCATAGGTCGCGAGCGGAGGGGACCGTACGAGCGCCCTCCCCCGCGCCGGCGGGCGAATGCCGAGGATCTCGATGCGGAACTGGAGAGGATGGCACAGCGCCGTAGCAACGGGGAGGAGTTTGAGGACAGAAGCCGAGACAGGTCGAGGTCCCCGCGTCGGGGTGGGGGTGGGAGGGGAGGGCGTGATCGCGATGGACGAGGACGGGCACGACAGGAGGACTTGGATAGGGGTGAGTGCTGCAGCTTGGACAAGGCTGATCGCAGAATTGGAGGACTTGCACGCGGCAAGGATGGCGACTTAGCATGCATTGGGTCTAACGGGCACTGACGGAGGCTGGTGTGCTGCAGTCGCATCGTCGAGCACGACGCTGCGCTGGAGTTGATTCAAAGGCCGTGCTTCGGCTTGCGCATTCACTGACAACAACCTACAACAGCTAACGAGCGGCGTGGCAGGCATGGCGGTGAACGAATGTGTTGGCAACCTTGCAGTGTGCCGTGCTTGGACAATGGACTCCATACATGACCCATCACCGGCACGCGGTCACTCCTCGCAGACCGTCTTCCCACGACTGTCACATCCTCCATCATACTGATGGCTCCCTATGCTTCTCAC
>BCJH01000053.1:0-17210 GCA_001600275.1 Cutaneotrichosporon curvatum | reverse complement strand
CCGCCAAGGAAACGTCTTGGTAACAACTGTTATACATGCAATTCTACACCCTACGCCTACTGCTGCTGGGGCTTCTTGGGCGCACCGCCAAGGAAGTCAGCCGCGCTGAAGCCTGCGGGCGCCGCGATCTCGACGATGGGGTCCTCGCGGTCATCGTACTCGAGCCTGAGGGCGCGGGTGATGACGGCGTGCATGTCGTACATGCAGGTGATGTAGGTGAACTCCATGATCTGCTCATCGGTAAGGAAGGTCTTCAGGTGGTCGAACACCTCCTTGGGGACGCGGCCGTTCTGGGCGCTGAGACAGTCGGTGTAGAAGAAAATGGCACGCTCCTGGTCGTTGTAGCACTTCTGGATGCCCCACGATGCGATGCCTGCAATCTTCTCCTCGGACACACCGAGACCACGCAGCGACTTGCAGTGCTGGGAGAACACGAACTGCGAGCCCTTGATCCATCCGGCACGGGTCTGGCCGAGCTCACGCAGGACGGGGTCGATGGTGCGCTGGGGGTTACGGTAGAGCTTGAAGCCGTCGGTGGCGTGCTGGAACACATCGGGGACAAGCGCGAAGACGGGCCACCAGTCACCGGGGGTGCCGGTTGCCGTTCCGGGCTCGATGGTGGGGTCACGCTCGCCGAACAGACGCTGGTAGTAGTTCAGGATGTTGGCATCGGTGATGTCCTTCTTGGGAACCTGGCGGAGCTGAGGCATGGTGAGTGGTTTTTGGTGGGCGTAAGTGTGAGGTAGAGGTTGTGCTTTTGAAGTGTTGAGAGCTCTGTGATGCTCTAACTGTGCTGGGTATGCGATGCGAAGTGGACGAGAAGTACGATGGGCATGCCCATGTCACGGCCGTCGATGCATATATATGGGCCAAGCTTGGCGCGGCAAGTCGGGCAGGACCGAGGTGATGCATGCCGCTGCCCCGGGGGTACAGCGAATGGCCTCACCAGTGGTTGGTCACATGCACTAAGCTACCTCCCAGGCAGCACAGCGTGGCTTGCAAGGTCGCTAGCTGGCGACTGCCTCGGCCTCGGTCGTCGCCGCGGGGTTGCCTGGACAGCTGGAGGCGATAAGATAAATGTGCGTGATGTCAGAATCGGCGTGTAAGGAAAGCCGAGGGTGGGCAAGGCACGCAGGGCGCCTATTACTGACAGCCAGGCGATCCTATTGCGCCTGCGTGCCTAGTGGATCGCAATTAGACGCCTAATTCCCACTGTTGTTGACATTGGCCGAAGTTGCTTCGATCTGGCTCAACAACCTCCACACCCTGCTCTGGCCTTCAGCACTGCGACCACTGCCTCCATGCCTCTATGGCAACACCCCGGATTGCACTGCCGCCGCCGGAGGAGAATGCACTGACAAATGCGGCGCCTTCGACGGAGAGAGGTCACCTGGGCCATCAGCGCAGCCGGTCGGGCTCTGCAACCTCGATAGCCCTGGCTGCTGCTCTCGCGTCGGGAACAGCAACTCCTCCGCGATCTGTATCGCCAGCGCTGCTATCACCGCCACGCGCGCGACCGCTCTCGCTCGGTCCCCAATCCCCGCCACATCCCAGCATTGCAATCCCGCCTTCGAAGCGAGAACATGACCAGCAACAGGAGGCCCATAAGCGACTCGACATCGACTCCGTCCCACCCCCAGAGGATGCCACTGTGCTGCGGCAAGCAGCGCATTACTCTGGATTGGTACTGGCCGCCATGGTTGGAACACTGATCCGTCTCGGCTTGGAGGCCATGGGGAGGTGTAAGTGGCGCATGTCTGCGCCGCCGCTGACGACAGATGACGGCGCTGTGATCTTTCCCCTCGCGTGGGCACAGGGAGTCGGCTGTGGCATTATGGGCATTGCTGTGGCAAGGAAGAATCAAATACACTGGTGGTGGGTTTGGTAAAACGGATGAGGGGATAGTGGAGGCAAGCTAACGCTAGGTATCCGCCTCTCCACACGTTTATCGCGACAGGTAGGTGTTACCCTGGCCAACTGTTGCCCTCTCGCTTACGGTAGGCATTGCTGGGTCTGTGACAACGTTTTCCTCGTGGATGCTGGACGGCTTTCTGGCCTTTTCCAACTTCAACGGTTACAATCGGCGCGGCTTCCACGATGTGAGCGTTATCTCTCACAATGACTGACCTCAGACGGTGGACGGCGTCGCCTACTCTCTCGCAACCCTCGCCATATCTATCGCCTGCCTCTACCTCGGGTATCATATCTCCTCCATCTTTCCTCGTCTGCCGCGCCGGAGCGCCCTGCCAAAACGCACCCCCCTAGCAGATTGCATTACCCTTCTGTCCGCGGTGCTAGCCTACCTCGCCGCCCTGCTGCTCTACTTCCTCGCCCCAAGGCCATGGCGGCATCGCGTGACATTCTCGCTCCTCCTTGCCCCGCCTGGAGCGATGCTACGCTACCTCCTCTCAAGGGTCAATCTCCTCCCTCCCGTCGTTGGCAGATTCCCGCTCGGCACCTTCCTCGCCAATATGGTCGCCACGATCATCATTGCAGGTGTGTATGCGGCACAGCGCCGTCCACCCGCATATACCATTCCGGTACGCTGCGACGCCCTGACTGCGCTGGAGGCCGGGTTCTGTGGCTGCTTGTCGACTGTGAGCACGTTCGCCTTCGAGCTAGTCAGCATCAAGCGCAAGCGCTGGAGGTGGATCTATCTCTGGGTATCTGTCGTATTCGGACATGTTCTCGTACTGGCCGTGCTTGGCGGTGTGAAGTGGGGCGAGGGGATCGGGGAGGTGTGTCGTGGGTCAGACGTGCAGGTTGTAAGGTGAAGCGGCTGTTCTCTGTTGTATCTGTAGCATCTACTTTGCATGGCATCAAGTTGACTGATCAGTCGGGTGCTCAGCGACGTCGGCCGATCCGCCACTCCTGCCGTCGTTGAGCTCACCTCACCGCCATCCCAGTCATACTTCTGTGAGACATTCATGCTTCATTCCACTGTTCATCCGATTATATACGTCTCTTTTGATCGCATCCTTAGGCTCACTGTCCAGCTCAGCCCAGCGTGATCTCCATCTCAGAGTTGAGCGCCAGCCCCAGCCCCTTGGCCGTGATGGTCTTCTTCTCCTCATCGAACGTCACATCATCGCAGTGCTTGTTCCCAACCTTGACGCGGCGCTTCTTGTCCTGACCTGCAAACACCACACTGTCGAGCTTGTTATTCGCATCATACCCAAAGTTGCCCGTGATGTGCAGAGTACGCCCGTCGAACTTGAAGTGCACGTCGGTGTGCCCATCCCCGACGTCGATGCTCTCCCCGTCGTCAAGGTAGAGGTCGCCCTCGGCACAGCTGTCACGGCCGGGTGCAATGACGATCCGGAAGGGGAGGTCGCGGTTCTGTGCTGTGGTGAAGCTCTCGCCATCGCGGAGGGGAAGGACCGCGCCACCCCGAATGTGGAGGGGCATTGTGTCGTATCCTACGTTGTCGATTGTTGTGCGCGAGCCTGAGCCGTCAACACGCTTGAGGGTGAAGTAGTCGTAGAACAGGTCGTTGGGGAGGTACATGTCCACGCTGGTTGAGTTCTCCTCAGTAACAGGGGAGACGAGCAGGCTAGGGCCGTAGTAGAACTGCGACTCGATGGAGACCGTGTCCGCCTCGGTGGGGTGTACCCAGGACACAGGCCAGGCAGTGGGAGTTCCGTCAATGGAGTGCTTGTGCACCGCGGTGTAGGTGTAGTCGAGGAGGTTGAGGCGCACACGGCCGGCGGCACGGGCAGCGATGGTGGTCAAGTTCCAGCGGTAGAACTCCTGCGAGATGGAGCTGATCTCGTTGTGGTTGCGGTAGAAGGTGTTGAAGGCACCGAGCCAGGCCCAGCGCGCGCAGAGGGTCTCGGTCGTGTTGCCGCCAAAGCCGCAGCTATCCGCCCCGACGACGCCAACACCAGAGATGGCAGTGAACTGCAGCATCTGCCTGATCGTCTGGATGTACTGCTCCCAGGTGGAGAGATTGTCGCCTAGCCAAAGGGCACTGGGCGTGCCGGAGAAGCTGGAGCGCGCGACGGTGAAGGGACGCTTGCCTGGCTTGCGCTCGAGAAGGGCATTGCGGGTGAGGATCGAGTGCCGCGAGCCGTAGAGGTTGTGCTCGTCGTACGTGCGCGCCCCGTTGCCCTGGATCAGGTCGGTGCGTGCTGAGAAGTCGGAGATGTTCTTCCGTCCCTCGCCGGAGTTGGAGTTGTCACCACTCGAAGGCGCCTGGCGGCGGTCGTCGATTTGGCTGAGGTCAGTATGGAGGGGGTTCATAAGGCTTACTAAGGGGGGTACAGCCACTGGTTGTCGAGCGAGGGGTCGAGGTAGTCGTCGTGCGTGTTGGGGAACGAGTTGTCGTCCTGGCGAGACGAGAGAGCGATGGCCGAGCGACGAGTGCTCTCGGACGAGCCATCGAACGGCTCCGAGATGTTCTTGCCGGCAGTGAAGGCCTCGAAGCCAGGGATCGAACGGGGAATGAGGCGAGGCAACTGGCGAAGCGGAGGCGACACGCGCTCCTCTGAGATGCGGTAGATGTTGGCCTCGAGCTGGGGTCTGCTTGATCATCTCGGCGACTCACGTAGGGCAGGAAATTGGCCGGCTCGTTCATGTCTAGCCAGATGCCCGAGACGTCGACGCCAGACTCGGGCGAGAAGAAGCGCGCAAACTCAGAGTTCCACCACGATTGAGCATTTGGGGCAGTCCAGTCTGGGAAGACAGTAGGTCCAGGCCACACGACGCCCTCATAGAGGTCGCCATTCTCGTAACGCAGGAAGACCTCCTGCTGTACACCAGTCTGGTATGTCTCGTACTCGGCTACGGACCGGTTGGGTGTGCCGCTGAAAGTAGCGGGGTCGACCTGCGGTCAGCTCTATCATCATATTCAACTCCTACCATGACGATGAAGTCCTGGTTTGCAGCCTGCAGCTTGCTAATGACGTAGCGGACCTTGTCGAGCGCGAAGCGATCGTTGTCGAGAGTCATGATCCATCGGTCAAACATGTAGTCAATGTCCTGCGGTCAGACCCTGCGCGACGCTGGGCTAGCTCACCATCCACATTGTCTGCAGTGGGATACCAGCGGCCGTGTACTGTTGTTAGGGGGTCCATGAACACTCCACCTACGTTAGCGACGACCTCCGCAACGTCTGCAATGTTGATGTAGCCATATCGGCACTGATGGAAGCCAAGCGACCAGTACGGCACATCCTTGGACGGGCCAAAGACTTGCGACGCCTGCTGGGCGACCTGGGCGGGAGTTGGGCCGTTGAAGAAGAACAAGTCTGCAACACCACCAATCACGTTGTATTCGATCTCTGCACCATTGTTAGGGAACTTGACGTCCATGCCCTGCGAGTTGAGGAGGAACGTGCCCGATGCGGACGCTCCCTCGCCGACCTTCTGGTTGACGTAGAAGGGGTGCGCGCCGTACAGGTTGGTGTACGTCGGTACACCGTACGAGTCCCGAGACCAGAGGGTGCGAACGTAGTCCGGCTTGTCAATGGGGAGTCTGCAGTCAGTGGTGCTGATCATAGGCAACGTACGTAAGGTTGTCGTTGTGCTGACCAAGGCCCTGGAGGTGCGAGCCCTCAGCAAGCTTGGATCGAATGCGGAGGTACTGCTCCTCGAAGATGAGGGCATTGCCTTCAGTGTCGAAGATGACCTCGTTGTCGGACTTTCGGGTAATCTTGAAAGAGAACGGGTCCTCCACCCAGTCGAAAGAGAGAGCCGACTCATCCTTGGAGATCTTGTTGTCGCCGATATGAGGCCAAGGCGCGACGTCGTCGGGGACAATGTGCGCCTTGCCCTCAGCGTCGACGATGCGTACACGAAGACGATCAGCCGTCTCGTAGCGGACAGTAAGGGTGAGCTTAGGGTAGTCGGGTCCGTACGCCTTGCATTCGCCGATAAGCTCGAGCACGCCGTCGACACCTGTGTTGTCGTCGAGCACCGTTGCTGACGACAGACGATATCCCTGGCAGGCGTCTACGTTGCCAGTGTGGTCCACGGGTGACGGAATTGCCACGATGGGCGGGCCGGCATCCTGGCGAGCGATGAATGGCGCTATGGGTGTGCTCAGCACACCCGCGATGAGAACATTTGCGAGCAGTCCCTTCGACAAGGACAGCATGGTGCGGTGGGAGTGGTCCTTTCCGCTGGTATGGTCACAGCAGATTTATAGTCCAGGTATCAGTCTGCTGTCCAGATGCGGCCAAGTGAAAGCCGCCATGACGCAACTTGCGAGCCATTGCCGCTGCTGCCAGATGAGCTAAGTGACTAAGCTTGGGTTGTTGGTAGCTATTCGAAGCGTCGCTCGGAGACGGTCCGAGGTGGGCGATCTGCCGCGAAGGAAGACCCGGTGAGCGGGCTCCACTACATGACGAGCATGTGCCGCGGTACAAGAGGTAGGGCGGTAGCAAGAGAGGGAGAGACGTCTGCAAGAAAGAGTGAATGTGAGACCTCATGACTTTCGCAGGGTCGGCGTCCGGCACGGTGAATAAGATAACGAGCCTAAACTTACCGCCCGCTGCCTCCGCTCCGAAAGGCCGCGCTCTTCGTTTCCAGCGATTGCATTCCGCCTACGCTCCAGCATCAGGTGCTGAGGTCAGGACGCTGTTGCGGGTGCCGCAGAAGGCACACGGTAGAGGGAGGGTTTAGCATACGGCATGCAGCGTACGGCATAGAAGCGTACGGCATGTAGCGCGACGACTGCTGCTGCGGTACCGAGCAGGCTTGTACGGCAGTTGGCGGCAATCGGCTGGGCTTGCGTCATTACGGATATGTTGCATGCCCCCCACAAGGTGTCTTTCCTGTCAGGTGTTGAGAGTGGAGAACAAGGCTACTGAGGTCCTGAGCTGTGGAGAAAGAGATTCAGAACACGATAGGCTGCTGACACAGCCGCATGCGGTGCATGCTACTCGCTATGCGTTCCACAGTTCTGGTTGCGTTCCCACGCGATCCTCACTCCGTACAACGTTACTACAACCCTATCTCCCATCGATCTAGTCGCACCTCTACACGTGCAGACATCGAAGGATTTCTCGGGATCGTCACGCGGGGGTCCACCGAACCAGTCGCCAGTACCTTCTTCAATTGAGTCGTCAAGCACGCTAGTAGGCCTCGAGGTCGGGTGTGTCCAACCACCCTGGCAGCTGGAGTGCCTCAGCCTTGCTCTTACTCGCGGGGTCGAAGTACGGTTTCTCTGCGAGCGATGACACTCGGGTGCCCTAGCCGTCAGCGGAGGGCTGCATACCTCTCTCCTGACACCGGGCCTGCTTCATAATGAAACGCGGCCCACACTCCACTCACATGACGTTCGCCGGTGTAGTCGTAACTGACCGCATGGATGGTAGACCGGTTGTCCCAGATAGCGGACGTGCCCGGCGTCCAGTGCCAGCGCAGTTGGATATCCGTGCTTCGCTCGTAGATGTCGAACAAGTAATTGAGGATGATATCCGCCTCAGGCTTGTCAAAGCCCTCGATGCCGACCGTCATCGCGCGGTTGACCCACAGGCTCTTCCACCCTGTCACGGGGTGGGTCCGAATGAGCGGGTGGGTCCGCAGTACGGGCTTGCGGTCCTTATCAGGGTCTTCGGCGTTCTTGTACTTGTGCGCTGAGCGGTAGATGCCGCTGCGATCAGCAGGTAGACCTTCCAGAAGTAATCGACTCACTTCAGACCGTCCAGGCGAGCACGGAACGCAGGAGACAGCTTGTCGTACGCGGCGTACCCCGACGCCCAGAGCGTGTCACCTCCTACTTCGGGGACAGTGTCCTGGTGTAGGTGGGTGTAGCCGGGCGGGAACGGCTCGTGCACAAGGTCGGTGTGCCAGCCGAACTGGCCGCCGCCATACGGGACACGGAAGCTGCGGCCCGTGCGGATATTGTCGCGGCGGCCTTCATCCCAGATGAGCGTCACCCCGCCGCCGACTCCGGGGACTTGTGCCGCCTGGGGGTGGGTTTCAATCGCGCCGTCGCCGAGGTAGAGCCCGAGGGACTTCTGTTCCTGCGGCGAGAGCTCCTGGTCGCGGAAGACTGCACTGGTCAGCAAGCTTACAGCTAGTCATGACTCACAGACGACGTTGCGCTCTGCTACCAGCAGCGCCAGCTCGTCCTTCTGCTGGTCGGTGAGCTGTGCGAGTTGGAGGCCGATGATCTCAGTCTGGGCAGTTAGCCGATCTGCTCCCGCCCCTATCCACCACTGCGACTCACTCCGATGTGTGTGCCCAGGTTGTTGACCTTCTTGGCCGCGCTGAAGAGCGCCTTCTTCTCGGGATCGGCGCGTGAGGCTGGGTCGACATATGCGTTCTCACGAACTTGCTCGCGGATCTTGACGACGTCCTCGACGAAGTCGGGCTTGGGCGGGAAGTACGGGTACCCGCTCGAGAGGTCGATCCCAGCTTTCAGGTAGCGGCGTAGGGTGTTCTCAGGCGGGAGAGTCAGCTGTACCTGCGAGACGTCGACCTTGGCGAGACGAGCCTTGAGTGAGGCGATGTCGTCTGCGGTGGGCTCGTGCTGTGTGTCAGTTGCGATGGGGGCCATGGTCGCTTGGTGGAGGCTACAGGAGTGGACGATCTCCAGCTTATAAGCAGCATCGATGCAGGGCAGACCGGTGGCCAGCTGCGTCGTGCACGACTAACTTTGTCAGCAGCGTCGGCGGTGCGCGATGCATGTGACACTCGGTAAGGTGAACTGCGAACTCCTCTCGACAACGATATGATATGCCATCTCGGCATCTCGCTCGGCACGCGCAGCAGGTGGGTGAGTCGGTCTTGCGTGCGCGGTCTCTGAGTCAGCGCGATGCTATGCATACTCTCTACTGTTCCACGTTACCTCCCAGCACGCACGAGCTAGCTTATCTATGGGAAATGGAGCATCGCTTGGCCAAGCAGAGTGTACGACCGAAATAGACGAAGCGACGATCACGCTCATCCGCGACGCGATGGTGCTATCCGCATGGCTCGGATGTGGCACCCGGCAGCCGGAAACAGCGTTCACCATTGCCACGGCACAATGCTCACCTTGGCGTGCTAACAATACTTCACGTCGCAAGGTGCAATGCAGCTTGCCTTGCCTGGTGAGCGGCCGTACAGTAGAAAGTTACCGATGCTGGTCATGCATAGAAGGTGCAGCAGGCTGCATACGGAAAAGGACAGAATATCACTTTATAAAGGACTGAAATATGTCAGGAATAATGCCCCCCCACCCACAGAGTGTGTCTGACACGGCAAGGATGGCAGAGCGGACATACCGAGACACCCATCGGGATGAGGAGGATAGCTTCCAGGACGAAACAGCCCTCTCTAACAAGGTGGTGCACCCCAGCCATATCAAGTCGACATGGAAAGGCAGGATATGGGGTAGGTCACGAGTCTGAGTACCGCTCACCGGCAAGATACTTTCGACCTCCCGGCTGACCAGCGCAAGCTGATGGTCAAGGTGGACGGGCTGATCCTAACCTTTGCATCTGTAAGTGGCCTAGAGAGTCGTCTGACACCAGCTGGGATACTTCATCAAGTTGGTGCTCTTCATGGCGTTTACTGACAACTCTCAACAGAAACCTCGACCAAAGTACGCCTCTTTGACTCCTTGAGGCTTGGCTGACCCCAGCCAACATGAACAACGCCTTCCTTAGCGGCATGAAGGAGGACCTCGGCATGTGGAACAATGAGCTTGTCACCGCAACCTCGATCTGGACGGTGGGCTATGTGATTGGGCAGATCCCATCCAACCTCCTCCTTACGCGCGTCTCGCCGCGCTGGGTGATCCCATCGGTATGATCTGCGCCCGCTTCAGCCGGCTAACAACAGCTCGAGGTCGGATGGGGTATCTGCACACTCGCGTCCTACAGCGTGAAGAGCTACCGCGCACTCTATGCACTGCGCTTCCTCGTGGGGCTGTTTGAGTCCGGCTTCTACCCGGGTATGCACTACCTACTTGGGGGATGGTACACCTCCCGCGAGATCGGGAAGCGCAGTATGATCTTCTGGCTGGCGGGTAGTCTGGGGCAGATGTTCAGTGGCTTCCTCCAGGCTGCGGCATACACCAACCTCCACAACGTCAATGGGATCGCCGGCTGGCGGTGGGTATTGCTGCGGCTGCAGCGACTGACTCCAGGTGGCTGTTCATCATCGATGCAATCATCACCCTCCCCATTGCCATCATGGGCTTTATCTTTCTGCCTGGTCTGCCACTGCAGGATAAGAAGGAGTGGTGGCTCACGCAGGAGGAGCACGACCTTGCCATCAACAGGCTGCACAAGGTAGGCCGAGCAGGTCGCGAGAAGTGGTCGAAGGCGAAGGTGCGCCGCCTCTTCTCAACATGGCACATCTATCTCCTCCGTAGGTCGTCGTTCAGCTGAGCTCATATCAGCATTCCTCTACGTGCTGTGGAACAACGGCAACTCCCAGCAAACGATGGGTTACTATCTCAAGGTGAGTCTACAAGCCACTGGCCGTCTCGCTGACTCCCAGAGCTTCAACAAGAAACCTCCACCTGTGCCCGGCACGCACTTCACAGTCAGCCAGATCAACACCCGTGCGTCCTGGCAACTCCCCAGCTGATACAAGTTCCCCTCCCCACCACGGCAATCTTCATCGTCGTATCTATGTGCTACGCCTGGCTCTCGGATGGGGTGTGCGGTGGCCGCCGCTGGCCATTCATCTACATCGGCGCATGCATCGCCCTCACCACAGCTATACCGCTGCGCATCCTTCCGCTCTATGACAACATCAAGGGGCACTTTGCGCTGTACTGGTTATCGCAGTTTGGGGTGAGCGCTGTTCGGGGGGAGAGACCGCTAACGAACAGCAAGGGGCGGGGCCGCTGATCCTCTCGTGGATAAACGAGATCAATGCGCATGATACGGAAAAGCGCGCGCTCCTCGTCGCGATGGGGAACGACTTTGCTTACGTCGTGCAAGCCATTGGGCCGAACTTTTACTGGAAGACGAGCGAGTTCCCCGCCGCTCGGAAGGGGTGGACTGCGGTCATATCTTTCAATTGTATTCTGAGTGAGTGGGAGTGTGGAGTAGACTGACAGCAGTGGCGTGGACGACAGTGGTGCTCATCCTCCTGGAGAGGGATCGACGTCGCGACAGGCTGAAGCTTGGGTCCCCGGACGATTCGGTGGAGGAGATTTCGGTCGACCCAACTGAGGACATTGACAAGAAGTGAAGTAGGATATGAATGCGTATGAACGTGAAGTCATACAGTAGGAGGCTCAGAACAGCTAGTGTATGGGTAGTAGTACATGGCCATGGCGAGACACCATACTCTGCATGTTGCACAGCACCGACGGCAGACTGACAAGAGCGTAGACTGGAGGACGAGTAGCCTGAGATGC
Organism: Cutaneotrichosporon curvatum; assembly: GCA_001600275.1. Classification (NCBI taxonomy): domain Eukaryota; kingdom Fungi; phylum Basidiomycota; class Tremellomycetes; order Trichosporonales; family Trichosporonaceae; genus Cutaneotrichosporon; species Cutaneotrichosporon curvatum. The sequence goes on along the minus strand of BCJH01000053.1, from coordinate 5,903 downwards.
GCCCTACATCCGGACAGATCCTCGTTGCCCGACCGCTCGTCGGAGGCCACGGTCAGTGGACCGAGAGGAGATACATATCTACATCATGTCACTCCGGCATCTCTACAACATCTACGACACATTGACAGCCACCAGATGCGAGCGCAACGGAGTCCGGGTATCTCTCGGTGGCAGATTGTCCGCCTCTTCCCGTGGTTCAGCTGTTGGCAACAACGGCTCTGAATGTCCCTGCTCTCCAGATGATCCGTGTTGACCGCCTTTTGGAATCTCATCGCGTCCAGACTGCTCGAGTAGCTTAGTCGACTTCTGATCTGTAGTGTTGTCCTCTTCCACCTTCGCCTCCGCCTTCTTCGCATACTCGAGCTTGGACAGATCCAACCCATACTTGGCCGCAATGAGATCCTTGATCCGATCGCTAGCAGCGAGCCACTCCGCCGAGTGCCCCTCGACCGGACTCGCACCCGTGATCTTAGCGTGCTCATTGAGCCACTCAACCGTCTCCCTCACGTACTTCCGTTCTGCCATCAGCTCATCCCATGCCCGACACTCACCACCAGGCTGACCGAGGAAGTGGATGAACTTGCCCTCGCCCTTCTCTTCCACCTGCAAGTCGTAGGCGTCACGCATATCCTCCTTTGTGGGGAGGAAAGCCTGCCCCGACAATACCCGAGCAGCCGAGATAGACTGATACTCGAAGAAAGAGAAGGCAGAGGTGTTGACGCTGAGACCCAGCATACAGAGCGTCGGGTCCGGGATCCAGAACACATCGCGGTACAGGTTGAGCACGCCCCCGCCATCGGTGACCACCAGCCTGGACTTGTCGCTCGCAGGGGTGGGCGAGTCATTGTGCAGTTGAGGCAGGAAGGGATATCCATACTGGTACCTTCAGTCAGCTCCGGCCACTACACGAACACACCCAGTGGTGAAGATGACGACAGACAGGCCGGTGAGTACGCGTCCATCGACGAGCTCGACTGTGCCATCTTCGATAGACGACCCAGGAGTTGGGGGGACGAAGCGCTTGATCTCGGGGACGAGCTCTGTCCCACTGGGGAGCATGTAGCGCTGCCGCTCCCGCATGGTGCGGTATCCTTCCGGGCCGTGGAGGTCGGTCCGGCCAACGATGTAAACTTGTTGCGCGTGACCTTCGAGGTCGCGTGCGATCTCGACGCCACTGGTCCCCACTCCAATGACCAGTACTTTCTGCCATTAGCATGCACAGAGGAGGTGACCCACCTTGCCCACGTAGGGAGACGGCTCGCGATACCCGCTCGAGTGGAGGACTTTGAGCGGCCACCGGGCGGACCACAAGTCGTTGCCAGGTATGCTGGGTATGTACGGTGCGTTATAGTGCCCCGTCGCTGCCACCACTGCGTCGAAGTCCTTTCATCAGCCAGGTACGACCAGCCAACCCACCTCTGTCCAGAAACTCTCCAGTGTTGTGCCATCGTCTTGTGGCTCGAGCTTGCGCAGAGTCAGTCGCCACTTGTCTACTTCGGGAAGCTTGACAACATTCTCTACCCTCGTGTGGAAGGATATCAACGGCGCGAGGTCGAAGTGCGTGACATATTCATGGATGTACTTCGCGATCTTGTCATGCGGGATGTTCTCAGGTGTCCCAGGAGGAAAGGGGAAGTCCTTGAACTGCCATCAGCTGAGTCAGGTTTCCAAAAACCCACAGCCATAGTCGACGTGGGGACATTGTTGCTCAGCGAGCGGTACACCGGATTCGGCGGTGAGAACGCGTGCAGAGTCCCCTTGTCGCCCTGGAGAGGCCGGGACGGTGGTTGTAGACCCGGCTCCAGCTCGGGCAGGACGGGGGTGAACGCTCCACGGGATGGTGGCGGTGTGGGAACTGACAGCGGCGGGGCGATGTCTGGGCTCCAGTTCCACACGCCGCCAGGTTGCCCCTGCCGCTCGAAGACGCGGACGTCGAGGCCGTGTTCGCGTAGGTGCCGCGCTGCTGGGCATCCTGCTGCACCTGCGCCGATAACGGCCACAGTTCGTATATGTCGTGGGTACTCGTAATGCGGGGGGAGGGTGGTCGGCATTGTAGTCAGTAAGCTCGAGCAGTGATGGACAGCTGTCAGTCGAGTGATAAGTGTTAAGCATCGCCGTGCATGCGTGCAACGACTTCGACTTCACGTCGGCATCGACATCAGCAAGCTGCATGTCGCAGACGTGCAGTGTCGGAGACGCCCGTAGTGCGTCGTAGACAGTGTAAGCATGAGCATGAGTGTAGTGACCGATGGTGTAGATCAGACGGGAGATTGCGCAACATGCCTGGGTGGTGGCGGAATCGGAGATTGGCGACGGCGCACTAGGCTTAGCAGGTCCGCAGCCGAGGCCTTATCAAGCGACGTGACTGCGTTGAGCACGACAGGACGGCAGCGAGCATGCATGTATTTCTGGCTTAGCTGGATGATCAAGCACTGGCAAGATATCATGCATGCATCGGTTTCCGGATTTGACATAACTGTGTCGGCTTGGGTACCAAGACGAAGGTCGACCTCAAGGACCTGCTTGACTCCACAAGCTCGCGTCGCACGATCTCGACTAGCCTCAAACTCCTCTGGTTACTTGGAAACATGACCATAGACCCCCATCTCAGAGTCGCGATCGTAGGCGCTGGACCAGGCGGTCTCGCGGCTGCCATTCAACTCCGCCGGCTGCCAAACACCTCCGTCGACATCTACGACCAAGCCCGCCAGCTACGCGAGGTCGGGGCCGTGGGTCGCCGCATAGTGACCGCAACTAACCCCAGGGTATCAGCATCAACCAGAACACCTGGCGACTACTGCAGGAGCTTGGTGCTGCTTCCCAACTCGAAGCGTACACCCACCGCGGGGTGGCAGGATCTCTCGACACGCAGCATCGGTGGGTGATGCCACTGACTGGTTGACAGCAGAAATGGGAGGACGGGGGAGCTCCTGTCCGAAAGCTACCAGAGCGGTGGGTGCTGCTCCCTTCGCTGTTGACACCAGGTGATATTTCAAACCCTCCACGCAGCCGCATCGAGCGGTACAAGCTCCAGAATGCACTGCTCAGCCAACTCCCGCCTGGGCTCGTGCAACTCTCCCACCGCCTGACACAAGTTGTGGAGACACCAGCTGGCGTGCTCCTCGAATTCGAGGATGGACGCACAGCAGGTCCATACGACCTCGTCGTGGGCGCTGACGGCCTACGCTCACAAGTGAGGGCGTACGCGTTCCCAGACCACAGGCTGTCTTACACTGGCAGAGTTGCATTCCGCGTCATCATCCCACAGGAGAAGGTCGCGCACATTCCCTATATACCCCCCTGCTCGGTGTTCTGGCACACGCCTAAGACGCATGTGTACACCTGCCCCCTGGACGGTGGTCTGTTCGAGATCGCGACCCGCGCAATAGAGTCAGAGCAACACGGGCAGAAAGTCAGCTGGGGGCAGGAAGTGGCCAAGGAGCGTGTAGTGCCGCATTATGAGGTGGGTGGAGGGCGAACGTGGCTGATTGTAGGGGTATAGCGACACGATCCGGGCTATCATCGACGCGCCGGACAAGTGGCTCGAGTTTGCAATGTTCGGCGGGCCACCCCTGGGTTCTGTAACGCGTAATGGCCGGATTGTGCTTATCGGGGACGCGTCGCACCGTAAGTCAGCCCTCAGAACCCAGCTGACAACAGCGTTATCAGGCGCGTTCGGTGCGGTGGTGTACGGGGTAGCTCGCTAACGGCAGGCTCGGGCGCGGCCTTTGCGTTCGAGGACGCGTATGTCCTCAAGTCGGCGGTGGAGTATGCTTGCAAGAAGGGGAGGGAAGTGGGCTACGCGCTGCAGCTGTTCGATGAGGTCCGGGGACCGCGGTATAAGCGCCTCCACAGTATACTGGACGAGAGCGGGAACAACGTCAAGGACGTGTTTGCGCTTGGGCTTGATCCAGACGCTCATGTCCGAGAGGTGGTCGAGCGCAACTGGGGAGGAGGGGAGGGCGAAGGCTCGTGGATCTATGGATACCAGGTATGTCGTGTGAGGCCTAACTGACAGCAGGTTGAGAAGGTCTGGGCTGCACGTGTTGTACAGGAGGATGCGCGGGAGCGGGCTCAGATCAACGACAAGGCCAGTGCAAGCCGTGTCGCATCCGTTGCTGTATCAGCATAGCGCTGTAGAAGTGTGTAGTAGAAGTATGAGACTCGTCGAGTTGCGTCGACCAGCGAATGAAAGCTGTCTGCGAAAAGGATCGCCGTCGGTCTCAGTCAGTCACCCCGATCGGTGTCTAATCTCGGCGCGGGTAGTAGCCGAGGGAGTGATGATCGCCGAACCGGCTGACCAACCCCGCCGGTCCCGGGCGATCGCCCATGTTCGAAGCGTCCTGGACGTCATCAACGCCTACTCCATCGTTGTCATCGACTCTAGTTCAACGAGTTTGTTCACAACATATAAAGCAGAAGAGGAGTGCTATAGCTCACATCACTTCGAACTACACCCCTGAAGACTTACACTTCGAGCCCACGCCCACCCACACTATGTCGCCTCTCGCCCCACCCTCTCTCATCCTCGTAACCGGCGCCTCAGGTTTCGTTGGATCGTGAGAGATTGGACCCCTGCGCATGTTCTGACCCCAGCCACACAGTTCAGCAGCTTCTGAGTGAAGGATACAAGGTCCGTGCGACGGTCCGCTCAAAGGAGAAGGGCGAGTACATCTCTGCGCTCTATAGCGGCGTTAAGTATGTCGTCGTCCCGGACATGAGCAGAGTAAGTGACAGTCTTCGGGAGTAGCTGACCCCAGCCCGGAGCCTACGACGAGGCCGTCAAGGATGTGGACGGCGTTGTGCACGTCGCGTCGCCACTTGACGCGCAGAACCCAGGCGACCCCTCGCTTGTCATTGACCCGGCGGTCGCTGGTGTCACTGGTGTGCTGGAGTCGTTGGTGAAGCACAACCCAAAGGCCAAGCGGGTTGTCCAGATCAGGTAAGCTACCTACGCAGTCTTTTCGTGCTGCTTTCCGCTCTACTGTGTGGAACCACCTCTGACTCCAGCTCCGTTGCCGCCATTGCCGAGGGCGGTAAGGGCATCCACACCGAATCAGAATGGAACGAAGCCTCCCCTGCAGCATGCAAGGCCAATGGCGCAGACGCAACTGGGGGCCAGAAGTACGCCGCAAGCAAGGCCCTCGCCGAGCGCGCATTCTGGGACTTCCTTAAGGCTGAGCCACGCAGCTTCGACGGCGTGGCCCTCAACCCAGGGTACATCTTTGGACCGCCAACGCAGTACACTTCCGATGGGGCGGTCGTGGGATCGAACTGTGGGTCGCTTCGGGTCAAGTAACGCTGACAGTAGCTCTTGCGCTCATGTTCCTGAACCCTGGGCTGCCAAAGGAGGCGCTTGGAAAGGAATTGGAGCCCGGGATGGTAGATGTGCGGGATGTGGCGCTGGCTATCGGGCTTGCACTGAAGAGCGAGGCTGCCGCTGGGGAGCGATTCATCATCGAGGCTGCGACGCTGCATGCGAATGACTTTGTGCTGGTGAGTAGTGTCTCAGCTGAGGAGGGAGGAAAAGGCTACGGCCGTGAGAACGATGAGCGTCCATCCCACCCACAACCCGACAGTGCCGCTCGTGCTAACAACAGGCCGCTGCATCTGTACCCGCCCTCAAAGGAAAGGTCATCGAAGGCAACCCCGATCCCGCTTTCCGCGCCAGCCTGGCCAATGAGGCGTGTGTGTACGACGGGCGCAAGGCTGAGAAGGAGCTCGGCTTTACGTACCGCGACAAAGACGCGACTTTGCGCGAGACGCTCCAGGCGCTCGCAGAGAAGTTGTAGTCCCATTAGTGCGTTGTAGATTAGAGTACACGATGCAACCTTGCGATATGCAGGGCGAAACGCCTCCACCTGGCATGATAACGGTCGCGTGATCGCGAACATCGCGTCCCT
>BCJH01000052.1:0-17610 GCA_001600275.1 Cutaneotrichosporon curvatum | reverse complement strand
CCGTAACCGCCACTATCCCGGCTTTGGCAGTCGCACCGGTTGACAGCCCGCCGCCATACGCCTCTGCACTCCCAGCGGCAGCGCTGCTACCCGTGCATGAGCACAACCACGAGCACGGCCACCTCCAGTGCAACTGCGCGACACCGACCGAGGTCTGCAAGGCCCACGGCCATGACCCCCAGATCGACATCGTGCTCGCCACCACTGCGGCTGCATTCTTCCCGCCCGCGCTGTACTGGGTACTGCACAAGAGGAAGAGGGAGTGCCGCCGCTGCGGAGAGTGGGTGCAGGCCACGGGGTGCTGCAAGATCTCCATGGCGGGAAAGCGCCTCAAGCGGATGCGGAGCAAGTCTGAAGAGGAGGCGAAGTGAACGAGTTGTATGTCAGAAGTAGTACCCCGCCCCCGTGTAGCATAGACGCCCGCGATGGATGCATTCGCTACTCCGCCATGATGTCGTCGATCCGCTCCATGAGGTACTTGACCACGCCCTCCGGCCCGACCTGTACCTGCAAGCCCGAGGGGATCGCCTGCGTCTTGATCCCTGGGATTGTCTCGCGCGCGATGCGGAATACCTCCTCTTGCTGTTCAGGCGTCCACTGTCATCAGTGGTGTACGGGACAGTACGCACCATCGACGCGCAGAAGATGATCCCTGGTGGGGGTTGGACGGACAGGAGTAGGTCCTTCACTCCGTCAATTGCTGCTGTCAGTACTGCGGCAGGAAAAGCGTACTAGTCGTGTTGCCAGCGTGGACGATGTCGTACCTGTCCTTTACGCGATCGATCACCTCGCCGATGACGCGCTTGGCCCGGTCGGGAGCGGTGTTGACGGAGACGAGGTTGATAGCGGGCATGGCGGATGAATGGGCAGTTGAAAGAGGTTGCTGCGATCGTCTATAGACTATCTGACAGCCAGACGTCCGTGAGGTTGATTGATCGGCATACAAACATCTGACACATCGGTATCCCTACGCGCAGCTGCGAGCTGATCGGCTCACCCTCAAGCAGACTGAATCCCTCCCACTTGCTGCACGTTGCTCTTCATGCTCGATGCCATCTCCTTGTGCATGCCCATCACTAGCAGCAGCGACATAACGAACGTACGCGATCATCTCGCGACGTAAGACGCCGCAGTAATATCTGGATCACTCGCGAGCGGCAATCTCCCGTCCGCGCAGCGGCAATCGGACCGGGCCGGGAAATGCCGATGAGCCGTCTTCTACTTACAATCGCGAGATACATCAGTCAGCGAGATCGCGAGCACGCATTGCATTGCAAGTCCACACTCTCTCCTACGTTCGCCCATATTCCATGCGCCCGTCGCTCACCCGCGCAATGGCCAACTACGCACGCCTGATCCGCTTCGTCCCCAAGTCCGGCAGCGGCCCGCTCATCGGCGAGCCCGTCGACGCCAAGCTCGACGTCGGCATTGCGAGCTACGAGGGCAAGCCGATCGAGGTGGACGTCTTCTCTGGCAGCTCGGTGCTGCAGCCAGGCGAGCGTACAGGAAAGACCGCGACGGTGGAGAAGATCCTCTCCCCTCTGGCGCAGAGCGAGGTCGGGACGATCCGCTGCATCGGTCTGAACTATGCCTCGCACGCCAACGAGGTCAGCATGGCCATCCCCGAGGTGCCTACTGTGTTTATGAAACCCGCGCAGTCGCTGGCTGACCCGTTCCCGGCGCCCACTATTATTCCCAAGGCGTTTGTCAAGGACGATGCGGCGGACTACGAGTCGGAGCTGGTCCTCGTCATTGGGAAGGACGCGAAGAACGTCAGCGAGGAGGACGCGCTGGAGTACCTCGCGGGATACACTGCGTGCAACGACGTGTCGTCGAGGAAAGCGCAGTTTGCGACCTCGCAGTGGACATTCTCCAAGTCGTTCGACGGGGCGTGTCCCCTCGGCCCGGCGTTTGTGGCCAAGGACGCGATCCCCAACATCCGCGAGGCAGGCGTCAAGGGATACCTGAACGGCAAGGTCGTGCAGGAGAGCAAGTTTGAGTGAGTCGAGTTGGATGGATGTGGCTGACAGCAGTGACCTTATCTTCTCGGTGCCGAAGATCATCTCGTTCGTGTCGCAGGGGAGCACTCTGCCTGCTGGGACTATTATCATCACTGGCACTCCCGCTGGCGTTGGATGGACTGCGAAGCCTCGCAAGCTGTTGCACGATGGGGATGAGTTCCGCGTCGAGATCAGCCACGGCGTTGGAACGCTGATCAACAAGATCGTAGAGGAGAAGTAGATAGAAAGCATATGTCATGGCATCGTTGTTCACAGAGAGAGGAACTTCGACATAGACCTCTGGACTCGCAAGCTCGCAAGCTCGCAAGCTCGCACAACGCGGCAATGTCTAGCATCAGAGTGGGTAGATGACCGCAAGCTGAATGCACTCACAAAGGACACACAAACATAACACACACAAGAGGTACTAACACACACACGCGCCCGATCTGCAACGACTGTCGACAACTCATGCGACTCGAGCGTATCTGTCACCGTTGTGACGGTCAGACATCAGAGTTGCTCGTCTCCACAGCTGAAACACCATCCATCTCATATCCAGAGTTCATGTCCCCTACCTCGCGATTGGAATGCTCACAAGAAAGACCACCGCTCGAGACAAGCTCGGTTGCAACGAGCCAATATCCCCGGCCGTCGCAGGTATCCCACTCCCGCATCCCCCTGTCTTACGGCACACCAACCACTGAAGCAGGTCGTAACTCCCGCATCTTCCCCCTGTATCCAGCGGCTCGTTTCTCTACTTCTGCCGGCATTGCAGGCCAGCCAGGCATCGTTACCAGCCTGATTTGGGTTTTTTCCCCGCGTCTATGCGGTCCCGGTAGCTCTAACGACAGACGGCTACCTGCGAATCGGACGTGTTTACGGCATTCCAGAAGCATCCAACTTGCAGCCAAAAGCAAGCCCATCGCCCGGGGACTAGTCTTCAGCCGGAAGGCACTCTAGCCCTGCATACCACCAACATGCCCTTGTGTACTGAAACACGCCTTGAAGCATTCTGACATAACTCACTGCCCGCCATGGAAGCCAATTCTCACCCCCTGGTGGTGCTGGGGATGAGGACCTTTGGCCCCTGTCGTTCGGTCGCTGTGTAGCAGAAGACTTTGCCTGCCTGCCGCGCAGCCCACGGCGCAGCCCCACTGTCCACTCAAACTTGACCCCATGGCCCATTGTTCGGTCTCGTACGGTGGCAGCCTGGGGCATGTAAGGGCCGCCGGCACTGGTGTCTGGCAATAACGCTTACCCATGTAGGTAGTGTTTGTCCCGATCGAGGCAAGCACGAGTGGACTACTGCCGGGCCTGGCTGCCGCCGCTGACCGTCTCACTGACGAGCCTTGAAGCCAGCTCACAGACAAGCGCCATACTTTCGTTCGTGACTTTGACATCTTCTTCACTGTATACCACGGTCGCGCCTGTCCACAGATGGGTTTCATCCAGCGGACGACACATTTCTTTGACAGCAACGGCGAGCGCGAGGCTCGGGATGGTAGTCGTGAAAAGTCGGGGGCAGCAGCGCGCAAGCGCAAGGGCAGCCTGCCGGGTACGCGCCATCAGCAGCCTCCAGCAGCCCACGGAGGCGACGATACGATTCGTGATTCTGTTGCGCGTGCGCCGCTGACGATGCCAGAGAAGCGCAAGTCGTTCTCCAACATCTTGCGATGGCGACGAGACGACGAACCCCCACCGATGCCGGCCCCGCCTCCTGGCTTCACGCTCATCTCCGGCAAGCGTGTGGAGGCAGACGACGCGCAAAGCACCTCGTCGACCGCTTCGCGCTCCTCCCGGCAGTCGAACCGAGCATCGCTTGTGGGTGGCATGAAGCCGGCGTACGCGTCGTCCACCTTGCTGCGATACGCCTCCTCCCAGCGCGCAGCGTCTACTGCCCATCTCGGCGCGTCAGGCTCGCAGGCATACCTGCCTCGCCCGTCCATGTCGGTCGTCAACATCTCCTCCCCCTTGCCTGGTGTCGGTGATGTGCCTTCCTACATGCCGCCGGCGAAGTACAGTGACAGCACACCAGCCGAACCAATCCCGTTCACAGACGACGCCAGCCGCGCCATGCCTCCTCCCAGCGGCATCGCGGAGAAACGGACCTCCAGGCAAAGGATGTATGACCGGACTTCTCTCTTGACGCTGAGGAACCACCGGCAATCGTCGCAGACTCTGCGGCCGATTCTGCGAGAGGAGACCAGTCTGCTCCACGACAAGGAGATTGCAGCGCTTCTCAGCTCGCTTCGGTCACCTTCGGAGTCCCCACGCGCATCACGGATTCAGTCCAAGGAGGCATCAGGTTCACCCACACCCCGTGGGTCGCCGAACGGTATTGCGACAGTGGAGGACGTCGACAACGAAAGGCATGATTCCACGCCCCCGCCATTACCTGAGAAGCAGAAGAGCATCGTGCTCCAGACGGGCAGGCAGGCAAAGACAGCAACGCATGTAATCGAGGCGCCTACCCCGATTGTGCCGCGTTCTGAACTGTCGCTGATCGGCCCATCAAGGAGTGACTACCGCACCTCGGTGATGGATGACTTGGTGCCGGAGGAGAATGGGCATGAGGAGCCCGCCCAGTATGGGCCGCAGTATGAGGCACAACCCGACCCACGACCCTCAGAGGAGCCACGGCCACGGAGGTCGCAGAGCGGCGAGGCGGCTCGGCCGGTGTCGCTCCTCAGCACTGTCAGCTGGGGCTCGGCGTCCCGGAAGTCGTCGCAGACTCTGCAGCCAGCTGAGACAACCGTTCGCACTTCATCACTACGGGCCCCATCGTTCGTCGAGGCCGACGGCGACACGCTTGAGGATCTCGAGGAGAGCAACGTGACTGTGTCGTATGACGAGGTGGCTACTCTTCGTCCGTCCCCGGCGTTGAGGTCATCCCTCTCTTCGGCGGTATCGTTCATCGGCACATCCCACCTCACGCCCAGGACGGCGCATCACGGCCTGTCATCCCCCTCTCCCTCGTACATGGATCTCAAAGACGGCCCAAGCTTGCCAGCATTGCCATCCCGTTCCGGACTGAACCGCACACCTTCGACCATGCGCGAAATCCAGTCATTGAAGATACGCAACTCGACACTGGAGCAGCACAACGCACGGCTAGAATTCGAAGTCATGATGGCGATGAACAACCCCGCCAGCTCGACCACCGACCTCCGCAGCACGTGTACCGACATGCGCAGCTCGTTCTACTCGGGCTCCAATGCCAGCCAGGAGCAGATGGTGCCTGCGCTGCTTGCGGAGATCGAGTTGCTAAAGCGGAGTGGGCAGCAGCTCCAGGCGGAGCTTCAGGTCGTCAAGTCGCTGCTTTTGCCACCGACGCCTGTTGAGCTTGCGCGGAGGGAGCAGGAGTCGCCCGATGGATACCCCTTCCGGCCGACACATGAGATCCCGGCAGAGCTGCCGTCACCAGTCGAGCAGCGGTCGCACGTTGAACGGCGCTCACGCGCTGAGCAGCCGTCGCACGTTGTTGAGGCCGCCGAGACAGAAGAACAGCGCTCTCATGCCGAGCAGCGCTCATACGATGAACCGACATCTCCCGCAGAGTCGTACTTCTCTGCCGAGCAGCGGTCCGGCACCCAGCCGCTCTCGGTCACTCGGCCGCTGTCTATCGCCCGGCCACTCCCCTTCGACCCGCCGCAATCTCCTGCCGAGCCGCCATCCCCTGCCTCGACTGCAACCGCAACAGTGGACGACCGTGGTTCGCCAACGCCTACCCCCACAGACGTGTCGACACCCAAGCTTCGCGCGACGCATGAGTCTGATGCAGACCCGGCGAACATGTCGCTCGACTCGTGCCCCTCACCCAGCTCGTCTTACAGCCACTCCTCGAGGTCGTCAGTGGCTCCGCTTACACCCGACACGAGCCACGAGTGGTCGCCCGTCGTTCTCCCCGCCGGCGTGGAGGCACGCGATGCCATTCCCCACCAGAAGGAGATGCTCACAATCAACGAGCACGACGACCTCAACATCCCACTGAGCGCTAGGCAGTCGACCACCACATGGAGCGGCACGCCACTGACCAATCTTCCCCCACGAAACGCGTCGAAGCAGCAAGGCGTCCGTATGGCCGCACAGGTCGCTGCGATGCCCGGCGTCCCACGCCCCACGTCGATGCAGCAGCAGCAAGCCGCCAGGACTGCCACTGCCTCAACACGGCCCGCTACCATTCTCGAGGTGGAACAACCCCAGATTCCACCGACCTCTCAGACACTGTCGCCGCCGGCTAAGGCTGCTCCGCTGATGCCTGCCTCTCCTCCGCCACCGCGTCCACCTCGGCGCTCGACGCTGCGCCGCAAGGTCGCGACGGGGGAGGTGTCGCTTGCTGAGCTCGAGGAGCAGCGCAAGGTTCGTGCGCGCCCATCGGCCGACAACCGCACGCCATCGTTTACAGCGTTTTGATGACTCGGACGATATCGCAGAACACGACTTGGGCTATGCTTGTATACATCTTGGTAATTCTATAGACAGACGCATGTGATGTTTGTGCTGAGGACACGCGTTATCAGTGCTTTATTAAGGTCCACAGTCCACAATCTCTGAGACACCTCTTGTTTCATACATGAGTAGCGCGGTGCGTCAGAATTGGTGAGATGGAATGACCTATCGGCATGCAACGGTGTCGCCGCGGTGCCACCTCGGTTGGACTGACAGATCTCGGTCCCTTCGCCGGTGCCAAGCCAAAGTCACCTCGAACTTTTTTATCTGATTAAGTCCCTTTTTCACGTTGATCCGATGCGGCATGGTCTCTGCGCGAGAGGGCTTGGCAAGAATAATCCCTCGCTAGTGTCCTTCTGCATTCCTTGCTGCGTGCTCACGCGCACAGCCTGCTGAGCTCCACATGGCATCATACTCGAGCGGCTCACGCCGGGTCACCCAGTCTCAGATCTGTTCAAGTGTCAAGCGATAAATACACGATGTCATTTGTCGGCCGAAATGTATAGTGATGAGATCTAGAATTTCTGTATCGCTGCTTCTTCCGAGATGGATGGAAGCGGCGTATAAAGGTTAAAGAGGCAGTTACCAGACCCACCGGCAAGAAAATTCAACATCGAAAAGCCATGTCGTTGCAGACAGATGTGCAAACTCGCGTGAGCGATGAGGAGAAGTCGCGAGAGGGGCACGACGCTGGTGACCTCCGCCCGGAGGACAAGACCAATCTCCCGGGAGACCTGTATGCCAACGCTTCAGTCGAGGACAAGTCACCCGGTGTGCTCCGCATCGAGGCCATCGCTTCAGTCTTCACCAGCTGGCACCGCTGGGTGCTGTTCTTTTCCATCTTCCTGATTGCTTGTGAGTGATTTCTCCAAGACAGAGACCAGCGCTGACACTTCTCAGACACCTACGGTCTCGATGGCACCCTTCGCATTGCGTTCCAGCCCGCTGCACTTGCCGCCTTTGGTGCTTCGGCACAGACATCGACCGTGACGGTCATCCGCGCCATCATCGCCGCCGCAGTGCAGCCCGTGTACAGCAAGGTGTCCGACTACTTTGGGCGTATCTCGATTCTCGTCCTCTGTGTTGTCTTTTACTCTCTTGGCGTCGTTGTCCAGGCCACCGCCAAGAATGTTGGCGTGTTCTCGGGCGGAGGATTGCTGAACCAGATCGGTTACACCGGTATCATGCGTGAGTCAGCACGCAGTGACTGCGCTGACTGTAGTGCTCGTGGAGGTCATCATCGCCGACACCTCGTCCTTGCGCAACCGTCTGTTCTGCTCGTACATCCCTGCTGCGCCGTTCATCATCAATGCCTGGGTGACCGGCACGATTGCCGACAAGGTCCTGACAACGACAGTAGGATGGGAGTGGGGTATCGGTGAGTAATGTGGCACTTGGATGATCGCTGACTCCTAGGCATGTGGGCTATCATCTTCCCAGTCATGGCGATCCCTCTGGGTGTCATCTTCCTGATCGCCAGGTTGCGCGCATCCAAGCTCGGCCTGCTTGAGGGTCTTCCCCGCGTCAACGTCGCCAGCCCACAGATCTGGCTCGACTTCTTCTGGAAGGCGGATGTTGTCGGCCTGTTCCTCCTGGCTGCGACTCTGGCACTCATCCTCATCCCCTTCACGCTCGCTGGCGGCGTCTCGAGCATGTGGAAGACCGCGCGGGTGATCGCACCCCTCGTTACGGGCTTCTGTGCTGCCCTTCCGCTCTTCGTCATCTGGGAAGTCAAGTTCGCCCGCCACCCGCTCTTCCCAAGCCGCCTGCTGCGCGACCGCCAGATCTACTGCGCGCTTGCGATGGCCATGCTCCTCAACACGACTTGGTACACCCAGGGCGACTACCTGTACTACACACTTATCGTCGCCTTTGACACGTGAGTCGCGAGCACCGGTGCCACACTGACATATAGTTCCATCGAGGTTGCCACTCGCGTCACGATGATCTACAGCTTTGTCAGCGTGATCATCGGCATCTCCCTCGGACTGGTGGTGCGCTACGTTCGCCGCGTGAAGTACTTCATCATCGCTGGCGCCCTCATGATCATCCTCGCGTTCGGCCTGCTCATCCGTTACCGTGGCGGCGACTCGAGCTCTGAGTTTGCTGGGCTTGTCGGTGCCGAGGTCATCCTCGGCATTGCGGGCGGTCTCCTCCCTTACCCTACGCAGGTCCTCATCCAGGCTGCTGTCAAGCACGAGCGCACTGCCATGGTCACCTCGCTGTTCTACTGCGCGTGAGTCTGTCAAGACAGTTCCACACTGACAACAGATACAACGTCGGCACTGCGCTGGGCAACACCATCGCCGGCGGCATCTGGACGAACACTCTCCCGGGCAAGATCCTCGACAACATGAACAAGCGCGGAGTGCAGAACGCCACCGCACTGGCGGAGCAGGCGTACGCTGACCCGTTCACCTTTGTCGGCACGTACACTACCGGCATGCTCGAGCGGGACTCCTTGAACGAGGCGTACCGCCAGGTTCAGAAACTGCTGTGCATCACTGGAATCTGCCTTGCGGTCGTGCTGTTTGCGTTCTCCCTGGGTCTGAAGGACACGCACCTCGGTGACAAGCAGAGCAACGACGATGCCGAGGAGGAGGATGTCGTGCGCCCTGCCCCCGAGTCTGCCGTGGAGGCCAAGTAGAGTGCTGTGAGATGAACTTGGGTTGTCTGATTCATACTCTTCGCCTGTTGATCGAGATTAGATAGCGGTATGTGATATCAGTCGGGGACATGAAGAGCCAGTGCCGAGGTCGCCGCGCCACCGTTTCCCACTCCACAGAGCCCTGGCCGTCCACTGCACAGGAACGACTGTCAATGCAGCATCCTAAGCTCCTCAATGTAGACCTGGGTCACGCGCAAGACAGCATTGTCGGAAGGAGTGCAAGGTACATTTCAGAGCTCGGCATCCGCGAGCACCCGCTCCCACCCGCTGTGCGCGTGACACTCGTCGAATTTGCCGAGGTTTACCGGTCCGGTTGGGCTCCGGTTCGGAAAGTCGTCCCGCACTTGACTCCTCCGACATCTTGGCGATGTTTTGTCCTCCGTCTCGATGTCGAGTCTGCACTCATTCCCACAACCGCTGCAACATGGCAGCGCCGAACGTATCCCGGCCGTCGCAGGCGCGCCTGCGCGACGTAGCAGTACAGCCCAACAGCGCCGAGCACGCGCCGCACATCAACACTCAACCTAACGGCCTACCACTAGACTCGAAGGCTCCATCGCAAGTCCCACGGCAACCCCAGGCCGCACCCGACACGCCGCCTGTTAGCAAACCACCAGGATCGCGGCTGCACGTCACCCGCGACATACGCACATACCTTCCATCCTCGCTATGGCGGTTCACAGGCTACCGGCCAAAGGGGAGCAAGGCGCCGTTCCCGCCGCTGCAGTTTCCGCCGTTCACGTGGCTGGCGCGCATTCCGCTAAAGTACGAGATTTGGATCTTGTCCCTCATCGGGTCGTTTGTCGGCATCGCTCTGATCGAGATGGTGATGATCGGACTAGCGGCCGAGGGAGTGATCATGATTGTCGCGAGTTTTGGCGCCTCGGCTGTTCTCTCGTACGGCACCATCGAGTCGCCGCTTGCGCAACCGAGGCATCTAGTTGGCGG
This sequence comes from Cutaneotrichosporon curvatum, assembly GCA_001600275.1. Taxonomy (NCBI): domain Eukaryota; kingdom Fungi; phylum Basidiomycota; class Tremellomycetes; order Trichosporonales; family Trichosporonaceae; genus Cutaneotrichosporon; species Cutaneotrichosporon curvatum. The sequence continues at coordinate 7,542 of BCJH01000052.1, read as the reverse complement.
ACATTTGGTATCTGCGATCATTGGCGTTGGCGTGACGCGACTGTTCAGGAAGGCCGGGGCGTACGAGCTACACGACACGACGCAGCATGGCGATCTAGGACACGTGGTGTGGCTCAACGGGGCGCTGAGTATGGCGCTGGCGCTGTTGGCTCAGCAGGTTACTGGGACGGTGCACCCTCCGTGAGATCCCGGTTGCAGTATGGGCTAACCTCAGTGGAGGCGCAACTGCGCTGATAGCGAGCGTGCAACCCGCGGCCGTGCACATGTCCTGGAACTTTGTCTACGTCGTGCTCCTCTCCTCGCTTGTCATGCTGGTCTGGGCGATGTTCATCAACGTGAGTCGACGTGTGACCAGGGACTGAACCCAGAACGTGGGAAGACGGCGGTATCCTACGTACTGGCTCTCTGGAGACACAGTATTTGTCCGAGAGCGCCAGCGGGTCACAACGGATCAGCTGCACATGGAGGCGGAGGAGGGCCGTGTCGACGGCTTTGCGGCTATGGACAGGGCTCTGACGCAAGAATCCGAAAAGGCGAGAGCACGCTCATCTGGTGCGACGCGATGATCATTCCTGCGTATGAATCTGGATATCACGGGAGGGCTGATGCACAACTTGCTGCACTGAGTCGCATTCACCCCGCATGTGACTGCCAAGTCCTGTCTCTCTAACTGCACAAGGATTAAGTTGCGGATAACAAGACCAGGGGAGAGCACTTGGGACTCCAAATGCGACGCATACTCTGTATTCCTTGCATCATTCTTTCCATCTACAGAGTATGCGGGACATTCCGGGGACGAAGGTCATCAAGGAGTGTTTGTTCACTGCCGCTCGCTGTATGTGAGCGTTCATAATTTCTCCTGCTCGCCATAACCTACACTGCAGTGCCATGTTACTTCTTGGTTTTGGTGTCCGGTACTGATTCCTGACCCGCGTGCTTAATGCCGTTCTTGCCCACAATGACCGGGTAGAAGTCAAAGTCACTCTGATGGTGCGGGTCGGTGCCCTTCACGTAGACCTTGTCGTCGCCGGCGTTTTCACCGAAGGGATGGGGCTTGACATGGAAGCGGGAGCTATCAGGGCACGATGCACTCATACAATCCCAGTTGCCTGACGTCGGAGGAACCTTCTTGTCGCCAGAGGGTTGAGGCGTCTGTCTGTCGCCGCACATGTCGATTGCCGAGGAGATGAGAGGTGGAGTTGCACGTGGTGAAGCTGTTGGGAGGCGGGTGGAGATGTGAGGTGTCTGTGGGTGAAGGCAAGGCATGACAGAGTATGAGCTATATATGTTGTCGCTACCATCCCAGGCAATGTCAGAGCAGTGCGATAGCTCGCACAATGGAGGTTCGCCAGCGTACCGGCGGATGCCCTCCGGGTGGGACTCCGGCCACCTCGTATCACCGGGTCACGGCTCGTTCCTCCTCGGTACGGGTGTATCCCGAACGCAGTGTAACAGATGGCGAGTGACGTCCGCTCTCCCCGAAGAAGCTGCCGACGGAGCGACCGAAGAGAGGGGGGGGCAGAAGCAAGTGATCACGACGGAGCTGATCTCACTGTCAGAAGCAAGATGGTGTTCCTCGCGTCGTGACACAGAATGTTGTTTGTGTGAAGAGTCACTTGTGTGAGGCGTAATGATGCTTCGTGGCACATAACCGCCACCTGCCTGTTGGAAGTGACCCGAGGAACGCACTCGGTAGCACCGTGTGTAGCAGGTTCCGCAGGCCATCTTCATCCGACCGGAAGTGAGCCGACAGTCAATGAGAGAGGCTCGCATGCTCTCGGGTTCGGCATCTGCCTCGGGTCACTTCCGTCAGACAGCAGCAGCGCAGCCTCCGTTGAGCAACCTTGCTTGCATGCATGTACTGGGGGCTGTCTATATCACCTCCTGTCTTCTTCTTCTTTCTACAGCAATTACCATCCATGCCTGCTTCATATCAGCGTCATTGGTAGCCGAGGCGGAAGTCATCGTCGCCATCGTCGACATTGTCGTGGTCTTCGACGCAGCCCACCCGGTGGCCGTCGGTCATACAGCCCTGCTCGAGACTGTCGTCAGGTGAGTAGTAGTCGCTGCTGTAGCATGACGAACTACCGCAGTCTACCCTCCGCAAGCCGGCAGAGGTTTGGATGTAGTTGCACATGGTGTTATCGCAGAGGCTGATGTTGTCCAGGAAGCGCCGACCGGTATGGTAGAGCGTGAAGAGTATGACTATCGGCCAGTGAGGAAGCCGAAGAAGAGGAGTGTGAGTGCTTGGCTGGCGTTCAGACCGCCATCTGGCGTGCTTTAATAATCGCTGTGAGATGTGTGTCTTCTGTAACGACTTGCAGCAGAACATTAGCGAAGCAGAAACCCACCCCCCTCGCCAGGGTGTGTATCCTATTTTAGAGAGTATTTCGTCATTCTGTGTTTTGAATCGCAACGAGGCTTCAGCAGACAAGTATTACCCTACAGATGGTACTTTGTGGAGCTATTGTTCTGTTGTGTTACAGAAGTCTTCGCGTAAATCATTACGCACACACCTGCCTGATGGGAGGTTCCTGCACGACCCTCTCGCTTCTGAACATTGCAACAGTGGGTAACCCCAAGATGGGCGTGGCACTGGTGCCACATGTGCCACTGACGACATTCTCACCCCGAATAGAAGCTGCGTCCACTGTTTCGAGTGATCCTCCTTCGAGACTGCTCCTTCCAAAGTGGACCGAGCAGTGCCTCATCCCTGCCGAACTGAGCCCCACTTGAGCTCCACCTTGAGAGCCATGCGGGAGTCCCATACTCGGCTACTTTGTCTCTTTCGCTCTTTCTTCTACCTTCCTCAAGTTCACGACTGGACTTGACGTCACTTGGCAATTGAGTCCTGCTCTTGTCAATGTTCGCATCGTAATGGCGCATGCTTGACATGCTTTCGGTACTTGGGCGTGTGTCTGTGAAGGACCTGCCCTTAAAGACACATCAATGACGAGCCAACTGGCACGCTTCTGACTCACATACTGTAGCCTCCGTTGGACACAGACGCATGGTGCCAAATTCGATGCTTCATGCAGCCTCGCGCGTGGCTCCATCACTGATCATCACAAGACCTGTTCATTTATGTCAGCCACTGCTTCTTGGCACACAGATTATTTCGAGCTGTGGCGAAGTGTCATTATACAGTACGGTACTTTACTACGCACTATATCGTTGCTGAGGCCAAATTAACCAGGACTCAGGACGCTATGATAGCGGCGACAGCCTATGGTTCTTATGCGGCGGGTCAGGCGAAACACCGCGCTCGCCACGCAGCCGTGACTCCAGCCACATTCGTGACGTGTTGTTCCGCGCCACCACGACTCCAGTCAAATCGCGCAGAATCCAGAGTCGACACCGGGCAACGCGCCACCCGGCTCTGCCGGTGGACGCACGCCTCGCTCCAGCAAGCGCATTACTATCACAGTGAAGGCCTCGAACCGGTCATTCATAAGCATACCGCAGTTCAGCGGATTTCGCCATGGCTTGGGATATTGCTGGAATGCTACAGCGCCCTCGCTCATTGTTTCCATTCGGCTTGGCTTATTGCACTGCAGATCACACAGAAGTGGTGCCACGATCTCCGCGCCACTTAGCCACCTCCACACCCCTACCACTGTTGGTGCGGATGGTAGCGAGCTAATCACCATGCAAGAGTTTCTCAGCTCTCGCTTGCGATCCGCTCACGTGTTCTATACTGGGCATGCTCAAACTGATACTGCGGCCGTTACGGTTCTTTCCAACCCTGCGGGTAGATCCGCTTTGTCGCGCTGCCTCGCATCCGCAGTCGCTTGTAGCGCTCGTTACTATGTGTCGACCTCCTCCTCATCCAACTACATCCGTGATTACAGATATCTCCGCGCGATATGGAAATCGTAGACATTCCGAGCCGGGGGGTGTTTTCTGATGGTGAACATACTCCCCGGGTGGGTTCGGACTGACGTGCGCGCGCCCCCTCTCACGAACATTAGCAGGCCAAATCAGTAATATAGCATGATCCTTGGAAATGGCATTGGCCATGCCGCATATGGTCAGCTACTGTAGCGCGCTACGCGTATCCGCCTGCATCAGTAATCAGGATCGTCAGTGACACTGATACAAGCCGTCTCCTATTCGTCTCCTATTTTGCCCGATTGTTGTTGTGAACTGCAGACCAGGCCAGACCGATGCGATGCGAGCTGTTCGCGTGGACGACGCAGGGCAAACCATCGGTCTTGAGGGCCGGCCGCTGATACTGACACTGACACTGACTTGACGCCGAACGCGACACCGAGATCACAGGGGTTGCACCGCGGCCCTGGTAGAAGTTCTATTGTCCTAGACGCCTTCCGCCGTTGACCTGAAGATTTACTTGCCGGTGAGTCTCATCGGCATCGCCTGACAAAGAAAGTAGCAAACCCGCTTTCTACGCAAAACCAAATGGCAACGGAAGGCAGGATGAGGGAACGGGCGCACTGCTCGCGCGTATGGCTGCCGCACAAGCGTGCGTCGCCTTCGGACGGAGCAGGTGGAATGCACGGTGGGCCGGCTCAGCAGCGGCCTCTCGGATTTGCACGTCGTCTCATTGCGGCGTTTGTGTACATTTCAGCACGGCGCGGCGCGTGCGGGGTGGGCTCACTGCCGTACGGCCCCGGCCAATGGGCAGCGCTGTGATACATACATAAGCGGCAGAGGCAGCCTCGACAACCACCTCAGCCTCAGCTACAACCCATTGACAGCTGCTCATATGCGCACCGCTCTCCGCCCCCTGCTTCGACAGACTCCGAAAACAATCCGCTTGACAAGGTAGGCAAGGCACAGCCAAGGCACTGGCGGTGTTGATGAACAACAACTGACGACCCAGGATGGTCTCCTCCACCCCTAGCTACATCCCGGCCGATGTCGTTCCGCTCACTGACGAGCACAAGGCCGCTGTGCTCGCCACTGCCCCGGTGCTGGCCGAGCACGGTGTGACGATCACCAAGCACATGTACAAGGTGAGTCACTGTTTGCTGCTTTCCGGCTGACCTTAGAACATGCTCAGCGACAACCCTGCGTTGCGGGATATCTTCTCGTACTCGGCCCAGAAGAGCGGAGAGCAGCCCGCTGCCCTCGCTGGCGCGGTGTACGGCTACGCTGCGAACATCAACAACCTCACCCCGCTGCTGCCAACTGTCATCCGCATCGCTGAGAAGCACGCCGCGCTCGGCGTCCAGCCTGAGCACTACGCCGTTGTGGCAAAGTACCTCATGGGATCGATCTCGCACGTCCTCGGGGACGCGTTTGCACCCGACCTCCAGGAGGCGTGGTACCACGCGTACTGGCAGCTTGCCAAGATCTTCATCGACGTCGAGGCGGACCTGTACGCCCAGGGTGCGTGGGACGGATGGAAGGAGTTCGAGATCGCCCAGCACGTCGACGAGAGCAGCCACATTGCGTCGCTCAGCCTCGTGCCCAAGGACAAGGCGATGCTCCCCCTCAAGCCGTACAAGCCCGGCCAGTTCATCACCCTGCGCGTGTGGGTCGACGAGCTCAACTGCTTCCAGAACCGCCACTACACCCTGTCCGACGCGCCCAGCGCCGACCACTACCGCGTAACCGTCAAGCGCGAGGACGAGCACGACCCATTAGGATTGGTCTCGACGCGCCTTCACGCTCTCCCCGAGGGCGGAAGTGTCCGGGCTGCGTTCCCGGCCGGCTCCTTCATCCTCCCCGAGGTGCTGCCCAAGCACGTCGTCCTCCTGTCCGCGGGTGTGGGCATCACGCCCAACCTATCGATGCTCAACTCGCTCACGCGCGGAGGCGAGCCCAAGACTGCCATCTCGTGGATCCAGGGCACGCGCGGCCCCGCCGACCATGTGTTGAAGCAGCACGTTGCTGACATTGTCGGGCGCTCGGGCGGGCGTGTCCGTTCGTCGGTGTACTACTCGAAGGGTGGGGCCGCTGCCGCCGGCGAGAGCGATGGGCGCATGGATGTGATCAAGCTTGACCCCGAGCTCCTGGCCCTCGAGGACGGGACTGCCGAGTACTACGTCTGCGGGCCGACCTCGTTCATGAATGACGTGTCGCGCGGGCTGGAGCAGCTCGGCGTCGACAAGAAGAGGGTCCACGTTGAGGCCTTCCGCGCGGGTGAGGTGTAGTGTAGCTATTAGTTCCAGTAGGATTCAAGTTCTTGTATGTAATGGGTTTCCAGTCATTGCTGGCTAGGCCTCCCGGGCGAGGTCTGGAAACGTCCTCAGTACTTTGTGATACTGTAGCAACTCTCGCCAGCAAGCGCTACTTGTCTTGACTGACCAGCAACGAGAGGGCCAGTGAACACTCGCACGCGACCACCTCAACTGAATAGGGATGCTAAGCGAAGAGCACGCCCATCTGATACGGTCCGATTATCACTCTCGTGATCGTGCACCCTTACACCCGCGTGCTCGATATCAGCTGCTGTGCACTGCCGGCGGCAGGTTCTGGCACTACTCGGCACCTCGGGATGCGACCACAAAATGACCCGAGAAGGCATCACACATGTGCAGTCATGTATCAGCTGATTCTGCGGGGTACAGGGGTGACGGGTGGGTTTCGGTCGAGATGCAATCGGTCGGCGGCGATGCATGTTGCTGTTGCCAAGCGCAAAGTTCATGTTTCTCCGCGCCAAGACGTTCTGTGATGCGTTCCCGCCCTGTATGGATGCTTCTCGGGAGCAGTTCCTTCCTTGACGACTTCCGCTGATGGAAGGCACAGCTCTCACACCGAACAGCACTTCCGTGAGAATGCTGCAACTGAGAGCTGACGACTCCCGCAATGAGCGGAGCTGCACGCGCCGATGCAAGCTGTGGTAATCCGACTTTGCTCGACATCGGTCGCTAGCATTGCGCCTTCGGGGCCGCACAGCCTCCACTGTCAAGGCAAGCATGCAGCAACGGAGTCGCGACCGGTCGGGCTCGGGTCAGGTGTAGGCATGAGAGCGGTTGAAGACCGGGGGCCGCGCCGACGTCATTCGGAGGGGGAGTAGTTGGCGCGATTCGCGTCAACAACTGCAGCGCCGAAGCTTCTACGCCTCCGCCTCCGCCTCCGCCGCCGCCGCCGCCTTTCCGGACGCCACCACTAGTGCCGACGCCGCGGTGGTAGTCACGCTGGTGAGGGTGAGCGCGCCGCACTGCAGCTCGCGTGAGTCTGAGATGATGAGTAGAAAGAAACAAGTGAATACCGTGAGAAAGAGTCAAGTGTAGACATTTCCCTCGAAGTACGGAGGTACGAGAAACACGTCCACCGATATAGCGATACGTGTCGTCTGCCGACTTTACGCTTGACTCCGTTTCCGTCTCTTCTATCCACTCTCTCGGGCCACTCGAGGCGGGTCAACGTCTCCACCCATCGCCTCGTCGTCGCCGTCGCCGTTGTCTGTGGCTTGCGACATACCCAGCCCTACTCTGCACGTCACCGACTTCCCACGCCAGCTGTCCGCTCGTATGCGTGTCAGCCTGTAGCCACATACCCTAACCCCTCCTTCTCGGCCGGTCACACGCCCGCCCATGGCGGTCACTATACCATTCCCGCGATGTCAAGGAC
>BCJH01000051.1:0-17888 GCA_001600275.1 Cutaneotrichosporon curvatum | reverse complement strand
AGTAGGTGCGTAGAGATGCATAGAATCACCCGCACGTCTTTGATTCCGTGTAGCTACTCTAAACGGCCGCGTAGCGGCCGTCAACTGCTAGTCCAGGAGATCAACATTGCACTCGTACTCTCTTTGCCGCAATGGGCGACACCGACGACGAGAGCGTCTTTGTACGCCCGCCGCCCGCAGACATATGGTAAGGAGCTCCCCGTACCGCTCGCTGACCACAGTGCGGCGTGGACCAAGCTCTTCTCTGACCCATTGATATCCCTCACCAGCCTCAGATCCCAAAGTGCCAGTCTCGGACCCGAGGGGAGCGACGGCGGAGTCATACTTCGTTCCGTGTACTGGAGGGTGAGTCGACTGCCACGTAGAAAGCTGACCAGCAAGTTCTATCTTGGGCTACTCCCCCCACCGACATCTCTCGACCTCTTTCCTCCTGAACTCGCAGCACGACGGCGCGCATACAATGAGCTGAGGGAGCGGTTTCTTATCGCGCCGGATAGGCGATGGGCATCAGACTGCTCCGGGGGTGAGGGGTACATCCCCTCGTCTCCCAAGACTGATATGTCTGGCGGGTGGGACCCACTCTCACTCGACGGCGAGAGCCCATGGAAGACGTGGTTCGCCCATCTCGACCTGCGAGCGACAATCCGACAAGATGTGGATCGCACCTTCCCGGGCATCGAGTACTTCACTATCGAACGAGTTCGGCGATCCCTGGTGACCATGCTGTTTCTCTTCTCTGTGCTGAACCCCGATGTCGGGTACCGACAGGTAAGAGTGCAGGTACGACGTCAGCGCTGACACAAAGGGCATGCACGAACTGCTAGCAGTATGTATGCTTGTCGTCGACCGTGACTCTCTGGAAAGTTCCCCGTCGGCAGATTCCGCTCTCGCAGCGACGCTTGACCGCGCATACGTTGAGCATGACGCGTTTCGCTTGTTTGAGCAGATCATGCGTGCGGCGAAGCCGTTCTACGAGTGGAGGGCGGAGGAGGGACCGCCTCTGAAGGGCGGCACTCTGCAAGCGCCGATCATCGTCCGCTGCAACGCCATCAATACACAGTTGATTCGCCGTATCGACCCTCAGCTGTGGGAGCGATTCGAAACTGAAGGTGTAGAGGCGCAAATATGGGCCATGTGAGTGACGCTGGGTTGTCAAGCTGACATCAGTCGATGGCTTCGGCTCCTCCTCACGCGAGAGGTTCCGTTCCCAGAAGCATTACAACTGTGGGACGGCATGTTTGCCGAAGATCCAAGTCTTGCCATCTTGGACTATGTTTGCGTTGCCATGCTGTTGCTGATCAGGAACGAATGTGAGTGAAAGCCAAGGCATGCTTGCGTTCTGACCGCAGTGATCGAAGCGGACTACCCCGTTATGCTTACCCATCTCTTGCACTACCCATCTCCTACCCCCACCTACCCCTTCCGGCCCAGTCTTATCATCGCACAAGCGAAGGCGCTAAGAGACAATGTCTCGCCTGCTGGCGGCATTGAGGTCGTCATACAGAACCAGGAACTGCTCGGCATCAAGGCCAGCGGCTCAGAGAAGCCGCTGATCGAGAGCGAACCGACCACTCCCGGCTTCCTGTTTGGCCGTGCGTCACCATCACAACGTCCAAGCTCTGCTCCTAGATCTTCTCAGAAGCCGAAACCTGGTGTGCAGGGATTAGCACAGGGCCTGTTTGAGCGAGCTCAGAAGTCCGGCTTCGACAAGGCCATCCTATCCACTGTCACCGACTTACGAGTAAGGCTGGCCTGTGCGACTCTTCTAACGGACAGAACAGCCTCCCAGAATCGCGATACTCGTTCTTCTCTCCGCCAGCCAACAGCCGGGAAAGCTCTCCTTTCTCGAGCATCCCATCAGCGGCCGCTCTTCCACCACGACCGATACCCAAACCACAGATGTCTGATGACGGGTCTTCGGTCACTTCGGTCAAGTCTCTCCTAGACGCTGAGCGTCAGATGGCAGAAGTCAGGCTGGCTATGCTGGGCATGGGCAAGGCCATGACTGAATGGCTCGACTTGTTGCACGGCACCGGCACGAAGGACGCCACAGAGGAAGAGCTGGAGAGTGCCTGGAATGGTCTAGCACGAGTTCGCGATGGCCTAATCGAAGCCGCTGCAAGCGACGTCGATGACTTGGTCAAGGACTGGGCATGGAACGATGGCCTGCACGCGTCCCAGAGCCGATCTACAGGCCCGACACCAGTCAACTTACCTAGTGCTGAGCCTGCCACTCCTCCGCCACGAACATCTAGCCTAAAAACAACTCAGACGACACCCAAAGCATCAGCATTTGCATGGCAACAACAAGCAGATCCGTCTCCGACGCGGAAAGCTCCACCAGCACCGATCAAGACAGGCGAGACCGTACATTCCGCGGAGGCTGGTTCGCTTAAAACAGCAGAACAGCTTACCCCCAACGGCATACACCTGCACCTTTCCAGCCGCGATGACCGGCCATCAGCGACACTGCCGCGCGTGCCACTGCACCATCCCAAACCCTCTCATGGGACATCGTCGCCCAGTAAAGAGTCTATCAAACGCTGGTCAGCAAGCGCGGCAAGTCTTCCACAACCCCCGATGTTGGCTCCAACAGCACCTGCATCGGCAGCAGCGCATACCGAGGCCTCCCTGGGCCCCGTGGACCCGCTGGCCGGGGTCGGCGTGGGGCTCATGCGATCCAGCTCGGCCAAGGAGGAGAAGCGAAGATCAACATTCCGACACGGTGTGGGGTCATCATCCGCGTCCCTCGGTCTCGGTTCGGATCCCCTGGGTGCAAGTCAATGATACCTGGGAGGAGGTCAATCTCGACAACCGAGATATCACCACGCATCTTGCCCACTCTCACGCTCTCCACACCGGGCGCTTGCCTCAAGCTCATGCAGGTTCCGGATCGTGATCTACATCACGAGGCCATGAGGCAACTTCGCACATCTGCGAAGCGAAGGAACAGCTCCCCGTCGCCGAACAACCATGCATACTTACATTTGGAATCCGCCAATCCTGAAAATAGCCAGCGGGCATGGGCGTCTGACTTACTCTTTGTGCTCACCACGCTGAACTCGAAGTGCAGTGTCTATTCTGGATGTCGGAGAGCGGTGTTGTGGATCGGATCTGATCAATGGGCTAACCCATCCCGACGTAGAGCAGCGCGCAAAACCGACCGATGTCGACGCAAGCGACCCCCTTCGAAGCATCTTAGGCACAGCCATGTGACGCGGATATAGGTAGTCACAGACGTGCCTGGTGTGTAAAAGTCGAAGTGTCGCTTACCCCAGGTTTGGACCGACTTGCTGCTGACTGCCATGCATAGGCTGGTTCCACTCTGACGATGAAGCATATAGCAAGCACAAGCGCACGGTGTCTCACACCACCTGACGTTCGACTTCTCGGAGGAACAAGACAGCCGGCGGCAGGCGGCGGCCAAGTTGCGGGGACTCTGATCGGCTGTTGCGGTTATTTATAGGTCAAACCCACATTTCGCGTTCGGCGCCATCTGATGCTTAGTGTCTTTTGTGGACGGCTTTAGCTTCACATGTGCCGCCATAGGCCAGAACCAACTGCAAGCATGGGACCACATGGTGCACGGACGATAAGGTCTCCACGGGCACGGGCGAGTGGCGCCATGGGGCATGGGGCCACGGGTCTGCTTCAACAACAAGCCGAAGCACACACTCTGCGACCATGCGGGCGGCCAAGCCCGATTGGTCTCGCGTAGGCGACTGCCTGAGGACTGACGACGCGCCGATGGAGACGGGCGCTTTGCCTATCAATAGGCACTGCTGCCTTCCTGGGCTCGTGCAAAGTGGACGGCGGCTCGAGGCGAGGGTGGCAGTCGAGGTGGAATACTTGACTTATATCGCTGTGCAGAAGACCGGTTTTTCCCCAGTTGAGAAGAGTATCTGCCACCATGAGCTACAACACGGGTGTAGAGCCCGTCGAGGGGACATTCGACGAGAAGAACGCCTACAAGCACAATGTTGGCGAGGTCACTGCGCATGTTGACGTGATCGGTCCTGATGAGGAGAAGATTGTCGAGCAGTGAGTAGAGGACGGTGGCGCGGCTGACGGCCAGTGACATGGAACTCGTCGGGGACGAGATCCACATACTCGAGGGCAAGCTGGCGGGCATGTCTATGGACAGGGCGTACCGCATCATTAGCCAGCTGTACCGGATCCACGAGAACGACCAAAACTTCCCCAGCACCACGCTTGAGCGCATGAAGCAGTTCCTCGACTCGCCACACATCATGGAAGCCCCCGACAAGCACGAGGAGCTCATCCGCGAGATGAAGATGGAGGCACTGCTCTCGACTGAGAACTCGCCGTATCTCGAGGTCCGCGCCAATGTCGACCCCACGGACGACCCGGACATGCCGTCGTTGACATTCCGCGTCTTGCTGCTGGGTACGATCTTCTCTGGCGCTGGGTGCTTCATTGACACGCTCTTCCTGTACCGCAACCCGCCTGTCAGTGTTGGTGCGAACGTCGCGCAGCTTATCGCGTACCCCTTCGGACGGGCTATGGAGAAGTTGCCTAGGAAGCAGTTCAACTGGTTTGGGTGGAAGTGGTCGTTCAACCCTGGGCCGTTCAACAAGAAGGAGCACATGCTGATCACGATCATGGCCAGTGCGTGATGTCGGGGTGTTCCGCTGACAATTCAGACGTGTCCTTCTCTGCTCCCTACACCGCGTACATGTGAGTTTCGAATGATGGCAATGCCGTTTGATATCCGGATTCACCAATCAATCTGAGCTTCGCACTGACTTGCAGCATTCCCGTCCAAGCGCTTCCGGTCTTCTTCAACCAAGAGTTTGCACGCAAGTTTGCTTATCAGATCATCAACACGCTCGGCACAAACTTTGTCGGTCAGTACTTTGCATAGCGGGCGGATACCGTGACTACTGAGCTGACCCGCAGGCTATGGCATGGCAGGTATCACCCGTCGTTTCCTGGTCCACCCCAGTGTGGCAGTGTGGCCGTCTACCATGGCGACTATCGGCCTGAACAAGGCTTTCCACACAAAGGTCAACGAGCCTGTTGTCGGCCCCTTCGGTCACGTCTTCAAGGCGTCGCGTGAGAAGTTCTTCCTGCTCTCCTTCCTGGCGATGTTTGTGTACGTGCCCAGCTCATGGCTTCCCCTGATGTTAGCTACTTCTGGTTCCCGTCGTTCATCTTTGGCGCGCTCAGCAACTTCTCGTGGATGACCTGGATTGCGCCCGACAACATCCACCTCAACGCAGTGACAGGAATGACTGGCGGCGTGGGACTCAACCCGTGGCCGACATTCGACTGGAACAACCTGTCGATCTGGCTCACCCCGCTTACCATCCCTACATTCCCCATCATCAACATGTTCGTTGGCATTCTCATCGGTGCCCGTGAGTTGGATTGGGTCGCTTCGTAAGCTGCAATACTAACCAGCAGTCATGTGCATCATCGTGTGGTACAAGAATGCATGGAACACTGGATACCTGCCCATCAATTCAAACTCCAGTTTCTCAAACACTGGGAAGAAGTTCAACGTATCCAGGATCCTCAACGCAGACTCGGATCTCGACCCGCAGAAGTACCAGGCGTACTCGCAGCCATGGATGACCGCGGGGTACATCGTCTCCTTCCTCTGGTACTTTGCCCTCTACGGAGCAAGTGAGTAGCTCAACCACGTCGCAGTGCTGACAATCCAGCTGCCGCGTATGTCGTCATCTTCCACCGGCACGAGATTGTCGCGAGCTTCCGCGCAGTGTGGAAGACTGTGATGCGCAAGGCCAAAAGGCGCGGGGTCGTCGAGGACGTGGAGGATGTCGACGACCTCTCCGAGGACGTGCACTACCGCCTTATGAAGAAGTACAAGGAGGTCCCTGAGTGGCAGTACCTCATCGTTCTTCTGATCTCGATGGTCTTTGGCATGGTCGGCGTCGGCGTCTACCCCACCCACACGAGCCCTGTTGTCCTCATCTTCGGTATCATCATGCCCATCATCGTGCTCATTCCCTGCGGTCTGATCCAGGTAAGTCATTCGTCGCGAGCTCTCTCTAACGGGTAGGCTGTGACTGGCATCGCTGTACCCCTCAATGTCTTGGCGGAATTCATTGGCGGCGCTCTTGTATCAGGCAACGCCAATGCGCTCATGTACTTCAAGACGTACGGGTATATCACGGTGTACCAAGCCCTCGCTTTCTCTTCCGATCTCAAGCTCGCACACTACATCAAGATCCCGCCTCGCCACACCTTCTACATGCAGCTGTGGGCGACCCTGATCTACTGCTTCGTCTCGAGTGCCATCTTCAACTTTGCCATGGGCTTCAAGGACATCTGCACGCCTGACGCCACGTTCAAGTTCACCTGCCCCGGCCACCGTACGTTCTTCACCTCGGCCATCTTCTGGGGTACTCTTAGCCCGAAGCGCCTCTTCGGTGCGGGCCGGCGCTACAACTGGATGCTGGCGGGATTCCCCATCGGCGTCCTCATGGTTATCCTCTACTGGGGTCTGCGCAAGCGCTTCCCGAGGAACGAGCTGCTGCGCCAGGTCCACCCGGTCATGATCTGCGCCGGCCCGGCAACCTGGGGTTCGCCGTACAACATGTCGTACTACATCGGCAATGTGTACGTCGTGCTTATCTCCTTCCAGTGGCTCAGGAAGCGGTACACGGCCTTCTGGGCCAAGTACAACTATGTCGTCGCCGCATCGTTCCCTGCGGCCATCGCTGTCGCATCTATCATCATCTTCTTTGGCCTCGAGATCCCCCACGGCGGATACAGCATCGACTGGTGGGGCAACAATGTAGTTGGTCTGGGGTGCGAGGGCAAAGGTGGGTGCCCCCGCCTGAAGATCCCGGAGATTGGATACTTTGGCGACGCGCCCGGGTCGGGCAAGTTCACCTAGGGGCGTTAGCAATGGACATGTCGCGTCGCGACAGTAACAGTAGCTTTCTGAGGTTAATGCGTTGCTTAGTAACTGCGTGATTGCTGCCATGTAATAGTTGTCTGGACGCGCACGGAGACTTGTGATCGCGAGCTGCACAGACCTGTCGATCCTTGACTGATCTGCAGAGTGCGGGGTAACTGATTGTCCTGATTTACTAGGGATTTACCTGATCAACGGTATTTCGTAATCCACCTTCTTGACCAGCTAATCAGCCTGCTCTTGCTGGACACCTGTTGCGGCGGCCATAATCCCTTCTGTCAGCCCGAAGGGATTACGAGACCGGCCGATGCCCGCTTGGTCACCCGCTGTGCATACTTGCTGTACACGACGCGCCAGTTGTGCTTGCTCATCGTAGCTAGCGATATCTCGGTCGTCCTCTCGGTATATTATTAGATCAATAAGCCCTATTAGCTTCATTTGAATCTGGCGTCTGATTTGTCGAACATGCCAGATGATGACAGAATGTGCCTTGGCCGAGACGGAACCCTGAGGGCCGGCGGCGGTCGATGACGCCAGTTTCGGTGGAATCGTCGAGGCCATTGTAGAAGGTCGTCGCTTGTCCTCGCTCATGCTACGACGAGGACCAATGTCAGCGCCATTGTCGACTCCCACGCAGCGCCACGCACGAACGCATCGCAGGCGTCAGAGTGCTGGCCTGCGGGCAGACAATGCTGGACCTGTTATAAAGCACCTCGCTTCTGCACATTGTTGCCCTTCATCGCACATTGCTCACACTCAACTGAGCAGTAGACTCGTCTTGTCCATACCCCCAACCACAGACTCGGACCACGTACACCAGCAGCCATGAGCTACTACACCACTTCCCCATACTATGCCCACCCGGCGTTCTACCAGGTTGCTCCCGGTCAGCAGCAGCAGCAGCGCCGCGACGTGGTTCAGCACCAGCAGCAACAGCAACAACTCCAGCAGCACCAAGCACCATCGCAATCGGCCGACGCCTCGCAGCTGGCAGCAGAGGAGGCCCAAGCACTAGCCTACCTCCGCTCGGTCCAGCGCCGTCGCCAGGCAGCCGAGGCCGCCGCCGCACTTGAGGCCCGCCAGCGCGTTCAAGCCCAGCAAGAGCGCGAGGCCGCCCTCAAGGCCGCCGCCGCACGCCACGCCGAGGCTGTAGCAGCTGCCCGCCGCGAGCGGGCCATCCGCGAAGCCCTCTCCCGCGAGCAGGCGCGTGAAGCTGCCTTTGCCCAGGCTGTCCAGGCCCGCAGGCAAGAGGCTATCCAGCAAGCCGTCGAGCAGGAGCGCAGGCGCCAGGCTTCGGCTGCCGAGGCCTACGCCCGCGCCGTGAGGGAGGCTAGGGAGCGTGCTGCTAGAGCAGGCCAGCAGAGCGAGTACGGCCAGGGTGGGCAGGCGCTTCAGAGCGCTGCCCAGGCTCAGGCTCAGGCTCGTGTCCAGCAGCAGCAGGCTCTTGCTCAGCAGCAGGCGCAGGCCCAGCAGCAGCAGCAGCGTGAGACCGGCCCGTCGGCTGCCACTGCAGCTGCGCTCGAGGCGCCTGCCGCCGACGACTCGGAGGAGACCAAGGCCAGCATCGACGCGCTCAACCAGCTTTTCGGCGCTCTCTTTGGCTTCAACCTTGCCAGCGAGGACCAGCCCCAGCAGCAGCAGCAACAGCAACAGCAAGCTCAGCAGAACCAGCAACAGCAGCAGCAAGCACCCAAGCCCGACGCCGCGCAGAAGCAAGTCGCCGCATCCGAGACCCAGGCGAAGCAGGTCGCCGCCCCTAAGGCTCCCGCCCAGCAGGACGACCAGGAGGACGGCTACAACGGCCTCCCGCCTGACCTCAACGACCTCCTTTCCCAGTTCCTTGGACTCGAAGTCACCCCCGCCACGCAGGACGACGTCGTCGAGAACCCCAGCAAGCAGATCGTCGGCAACGCCGTTGGCGACCTGAACGACTTCCTGTCCCGCTACGGCCTCGAGTTTGTCCCCGACAGCGATGCCGAGGACGAGGACGAAAGCGAGCAGCCCCAGCAGACTCAGGCTCAGCAGTCGCAGCAGGCAGAGGCACCCAAGGCCCTGCCTACGTGTGGCTGGTGGGTTCCTAATGAGTTTGTGAACACACCCAAGGAGTCCCCCGCCGAGGCGCAGAAGCCTAAGGAGGCTCCCCCCGTTCCCGCAAAGTCTGAGGCAGCCGCAGCTGCTGCCCCCGTCAAGACCGAGACCCAGGCCGACAAGCCGGCAGCCAAGGAGGCTCCCCAGCCCACCGCTACCGAGACCAAGGCCGACAACAAGCAACAGTCGAAGCCTACGCCTCCCGAGCCCGCCCGCCAGCGTTCGATCTCCAAGCCCGACTACGACGCACCTCTCACCTCCACCCTCGGCAACTACCAGAACCTGCCCCCCTTCCTGCGCGAGATCCTCTCGCACGTCGAGGGCGCCCTCGGTGGTGAGGAGTTCGAGCACGAGCACGACACCGACGCCGCGGCCCGCCGCAAGGCCCGGAAGCAGCGTCATCACGAGCGCCAGCAGGAGCGCAAGAAGCAGCGCGCCCTCGAGCGTGCTGAGCACCGCGCAGTAGGCTCGGACGCCGCCGGCAAGGGCAAGGCTGTGGAGGAGCACCGCCACGTTGCTGAAATCGCCGCCAACGTCGGCAAGGAGGTCGAGGGCGAGAAGGCGTTCCAGAAGGACGCAGAGAGCGCCGGCAAGAACGTCCCGCAGACGCGCGGTGTCGCCCAGGCGGCTGCCACTGCGGGTGAGGAGCCGCGCGCTGCGTTCCAGGACGCAGCCGCCGATGCCGCCCGCGTGGGCAACAAGGTCGAGGCGGAGGACGCATTCAAGAAGGACGAGCAGAATGTCGGCCAGAACGTCCCCCAGACGCGCCAGGTCGCTGAGGCGGCTGGTGCTGAGGCGCAGGGACGTGGTGTTGCCGACGCTGCTGCTGCCAAGGGTGCTGCTGTTGAGCAGCACCGCGAGGTAGCCAGCGAGGCCGCCCAGGTCGGCAAGGAGGTTGAGGAGCAGCACGCGTTCGAGAAGGACGCGGCCAACGTCGCTATCAATGTCGACCAGAACCGCACCATCGCACAGGACACCCAGACCCAGCCCAAGTCCAAGACTCAGACCAAGCCCAAGACCAAGGCTAAGGCTCACGCTCCGTTCGACCGCGCCAATGCCTCGCCCGAGGCCCAGGCTGCATTTGACAAGCTCTCCGCGATCAAGGACAAGCTCGCCAAGCTCAGGACGGACTTCAAGTTCCCACCCAAGCTCTCGTTCGCTGCTTCGCCGACGGACCACACGCAGCCGCCGCTTCTGTTCAACCGCACGAACCTGCCATACCACGCACAGGCCAATGCCCTCCTCCAGCTCTTGCTGGATGTGGACGGTGTTCAGTCTGGTGGTGACAAGGCCATCCGGAGGGAGCGCAAGAGCGTTGTGAACCGCATCGAGGGCGCACTGGCTGACCTCGAGGCGGAGAGGGATGCGCGCTGGGCCGAGGTGCGGGAGCGGAGGGACCGGGGCGAGAGCGACGACGAGGAGGAGTGGACTGGCCCGGGGACGACGGACGACACGACCGAGGACGAGGAGGGGTACACTGTGGTGTAGACTGTTCTGAAGGGTAGCATCGAGACGAGTTCATAGACTTAGTAGTAGCAATGGCAATGTGATCATTAGCAGACACCTTGAGTGAGCAATTGTGAGGATGAGCGGTCGAGGAGCGGACGATGTGGCATCGAGGAAGGAGATGCGCATGAGTGTCGAACGATCATCGACGTTGACATCTTATCATCGCTGACGATACTGACACTCACGACAGGTGCACTCTGACATATTCTGGAAGGCTGCTAGCCGCCTGACGACATTTGTTCTCTAGAGCTCATCTGAGCACGAATGCTGGCTACACGACGCTGCACATACCATGCTTGACCCACTGCCAAGATGACTTGCATGAACGTGCAGCATGCAGCGTGCAACCGCATGCAGCGTGCAACCAGCTGGAATCGCCGAGCAAACGCGCTCACACAGTCTCAAAGCATATCAACGCCTCATGCCGCGTCGCGCTTCCCATGACATTCAGTACGCGCGTCGCGCGTCGTTTCTCGTCCGGCATGCCATGCATGCCAGCAAGCAGCAAGCCGTCTCAACGCCTGCATGCACGATGGGTCCACCTAGAACAGCGCGAGCGACACGGTCTCAGTACGCCACCGCCGCCATCACAAAGCCTGCTTCTCTCATCTCATGTCTTCCGTCGGATATCGGACACGGCTGACAATGGGACCCGCTTTGCATTGCTCATGTATGCATGCTCCTGACTTTTGCTTGTGGGATGGACACCAGATGAATGATACAGGGTGGCCCTGCGGGGCGGCGTTGATGAAAGTGCTCATCGCTCGGGTGGACGAGAGCGAGCGAAAGCACCTGAACATGATTTTGTTCTGCTCTGGCTCGGAGGCAAAGCCATCCAGCGCGAGCAGCAGACGTCGTTCGCGTTGTTGATTTCTTTTCGCCACCGCGGGCCAGTTCGGCACCAGCGCACTGGAAGAATACGCTACGGCTCCCGGCAGCCACCTCTTACCCATCACTGTTCCATCACCTCTCTTTGTCGCCATCACACGCCGCACAGCCGTCTCACACACTGTGACTCATGCACGTCTCGCATACCGCACCCATTGCACGCGCTACTCGGCTGACACTCTCTCACACCGCAGCCGCAGGGCCAGCCTAATCAATAGCCCCGGTTAGGCGACATCAGCCACCATTGAACAATCGTCCTGCCCGACGGGACCGCGAGCCCCCTGTTCCAATGTCCATCAGCGCCATCAAATCAACCGTGCATCAACGGGGCAGTCCAGCTGCTACCTCGGTCGCAGATGCCATGTGCGGAAGAGTAAGCAAGCAAAGCTTGGGAGCCCGAGAGCCCGCCCCGGCAGGCCTCGCGGCCACTTCACAGCTACCGTCACTCGCCATCAATCTTCGTCTCGTCTCCATCACATCCATCTCCTCGTTCGCAACGTATCAGCCTGGTGCTGCCCCCCTCGAGCCTGGTGCTCTCCCCTATTAGTTAGTAGTAATTCTTGACGAACTACTGCCGACCACACCGCCGCAACGACCTCCCCTCCCCACCACCACCATGGCGCCGGTCGTCAACCTCCTCCTCCTCCCCCTCCTACTATTAGGTGGCGCGCAGGCCGCGCCAGTTCGCAACAACTACGACCATAATCCATCCATCAACAACAACTACTCTGGGTCCGGCAACTTCACTTCTCCACACCCCCCCGCGCACATCCCACTCCGGAGGCGCCTGGTGCGTCGGCAGGTCGAGCGCCGTCTCCCCACGGGATGGAGCTACACTGCCTGTGTGTCCGAGTCGAGCAGCGACCGTCTGCTCTCCGGGTTCACCACCGCGTCGGAGGACATGACCCCGCGCATGTGCATCTCCGAGTGCGCCGACCGCGGGTACTCACACGCCGCGATAGAAAACGGCATACGCTGCTACTGCGCCTCTGGATTCACAGGTGACGGCGGCACCATCGTCGAGGACACCACTTGCAACGTCCCGTGTGCCGGGAGCGCGTCCGAGATGTGTGGGTCGACCCTGCACCTCTCGGTGTTTTCACACACTGGCGCGTCTAGCTGTGCGACAGATGTGAACAAGCTCCCCTCGGCAACGCCTAGTGCGTCCGAGTCGTCACTCCCGAGTGAGTCGGCGTCTGCGTCGGTGGAGGCATCCGCCACTGCCTCGTCTGAGCCAGTGCCATCCGCCTCGATATCGACCTCCGCATCAGCCTCCAATGAGCCGTCCGCGACTCCATCTACTGACCCGACTGTGTCGGCGTCAGTAGAGCCATCAACTTCCGCCTCGACACAGGCCACAGCTTCGCCCTCGGCATCAGCCTCGACTGAGCCGTCTGCAAGCTCATCGCTCACTGAACCGACTGCGTCGGCATCAGCAGAGCCTACTGCGGAGCCCTCTGAAACACCCTCAACAGAAACCTCCGCAACCCCCTCAGCAGAGCCATCGACACTCCCCTCACCAACAGCAGGAAGCGACGGCCCAGCGCCCGTTCCTACTCCCTCTGCGTCTGAGGAGCCATCCGCCTCTGTATCCGCTGAGCCCTCTACCAGTGCCTCACCTACAGCTGGCAGCGATGGTCCTGCGCCTACAATCTCGCCGACTGCGTCGGCGTCAGCAGAGCCATCTCCGTCTCAGTCGACAACAATCTCGTCGTCGGCCGAGCCCTCGCCCACCCCGTCACCTACGGTTGAGCCTGAGCCTTCGACGACACCCTCTCCGAGTGCCGAGCCTTCAACTGCCTCGCCCTCTCCTAGTGCTGAGTCCTCAACAGCTTCGCCCTCTCCATCGGCTGAGCCTTCAACAGCCTCGCCATCTCCTTCTGCCGAGTCAACGGCCACGCCTTCTCCAAGTGCCGAGTCCTCGACGGCCTCGCCTTCCCCTACCCCCGAGCCCTCATCAGCCTCGCCATCGCCGACTGTTGAGCCCTCGCCCACAGCGAGCTCTTCGCCGACACCCTCTGCGTCTGGCACGCCCGACTCCAATGTCCTGACCACCTCGCCTGAGGTCCCTCCATCAGACGAGCCTCACTACGTCTGGGCGCACTTTATGCTGGGCAATACGTACCCCTTCACCCCCGAGATATGGGAATCCGACATTGCCCTCGCTGCCTCGCATTCTATCGACGGTTTCGCGCTCAACTTAGGTCCCGAGCAGTGGCAGTCGGACCAGATGGCCGCAGCCTATGCCGCCGCTGAAAAGCACGGCAACTTTAAGATGTTCGCCTCTTTCGACTTTGCAGTCATGCCCTGCTCCAATGCCAATGACGCCCAGACTGTCATGAACCTGATCAAGAAGTTCGCGTCGAGCCCCGCGCAGGCCAAGTACGACGACAAGATCCTGGTCTCGACTTTCCTTGGAGAGTCGTGTACTTTCGGCGGTAGTGACAACAGCATGTGGGAGACTGCAGTCTTCCTACCGCTCCAGAACGAAGGCATCAATGTCTACTTTGTGCCCTTCTTCTCCCATGGCCTAGATACCGCTGCAGTCAGCAAATGGGTTGACGGCGGGCTCGACTGGAACTCTGCCTGGCCTATGGGCAACTACAATATCGACAGCGGCCAGACCGGCACAGACTACATCCAAGCCTTCTCGACTAAGAACTACATGTCCGCGGTCTCGCCCTTCTTCTATACCCACTTCGGCAAAGACACGTTCGATAAGAACTGGCTCTACCGTTCCGACGATTGGCTATACTGCACACGCTGGGAGCAGATCATTGCCAAGCGCACGCACTGGACCATGACCGAGATCCTGACCTGGAATGACTGGGGCGAGTCAAGCTACATCGGCGAAATCAAGCCCGCCTTCCCGGCCACGAGCGAGACCTGGGTCGAGGGGCTGCCGCACACCGCGCTCGGCCCGCTGACAAAGTACTACTCCACAGCCTTCAAGGAGGGCGCGTACCCGCCCATCGAGCAGGACTCTATCGTCATGTGGTCGCGCCCGCACGCAGCGTTAGCTGATGCGACCAACGATCCCGTCGGCAAGCCCAGGGGCTTCGATTTCAGCGAGGATAGCCTCTACGCTGCTGTTTTGACTACCGCGCCGGCTGAAGTAACTCTCACGTCGGGTTCGTCGACCGCCACGTTCAGTGTTCCCGCTGGTCTGTCGAAGATCAAGATACCGAGCGCGGAGGGAGCTATTGGCGGCACTATTGTGCGGGACGGCGCTACTGTCGCGTCGTATGACTCGGGCGACGCGTTCCAGTGGACAAGGACGCCGGAGCGGTACAACTACAATTACTTTGTGGGCGGGAGCTCTGAAGCGTGAGCTTGAGCTGTGACCTGTGGCCGTTCGACGTTTGTGTTTGCCGTGAAAGCTTGATTTTGTGGGAGGCGATTCATAATTACTATTACTTGGTAGAATAGTGCGCTTTGATAGCGCCGCGTATGCAGAGCATGCGAGAGAGGGGCGGAGGTGGAATGAGAGGGGTGCTGATTGTGGACGCAGAGGACTTGGAGAGGCATCCCCGCATTGTTGACAACTGTCGCGACGCTGTTTGGTTCTTCACACGATGGACGTCGTACGCGTAGCCTTAACACCTTCACATCTAGAACAGAGCACATTCTCATTTTTGTAGCATGCTGGTCTCCCAGACTTAGCTGCAGTGCGATGTGCACATGCATGGCTTGTAGACTATCAAGAGATGAGTACTGAAATTGCTCAACTTCGATGTCAACAAATGTAAAGCAGGAACTGACATTCGCCACTGATGAATCCGGGAACCCCGCACTAACCGGCAGCCGAGCGACCCATGTCATCCACCCATCTCCGTTCCCATTCCATTCATCGAACAACACGGTCGTACTCTTGCCCACTCATTCACATCCATCGAGGTCGCAATGGTAACAACGCGCACCAGCACCCGCACACAGGCGCAGACAAAGGCATCGCCTGATGTCGTCTCGTCCACGGGCGCAGCGGACACGCAGGCCCAGGACCAGAACCAGCCGCATCTCGAGAAGGAGGTGGGTTGGTTCGGTGTGTTGAGCTGATGGCAGCTTGCGTTCTATCTCTCGTACCACTCCAACAAGGTTAACCAGCTTATTCATTTCTTCTTTATCCCGCAGATCTTGTGGTGAGTTGAGCGGTGGTGGGGATGGCGACGGAGATGGCACACGCGGTCGCAATGCCCATCCGCAACGAGCATATCGACCATCTGGCCGCATTTGAGCGATGGCATCCGGTAACGCAGCGCTGACCCCAGGTCCGCACTCATTCTCTTCGCGTTCATCCCCCTCCCTCTGGGCTTTGAGACCAAGGACCTCGCACCAGGCCTGACTGTGTCGCCGTCCGCCGCGACCATCCTCGCAGTATGCTACGCAGCATACTACGTCTCAATGGACGTGTTCGTCGGCGTAAGTCTCCCCGGCCTTCTTTCACGCACACGCATACTGCTGGCGAACTCGCTGACAGCAGGGCACATACCTCCCCCTCATGGCGGGGATGTACCTCACCGCAACCTACCTCGCGGTACACGCGCCAGCCTTCCTCCCCTGGCGGTACGCGTTCGGCCGGAACCCCAGCGCACTCCCCTTTGCGCTTGCAGTCCACTTCCACGGCTGGGCGTGGCAGTTCTTCGGGCACTTCAAGTTTGAAGGCCGGGCCCCCGCTCTGACCGAGAATCCGATCCAAGGTGGGCCAGAGTACGCTCCTCTGCTGACAGCAGCGCTCGTGACCGCCCCGTTCTTTGTGCACATCGAGGCTCTGTTTGCCCTCTTCCACTGTGAGTTGGGAGTAGAACACGCTAACAGAAGGGAACCCCGAGCTCCACAGGCGCATCCAGAACCTCGCGAGTAAGCGGATCGTGTCGATGAACCGCGCGAAGCGGGGTGCCAAGAAGGCCGAGTAGGAGTCTATCAATACCATAATGTATGCGATGCAATGCTAATCCACTCTCGACTCCCTCTGAATCCTCAAGCTGAGCCTTGTGCTGAGAGCTCTCGCGGCCGGACATGTCGCCTCACCCACGGCATGGTCACCTCGCGTATCCTATCCCCCTCATGCTTCGCCCCGGGCACGATCTCGAAGTCGTACTTGATCCCAGCTGCGTCAAAGCTCTTCACAAGCCCCAGCGTTGCGTCGATGCGCGACAGAGCCCGACTCCCATCCGGCTGGACGGGGCGCCATGTGTCGTTCTCGCCGATGGCGACGTGGATGGCAATATTCGCGCTCGCCCTCGCTAACCTCTCGACGTCGATGTCCGCTGCCTCCACCTCTTCCCCTTTCCCTTCGCCCGATATTGATCGCCGCACCGGCCCGGGGGGCGCCGAGTATACCCTCCGGCCACGCCTCACGCACCAGTGGCGTCGCCCGTCCCGGCGCGTCAATGGACACAGCGTGCAGCCTCTCAGGATAGAGATAGAAGAAGCGGTGGACGAACTGCCCCCCGCCGGAGAAGCCGACGAGCGCGAAGGTGTTGGTGTGGATGCTGCCCCACTCGCGGGATATTGTGTCGATCATATCGAAAAGGATTGCGTCGTACCGCACCACGCCGGCGGCGGTGGGGTACGCTAGGCGTTTGTAGTTGTCCGGCCCGTCTGGGAACTGCCGTCAGCGAGTTGCCCAGTGGAGGCGAATAACAATCGTGACTTCGGCCGCGAACGGCTGGAGCATGAAGCTGGACTCACTCGTATGTCGCAGGGAAAGTGAGGGGACAGCACGACACACCCCTCCTCCTCAGCCAGGGTGCTCCAGTGATCACGCAGTTTCTCCGCGTCCCTGCTCGAGTCGTGCATCACCACAAGGAGGGGGAAGCGCTTCTGTTCTCCTGAGGCCGTCTCGTCCTGGTTTAAAGCCGCTGCTGGAACAGAGCCAGTCCCGTTAGAGGAGGTACTTGGCCCACCAGAGTTTGACACCACACGCCCATCGAAGTCCACGTCCTCGCCCCGTGCGCGGCGGGAGACCGGGTGCGAGCGCGGGACGTACAGGTAGAAGCTGAAGCGCGGGTCTGAAGGGAGGTGGAAGGACGCGGTGTTGCGCGAGGCCATGATCAGTGTCAGGTGGCCTGGCGGGGCCAGGAAGAGGCTGGAGCTGGAGCCAGAGGCTGCCATGGCTGCGATGAGGGAGATAGGGAGGAGCAAATGAGTAGAATAAAGTGGACGCCTGACTGCATCTGGTGTTGACATTTGTGACTCGTGAGACTTTATCTTAGATCGCCGGTCCGGAGATGCCGATGGCCGGGGACTTCGCCGGGGTACGATCACATTGGCCTCGGTCTGCTCGAGACTGACGAGAGGTACGAGACTGTGTACGTTAGGGGTGTAACTCGCAAGCATGCGGATAGCCTGTATCTGCATGCATGGCTGGGTCGCTGCAGAGCAGGACGAACGGGGAAAACGCAAAAAAGATAAGCCCTTGCGATCAGGCTCGACGGAAGCAGGATTCGAACCTGCGCTCCCGAAGGAACTTGATTTCGAGTCAAGCGCATTAGAC
>BCJH01000050.1:0-18700 GCA_001600275.1 Cutaneotrichosporon curvatum | reverse complement strand
AGCGTGTCGGTCGTCTGCAGGACGGGACGACATGATAGATGGCCTTACCGTCTCATCAGCTGGGGTGCAGCTTCAGAACTCCCTTTGGCTGACCGATACCCAGCATGAAAGACTGCGATGCTAATCAAGCTTCTCTAGCGTGGAGGGGAATGACGTAAGGGCGAGCAGTGCCTGTCGTACCTGGTCGCCGACGATTTCGTCCGGACATTGCTCCGGGTTAGAGGACTATACCATAGTCGCCTCTAGCCGCTCACCGTCCCCCTGACATGCCGTGTCACGTGCAGCCTCTTAATCGTTAGTCCGCCAGTCGAGCGGCGCGAGCGGCTAAGCAGTGCAAAACCAGTACACAGACAGCATCGAATACAACAGTCCGACACCGTTCAGTAGCCCGAGACGGCTGGTGGCTGATGCCTTGAGGCGGCGGACCTGTACACATCACGGTACCATCAGTAGCGTGTAAAGCAGGGAGCTATGACGATCTGTCCAACAGCTAGCTTCATGGCGCTCGCTCCAACTTCCATGAAGGCGCAACAGATATCTCTGACGCTTTCTCTATAAACTCGGGATCACGGACGCCATGGAAGGCAACAACTTGCAACAACTTTGATCTCCATCTCCGAACTTCAAGATGCGCTTTTCCAGCCCAGCTCTCGCCTATGCCAGCGCAATCGTTATGTTCATATCATGCGTATCAGCACAGGGGGGCACTGCGTCGATCGGCTTGTCATGTACAGGTACACCCTCGGGAAGCAGCATCTGGGATCCTGGTGCAGCGAAAAT
Source organism: Cutaneotrichosporon curvatum (assembly GCA_001600275.1). Lineage (NCBI taxonomy): Eukaryota > Fungi > Basidiomycota > Tremellomycetes > Trichosporonales > Trichosporonaceae > Cutaneotrichosporon > Cutaneotrichosporon curvatum. The sequence continues at coordinate 17,920 of BCJH01000050.1, read as the reverse complement.
GTGTTCATTAGAGGCGGGTAGGACAGACGACCACCAGCAGTTCCCGCAGAAGTCATGCAATCAGGCTGCGGTTCTCGACTTCATCGACAATTGCCCGGGGGCATTTACTCAGGTTCACGAGGAATACATCGTGCTGAATCGATCGCGGTGGAGTATCGACTGCTGGGACAAGCAGTGCACCGTACGCCAACTCTGCTCTCAGTGCTGACGACAGATTCTGAAAGATTACCTCACGTGTTTCCGCGACTATCTTAACTCTGGTGAACATTCCGACAACTCTGAAGTCAATGGCACCGACTACCAGGCAGCCGCTTTTCAGCTGTTATCAGACTGTGCGCTTAGGGGATTCAGCGTCGATGGGTCGATCGTAGGAAACCTGAAGTCTTCAGCGGCGGCCGTGACACTGTCGGGTGCGTTCTTGGCAGTCAGCGTCGCAGCTGGAATCTTCGCGATGTAGGTGATGACATGATGACCCCACTGCTGCACGTGGCGGGGTTTCCATGCTGTGGACTGTAGATGTGCATCTCGCAATAGCAAACGCTCAGTGTGCTTCAATCGCGATGAGGCATTGTCGAGTCATGCATCAGCAACTGGCCATACCGTCTGATCAGCTGGGTTGCAACTTCAGCATTGTGTGGTGTACTGAACCAATGACTGGTGCCAAGGGCAACATGACACTGCTGTCGGGAGAGCACATTGCTTGCTGCGGATGTTCAATCGTCCGGCTCGTTCCGCACAACATCTCCGACCGGTCTATGCACTATCGATACCCCGACCCATGTGGGGCCCTCATGATGGGATGGTGCATGACGCACGCACCGACCACTTGGGCAGTAACCTCTGCCGCCGGCGAAACCGGGACATGCTTACTCAACCGCATTCCACTGCGTCGAGCCACGCAGACGAATCCGCAACGCTAAAGGCTCATGGCTTTCAGCGGCTTGCGTCTCGTGACCTGGAGCGCCAGTGGGGCCAAGAATCGCTAACCCCGACCTACGCATGGCATACAAGAGATGATGTTGCTGCTACGATGCGGCACGCACACCTCCGTTTGACTGCTCTCCTCCAGTCAATCCGTTGTCCCCCAGCCCACCGATGAGAGTCTTCTACGCTGCATTGGCGGCTCTCGCGGCCCTGCCTGCAACACTTGGCACACCGGTGCTCACCACGGACCCCAGCGTGCCGGCCCCGACAGCTACAATCAAACCGGAGTCAGCCTATGGGCAAGCTATCACTGTGACTGGGCAGACGGATGGCAAGCTTGACACCTTCCTCGGCATTCCTTTCGGGGAGCCCCGTAAGTTGACATCGAACGTGTGGGACTTACAGTAAGCGGTCGGAGCACTGCGCTTTGCCCCGCCAAAGCCTAAGGTCTACTGCGGCGATATCGTGGCAAACAAGGGCCCACCTGCGTGTCTGCAAGACAAGGGAGGTCTTCTTGGGGACTATGGTATCAGCGAGGACTGTCTATACCTGAACATCATCGGACCTCGCAAGGTGGCCGGCACTGATGCCAACTTGCCTGTCATGGTATGGATGTGAGTCCAGTGATCATGCGGCTGCTAACCGCAGCTACGGCGGCGGCTTCACGAGTGGAGCCGGCAGCATGTACGTGTCGCCATACTTCGCACAGTACGCCGTGGACACCGATCGGCCTTTCCTGCTTGTCACAATCAACTATCGTCTGGGCATCTTTGGCTGGGGCAACGGTGCCGAGTTTGCAGCCAATGGCGGTGCCAACCTTGGACTCCGCGACCAGATCCTCGCCCTGCAGTGGGTCAAGGAGAACATCAAAGCCTTTGGGGGCGACCCCACGAAGGTCACTGCGTTCGGACAGTCCGCCGGCGCGATCAGTGTAGCGAACCTGATGTTGAACGAGACAACCGACCTCTTCCAGGGCGCGATAATGATGTCAGGCGCTCAGTCGACGGCACCTCTCGGACCCACTGGCGAGTGGTGGCAGGCCCCGTACAACTCTGTCGTCCATAATGCAGGCTGCGGAAACCTATCAACGTCCGCGACCACCCCAGCTACGCCCAACCAAGCGTCGTTCGACTGCCTCAAGGCCCTGCCCGCTGATCAGCTGCTCGCTGCCCAGATCAAGACCAAGAACACCGTCACATATGCCATCCCCTTTATCTGGGGTCCTAGTGTAGACGGTGACCTCATCCCCGATGCACCATGGAAGCTCCTCAAGGATGGCAAGTTTGCTCGCATCCCCTTCATCTCCGGCAACGCCAAGGACGAAGGAACGGGCTTCATCCCGACGTTCATCAGCAGCGACTTGCTCCCTTTGAAGACTGTCGTCAACATGCTCTACCCTTCCCCTCTCAGTCCTGCCGTGATTGACGAGGTCGAGGCCAAGTACCCCAACGTCCCTGCACTGGGTGCACCTTATGGAACGGGCAATGATACATTTGGTTTCGACCCTCTCTGGAAGCAGCTTGCTTCGGTAATCGGTGACGCCGCGTTCCAGTCGCGACGCCGTTGGTTCCTTCGCCAGGCCAACGAGCACGACTTTACAGAGACATGGAGCTACAACTGGGACGGCACGCTGCCCGGACAACCGGTGTACATGGGCGCAGCGCACGGCAACGACGTGCAGTACAGCTTTGGGAACGTCAGTGTTGTGGGGGGCTACACGCCCGATGAAGTGGCGTTGTCACAGGCGATGATGAACTATTGGTGAGTGCATTGTGAGGCCCGGCTGACAGGCAGGATCAACTTTGCTTACTACCGCAACCCCAATGGCGAGAACATCAAGAAGCCGTCGGGCTGTGGGCCCGAGCAGACCCTCAACACTACCTACTGGCCGTCCCACCACTACCCATCGGACAAGAACGCGCTGTTCATGAGTTCGACTAACGTGTCTGCCATTCAGGACGACTACCGTGAGGATCAGATGAGTGTATATTTCCTTCCCAACATATCCGAGGCGCTCCACTTCAAGAGAAACGCCGATTGAATTCCGACAGAACATTGACTTCTCGAAGTACTTCGCAAACTTACATGCGGACTCTGGTTTGCATCTGGACTTTATGTAATTCTCGTACCCTTGTTCAGCACACGCGTTGCAGCGTGTGCGGAGAAACTAGACATGTGTCGCGCGTTGGTGCCACACGCGAGCACCAACAAGCCCAAGCAGCTCATCCAGCGGCATGGCACAATCAGAGTCCCAGGGTTTCCATTGATTTCCGATACACCGAGTCTGCGACCAACACCGTACCTAGGATTTGCATAGGTGCTAAGAGTTCTCATACTGCGGCTTGATCAACTTCCCTAATCTTGATACACTTTGAGCCTCACACTACACACCCGGCTCGCCTGTGTACTTCTTGTGCTTGGGCCATCCCTGCGGCGAGTCTTCCCAGTCCTCCTGACGACCCCAGGCAGCAAAGTCAGTAATGTTTGTAATAAAGCCCAGGCGATCCAAACCGCGAAGTGTCGTAGTGTACGTCTTGTACAGCTTGTCCCCATCCCGGATGAACATCATGAGCATGAACCCGGGGCTCTTGGGGATGCCTAGGTCATGCATCCAAGTTGTACCATGACTCGAGGCGTAGGGAATGTGGGTCCAGTTCGGGTGGTCCTTCCATGCGCCTTGCATTTGCTCGATGGGCATGTCCGACACGGTAGTCCAAGCGATGCCTGCGTGCCGTAGGTGGTCGAGGCCATGCACTGCGTCTGTTGCAAAAGCGCAACCCTCACAGACCCTGTCAGGGCCCAGGTCCATAAACTGATATATGGCGAGTTGGCGCTTCTCGCCGAACAGGTCGCGCAGCGTAATCTTACCGTTCGGTCCGTCGAGCTTGTAGTTCTCCACGGGGACCATGGGCAGACGGCGGCGCTGGGCAGCGACTTTGTCCAGCTGGCGGGTGGCGGCTTTCTCAGCAACGAGGAGTTCAGCGCGAGCTTTGCTCCACTCTTCGTTAGGCGCAACAGGTGGCAGTGCGGGGGTGGTGGATGTCATCGCGGCGTGTCGGCCTGTAGTCAGCGACTTCGTCCGCAGGTCATTCAAGGTAACGTTGGCAGTCAGTCGTCACGCACTAGAACGTGTGAGAGTCCTGGTCTGTTTGATAGAAGTCGGTGGTAGTGGTAACGCAGGGTGAGACCTTGAAGTAGAGCATGATTGCGATGTGCGTCCTTTATAAGTCACATTCGCGTGAACCACGGATAGAAGTGGTAGCAGCAATGCATGACGCCTGACGTCAGGGGTGCGGCATGCGGCAGTTGAAAGAGTATGCATGACTCAACCGCTCAAGGGAGGCGCGTGGAACCAAACACAGTCAACCGCAATCTGGTGCCGTTGCCGAGGCACGAGATCTGCTTCCGCCCGTGGTATCTGTGATCTGTTATCTCCCGCTATCTCTTGGCACCGAGGCGAAGTTACGTGTAGCAACGCAATCGATGCCGGGACCGAGAAAGGCTCCGATCGCTCTCGCTGCGGCACGCGAGGACGCAGTCATGTAAGCACCTTTGCGCGTTGAACCTTTCAGCAGCTGCAGCGGAACAAATCATAGACGCTCCAACCATGCTGCGGTTACCATGCTTCGAAAGCGAACTGATTGCAGGAGCGGTGAGGGTGTTCCTCGCCACGGTGGACAACCTCATTCGCTCAGTGATGCACAGTATGAACCACGGGCTTTCTAGCAAGCAATAACTTCTTCTCTGTCCCGCCTAATAACGCGCGGCTCTTGCTTGAGACGCATATTGTGTCGATTCCGTTGCGGGTCGATTCCACACGCTATCCGCCCCAAGGGCTAATGAGTCGCTGGGGCCCGCAATGACCGACTGGTAAACGGGCTTTCCGGACTCTGAGTATACAACTGGGGTTGATACGAATCATCTTGTACGCGCTGCCATCAGCCTCACATGAGTAAAGACTACAAGGATGGAACTTACTCCAGAGGAAGCTGATGTCGAAGTAACGGTAGGCGACAGTGACGCGGTACGGCCATCGGGAGGATTTGATACGGCCGGCGGCGGCGGCGTGGGTGCCGCAACCGCTCCAGTCAACCCGGCAGCTCGGGCAGCAGAACGTGTCCAGGGCCTGTGTGGGTGTGTCGGATCTGCTGGTACGGGCTGAGACTCCTCCAGGAGCCCTGGCGTCGGGGTCGGAGGAGTTGGACCCCGAGCTGTGACTACTGCTCCGGCAGCCGCGCTTGCAGATTTAGAATCACCCCGACCAGGCTCAAAATCCATCACGGTTTCAATAATCTCTCCAGTCTGAGGACAGTACACCTTGATTGCACGTTTCCAGCTAATGGGAAAGCGCCGGGGAGCGGGGGCTCTGAATGGATTGTCCTCAGCCATATAGTGAGGTGTGTCACCCCTATGACTACTTGCTATCTTATGGTGTGCCATAGCGAGTAGGTGCACAATGTGGGCTGGTGCGCCAGTCGCGAAGCCCTCTTCTTTCGCCAGAGCGTTGTCGATAGGTGTGCCATCCTCTTTTCGGCCAACGGAAGACGACCACTCGATGCCCCCTTCAACAATGCCAGGACCGTCAGCCAGCTGGGTGTGGGGACGATTTGTTATCACTCACCAGCTGTCACATAACGAGACAGGTTGTGCAGTGTCGGCCAAGCCGTTTTGGCCTGCCGAGCGTAGGCAACCGCCTGCAAGATGCAGCGCCCTCCGTACGCGATCTCCCGTTCCTGCTTGTTGGTGTTGCCCTCGAACAGAAAGACAATCTTGCCGCTCTCCAGGAGGGCATACATCTTTCCTCCATTAGCATGGAACGAGTCCAGAGCATCGAATACTTCATCAGAGAGATCCGACCCATTCTTGGACTCCGATAGACTTGCCACTGTTCCACCCTGGGAGCGAAAACCGAGATCCACCTCTGCAACCCCGCCCCGGCTTACGGCAAGCGGAAAGAAGGCCGTCAGAAAGAAGTCCTCTGCGTCCTCCTTAGGCCTGAAGAGCGATGAGCGAAGCAGCGCAGCAATCATTGGCGAGTATTTCAATACCGAGGCTGTGGCTTCGTTTTCCCGAGTGAACGATTGCCGGTCGACTGGCCCGCCCGTGTTCCGAACTGAAGGGGCAGACCCAAGTTCACCTTCCGCCACCCGGACTGCCGAGATAAATTCATTTATTATCTCTAGGTGCTCCGGTTCATTTATCGGAGAGAGACATACGCCTTTGAGATGTACGACCGATTCCTCTCGCGGAACCTGATACCAGGTTTGCAGTGCGTTGATCAGATCCTTTTCAACGGTCTTTACTTTCAGACTGGATCCTGTTGGCACTCGGCGTTGTTTGACATTGCCTCGCAAGGTGAGAAAGCGTCGGGAAAGCTCCGTGAAGTTGCTGAGAAACGAGCCCCAGCTGTCGGTGTCGCTCACAGCAGACATTGTTGAGCCAGGAAGAAGAGGCTGAAGAGCAGAAAAGCATCGTCGCTTCGCGGACAAGGTGAAGATGGCCAATGTGTCCCACATCACAACCGTTATTTGTATGGGAGACCCGCACAACAATGGCATGCCGCTTTGGGGAGAATGTTCGTCAACAGTCGCCGGTCTGTGCTCATTATGCAAGCACGATCCGCATGTAAGGGGCTCGATATCGTGGGTTGTGATCACATAGGTGGGTGTAATGCGAGGATGTAAGTGGACCACATCCATCACTGAAACCACAATTTGTCAGTGACCAAGTCTTCAAGCGCGGGGCCGCAAACTCAGGCAGGGTTACACCGAGCTTGCTTGCGAGCTTACGACCAGGACTTGCTGCAATGAGCTGGATTTCTGTGTATTCAAACCTCAGAATGTTGACCTGCCATAGATATGTTTGCAGTGTCTGTTCCGCTCGTCACATGCCACAGAATTGAATCTCAGCGGGTTCGCCATCGTCTCATTTGCTGCGGCTCAAGGCCATAGCAGATTGAGAGTCACCTCGTGCGATAACCCTCCGGATACCTTCGTAGACCCTGTCCCTGTCCACTGCAGCAGCCGCGACGCGCCAGTTTGCGAAAGGATCACGATTTCTTTCTACCAATAACTTCCCCAGGAATATCTACGTCGCACTGCGAGGCATGCTTTTTTGATGCATTGTGCATTGAGTGCGGTCATGTGTTGTACGCGTCCTGCAAGGGTAGGAGCATGCGAACAGTGTGCTTCGGTGATTTGTGGCGTTGTTCCTTGCCACAACCCTCTGCATCGTCAGCCTACCAAGCCCGGATCGTCAGGCTAATCGAAATGATTATTGGCACGGCTCTGCTGCGCACCAGTTCATGTAATATACTGTAGGGGTGTGTACTGTGTGTTTGGAGAGCACACGGAATGCGTGGCACGCACGCGCAGCACTGGGCCGGCTTGGCGGTCAGGGTGCCATCTGCGATCAATCAACAATCTGATTTACATCCGAGACCTGCAACTGGCGCCGAATGAACAGTTGGACTCCCCACAACGCGTGTCTGGTGTCGCCCTGGCAGCGAACAACTCAGAACTCGTTCCCTCCGTGAGGCTAACTCTCAATCTGGTGGCAATCGCGCAGCCACTCCATACGCCTACATCTTCAGAACTCGGCGTTGACAGCAGGCCCCGCTCAGTTCGACCAGCGCTACGGCGATAATATCACTCCCACTGGTCATGTCGGTGCCTCTAGCTCTGCAACAACCCCTGCTCACGTTTCCTCGCTCCGACTGGTCGTCATGGCTGGCAGTGCCATGTGTGCCCACTTGGCCTCTTGCAATTGAGAGTTCCACCCTTCTATGGGCTACCCGTTCCGCCAGCGAGCAATGGTTTACCGTGGCGACCGCTGCTGCGAAGAGAGGTGACGTTGCCAGACGGCAGTACCCCACGGCGGTTGCACTCAAACTGGCAGCCACCAACATAGCAGGGGGTGACTCTACAGAGACCTTCGTGGAGGATGGCAGCACCATCCCGCTCGCGCCATTGCAACGACCGTCTAGGGTGGCCTTCTGTGGTCCACCACTGGATTTCACTCCTCCCCACGCCTCTAATGTCACTATGTCCATATTCGTTCTGGCCTTGGTCGACAAGATCCTGGAAATGTACGTCTTTCTGTCGACCCATTGTGTGCAGACTGGTCTTCTCTGACAGCAGCGGCGATAGTACCAGATGTCTGAGGGGGCGGTTTCAATCTCACGAGGAATGGCGCTCGTACACAGAGTGTCTCGTCCCTTTGGTGTACGAAATGGTGGGTGACTATGGAAGTTGCGGAACCTTGGCTGTCAAAGTTTCTGGCACCTCTCATCAGTGTCTTAGTGCCACAGCCGTTTCCTTGCGGTCTCCGTGAAAGTGACTAGCAGATCACCTTTCTTCGTCAACGTCTGGCCGCAGCTGACTCGCAGGCACTCGCTGCTCTCCCAGCCTCCATCGACCCATATCCTCTTCACCCTTTCCGTCCTTGCATCCGGTCTTTACTGGACAATCTTTACAACAAGAAAACCCGCCACGCCCATGGATCCTTGCCGCAAGCTGTACGCCCCCCACTTGACTTGGGACTGATTCGCCCATCTGTACCCAGGGTCCATGTCAGGCAAACAAGTGGTCCCCCTCCCCAGCCGTCTGGGCTGCCAGCCTTCATGCTACCTAATCCTCTCACAGCCAAACAACGGATCGCAGAACTGTCGAGGTTTAGCGAATGGATAAGAACCGTAGTCGCACGAGGCGGCGTGCACCCGCCTCAAGAAGAAAAGCATTTGATTCAAGGAGTTCAGAAGCCTCCACGGGCGGGACCTCTGGCAGAAAGAAGTCTCAACATTCCCAGACACCCAGGACCGGGTACACGCTCTACAGGTAAAAGGAAATCTGAGGGCAAGATTGCTCGAACCCGCAAGTTCAGAGTTGAGGAGTCACTGGCTATCAAGTTGCGCCGGATGCGACTGCACGGCAATTGAATGCCTGAAGACGAACATGTAGAATAGCGCATTTAGCGTCATTGCGCCAGGCAACACCGCCCGCTCTGATGATGCATGTCACGATTTTTGCATGCAGAAGCCTCTAGAGACGAGGGATCGTATAAAATTGCGGGGCATCCCGTCCTACCTGGGCAAGGGGTCCAGTCGTGAGTGCGCATGATCAACCGCAAGGGAAGCGCGTGGGTGGAACCAAACACAATTGTCAGCAATCTGGTTTCCGTTCCGGGGCAATAGATCTGCTGCCGCCCGCTATCTCCTGGCTCCGAGGCTCGAGGCACCAGCCCATGGATCCCACGACGCGTGTGGCACGCTGTAATCGATATATGCTAGAACAGTATACGGGGACCGAGAAAGGCTCCGATCGCTCTCGTAGCTCGTGCGGAAAAAACAGTCATGTACACACATTGCCAGCGATGTACCGGTGAGCAGCCCGCAGGGCAGCCCCCAACATACACTCCCACTATTCACAGGCTGCGGTTATCTTACAAAGAGCGGACTGAATGCACCTGAACAAGTGGAGCTATCTGAAGACCGATCACGCCGCTGTGAATACCACCTTCTCGAGGTGAGATCGACTGAGAAGCACATCATACTCTACCCACCCAAACCACGAACAACTCTCGCATTCAAAAGGTATCGTTTCGGATCCAGACACAGAGGCGCCCCGCATTGAGCATGGCTTACTCCTCCAACTGCCGCTTGGTCGCTCGACCATGCGAGGGTCGGCTGATATGCGGGCTCTGTGGACTCTGGGAAGACAGGAATGGTTGGTACGAAACGTCGTGGACATTCTATGGTTAGCTGGGGCAAGTCCACCAAGTCTCGCAGATCAACACTCACACTGTCGAGCGGGGAGGACACAATGGATGCGGAGCCGGGTGAAGAATCTGCCTGAGGCGTTGATACCGGTGTAGGCGGCCCTACTCCCAAGGCTGCTCGCGCAGCGGAACGGGTATACGGTGGGGCATTCAATGTTGGTGGCACAAGTAACGCTTCCCTCGCAGTCTGGTGCGTGGGTGTCAGGGGCGTCCGCCCGCGTTCCCTCACGTTGGAACCGCTCGGTGATGGCGTCAGGTTCACCGTTACCTCAATTTCACCCCCAGTTCCAAGACTAAAGAGCGTGATCCTGCGATCGGGACTGGCCAGTGTGTTCTGCGATGCAGGCGGTCTATTTGGGGTGACCTCTGCGGAGGCTGACGACGAAGTGGAAGCTAATCTCAAATCTTTGACTTTCTTGTGCGCCATTGCGAGTAGATGAACGTTGTGGGACGGGGCGCCAGCAGCAAAGCCTGAAGCCTGAGTAGCAACGTTGGAGACCAATTGTCCTTCGCGTTTCCGGCCAACCGATAGTGACCATTCGATTCCATCATTGACAAGATCTAGTCGGTCAGCTTGCCTGAGGTGAAGACTCACTGGCTGCCACGTAGCGCGAGGAATTGTAAGCCGCAGGCCAGACCGTCTCCGCCAGTCTCGCGTAGGCTACTGCCTGCAATACACAGTGTCCTCCGAAGGCTAAGTCATGCCTACTGATCGACTGCATATCACCTTCAAAGCAGAACATGATCTCTTCATTCAACAAGAATGCGTATATCTGTCCGCCTCGTCGATGGAACAAGTCCAGAGCGTCAAATACATTGTCGGAGAGAGACAGTCCGTTCTTGCATTCCGATAAACTTCCCACTAGGCCACTCCTTGAGCGGAAGCCTATGTCCACCTCCGGGTTATTGGCTCCCTCTGGCCCATGAATGGAGAAGAAGGCAGTCAGAAACATCCTCTCCGTGTCCCCATCGAATAGCGAGGATTGGAGTAGTGGAGTCACAAGAGGCGAGTACTTTATGAGCGAGGCTGTGGCCTCGTTCTCCTTATGGAACGTTTGGGGATCGACGGCCAATGCAGTGTCTGTCATCGAGGGGATTGGACCGAGTTCATCCATACGTAGCTCAGATACAGCGGCAAGAAAGTCGCGAATTACCGTCAAGCTGTCCGGAATCTCTGCTGGATATAGTCGAATGCCTTCCACAAATCTTGTGCCCTTATCGTCCGTCACCTTGTACAGCTGTCGCATTCCCTTGAACAACGATCTCTCCACCTCTTTGGGCTTGAACTTGTCTCCTGTCAGTCTCTCGGGGATCTCGCTGCCATTCAATCTGCGGAACTGTCGCGCGTGTTCTGTGAAGCACGCTAAATACCCCGCCCAGCTTTCGGTGCTGCCGTATGCGGTCGTCATCGTGTTCGGCTCGGGAAAGTCAATGGCGAGGTTGAGGTGTGAGTTTTGCTGGGGAAGACAGCCGCCGCACAGCGCGAGGTTATACGGGGGTTGTTTGGCCTCACTCTTGTGTTGAATTCATCATCACACCAACCTCTGATCTGCCGCAGACCGGAGTGATGCTTGCCAGTAGCTGACAGTCCGTGCTCATCATTCGGCTGCCAACAGGGCATATTACTATGTTTTGAGCGACATCTGAAGTGTTTGTGCAGTGTAGCTCAGTCATTCCGTAAGAGCTGACCCCATATGTGTGCGGGTGGATATGCCCAAGCCCTGCCGAGTACACGAGTCTGGCTCCCCTGAGCTCGTAGTATGTTGTTCACACTGTTGAGGAGTGAGCGTTATGCAACATCCGTGTGGAAGCATACTGAACTTTATCACTCAAGGTCATGCTGTTATCGCGTATCCCAGTGGCTCCTCGTAGGCTCCTGGCAGGCGTAAATCAGATGCCTGTCGACCTACATGTGTCTAGCACGCCTCCAGGGCAGCCAACGTTCCACGGCTTCACATGCGCCCAATATGTCCTTCATTGCAGAATCGATGCAATACATCATAGTTCAGTGAGCACACACTAGCTGGGCGCGATGAATACACGCAATGCACAGCTACACAGATACACGGACACTCGATCGTAATGGTCTAGTGGGAGGTCCGACCACATAAGAACGACAGGTCGAGTCACACAAAGTCAGGCCACCACCCTGTCGGACCTTTATTCTGGCAATGCTTCGTCTGATGGCGGTCCATAAACACAAACCCCACCGTGACAAACTGACTTGGCGTCGAATTGTGGCGTGGTCGCGCTATCCGTGTGCTTGATCTGGCAGTGCGATGCGTGTCTCGGCAGCTCCGACCCGTAGACCACGGCATGAACGTCAGGCTGCCCCATTCACCTTATGCCAATGAGGAAGTATAACAACACTCGTCAGGCTTCTTAGAAGACGTCCGATTGGCGGCCATACATTGAAGCCATGGTAAGGACGAAGTGCCCTCTCGCGCCATCTCAGGAATCAAGATGGTGCCTTGCGATCAGCATGGGATCATGTTTGGTTCCGCATGTTGCCACATACTCGCTCCGCAGTCTTCACCGTCAGTTAGTTGTGATGACACCAGCCTCCTGTGACATCGACGCCCACTGACGCATCAATGGGACCGGTGGCGTCACGTCGCTGAAGTTCAGATATGAGCCGCATGCGCGTCTCCGCATTGGTCTGAGACCATTCCTTCTTCTATCTTAAACTCTCCATCCACCAGCAACGTTTCCTCGAGTGATGACCATGTCGGCGGTCTCGTCTCTCCTGGAGCCGTTCCTTACTTTTCCTCGCTCAGATTGGGACGCATGGCTGTATGTTCCACGCATGTCCCCAACATCGTTTGGTGTCGACGGTGCAACCATCTTGTGGGCCACCCGGGCTGCCAGCGAGCAGTGGTACACAGTCGCCAGCATGTACTCCCACAGAGGAGACGTTGCTCGAAGACGTTACCCGGCCTCGGTAGCGCTGAAATTGGCTGCTGTCAACATTGCTGGTGACAGCCCAACTGACGACTTCACGAGTACCAGTGGAACAATACCGCTAGCACCGATGCAACGACCTTCACAGAACACTCGGTGCGACATACCCATGGGTATCACTCCGCCTCCGGTCTCCACCATCTCAATGTCGATCTTCGTCCTGGCTCTAGTCGATAAAGTCATGGAACTGTAGGTCGTAGCCACCTGTTAGGCGAGCCTGTTCTGTCTAACAGCAGTCTTGACAAATCTAGGTGTCAAAGATCCATCTTCAAGACCAAAGCACAGTGGCAGGCCTACACCGAACATCTAGTACCCTTGGTATACGAAATGGTATGTCGCTTATTATCTCGTTCTGTGACGCGAACTGTCTTCCTCCATTCTAAGTGCGAGGCCTTTCCGCTCTACAGGATCACGGCACATGAGTGTTGTTTTGGGCCCACAGCCACTGCGTCATGAATGCGACTCGGCCCCAGAGGCCGCACGAACCCAGATACGTGGAAAAACATCACGGTCGATGACTTGAACCATCCCCTTCCTGCTGCTTTTGATTGACTCACAGGCCATCGCTGCTCTTCCGGCGTCCATTACGCCTTACCCACTACATCCATTTCGTGCCTCCATTCGAGCACTTTTGGACAAGATGTACAACTACCAAAACTATCATGCCCAGGAGACATGGCCTGCGCGTTTACGCCCCGTCGTCGACCCACTCCTGTTACAGCAATCTATACCAACACTTCTGGAAGGAGAAGGCTACAACGACTTTGGCGAAGCCCCATTACCCCTCTATATGATTCCTGCATCTCTGACGCCTGCGCAGAATTCTGCTGAGTTTGCCAAAATCACAAACTGGATCCTCACCGAGGCTGCGCACAGCCGGGACCTTCCTGTAGAGCACGTTCACAAGCTTCAAGACGTCAAGGTTGCGCTCTCCACGTCCGTGTCACCTTTGACTGAGAGGAATCCCAACGTTCAGGCACATTACGCAGCCAATGCTCGATCTCCGGTCAAGCGAAAGTCTGAGGACAAGAGTACTCGATCGCGCACGTTCAGGGTCGAAGAGTCTCTAGCTGTCAGACTGCGCCGGATGCGACTGCGTGCCGATTGAACTGGTCGGTACCGTGTTATGTATCGTTGCCGCCTCCATTGCAAGGGTGGTTGTTATAGGTTAATGTCTTGCCGTCTGTGCACCGATTTTCCGACGTCGTTCGCGAGCGGGCACCTTCACGTTATCAACTGGACACCCACAACATATCCAAAGCTCATGGGACGGACTCACTTGGCCAGTCCAGTAAACTGACCATTGACCACAGGCCGCGACAGTGACTAGCGACGTCTTAAAAAGCTGATGAATGAGGCTGGGTCGTGTCCACCAACTTTCGCCATCGTCAAGTACACGGTACCTTCTCGACGAAGAAGTAATCCGCGATGGCGGCTGGGCGCTGATTGCAAACCGCCAACCTGTGGCCATCTCTATGCCCATGTCAAGCATGTCAAGCCGATATCTGCTCTTGTTACCTCTTATAGATGTGTCTCGGAGTTGTCCATGCATCCGACAATTAGGAACAGCTCTTGCTTCACGAGCTGTAGCTATACCGCTCTGGTATCGTAACATACATCTTCTCAACCAATGCTCTACGAACGCTCACACATAACCGCAGGGCCATAGTGTAACGCTGATAGAAGAGCAGGCTCTGTAGTACGCAGATGGCTTCTGCAATACTGCTGACCCATAGGTCCCGCTTAGCCTCCGCACCATGTGCGCCCGTCCATGTGCCTGCATCCCGCACATCAGGTCAAAATGCCATACTTGTCGCCCCTCGGGGTAGCACAACGGAAACACATGAGTTGTGCAGCGAAGTGGCGCGAGTTCGAATCATAGACAGCTCGATGCATTTCGACAGTTTCGGTAAGGCGATACCAACATAGGCGCCCTCCAGGTCACCGGAATCTGGCTACGATCAGACGATCGAAACTGGGATTGCGATTGCAACCCATTTGTACAAACACTACGCCTACGGCAGCGATCGTTGTCTGATCAATAACTGTCACCAGATGTGAGAATCCCCAACACCAAATGTTATTCCAATGCTGATAGGTAGTGTGCCGGACCACTGGGCCTGGGAGCCCCATAGCAATTTCCATCCCTGTCACGGCTGTCGTTTACGACGAGCTCTAAAACCTCCCCAGGGATGTGCGCGAGCGGTTGGAGCACCGCACAGAGATGCTGCGTGTGCAGACCACACCAGCAATGGCTGCGGTGCTCCACGTCCATCGCGATGGAGGTTATACGCGAGGCGTGTATGGTCCCGCGTCAGAACAGCTTCGCCAGGCCCTCCAATCCGACCAGCAGGCGATCGAGTTGCAAGCTGCTCTCGATGACGCGCTTCTCGCGCTTGACCAAGACCCATCGCCGGCTCTCGTCGAGGTCGCAACAACAGCGCGCGACGCATATAGCGCTCGCGTTCGGGCTGTTCAAACGAGGCGCAACCGGTCGAACAGAGTCTTGGCATCGGGTGAGGTCGTTTCCCAGTCGGACGAGGGCACCCTCGAAGAGCTCGAACACACTCGACGAGGGCTGGACTTGATGCGCTGGGCGCACCCTCTTTTTCTCACTGCTGACGACGACGACATCTGCAGCTTTGAGGACGACGTCAACCGTAGCTGGGAGCCACCTGCAGCTGAAGGGTCGTCAACTCCCTCACCCCCGCCCGATGTCACTCAGGTGCGCGTTGCCCTTATGCGCAAGCACGCCAACTGCCTCGTAAGGCGCGAAGACCGTGACGCCATGTACGAGCTCTGGCGACGGTATAGCTGGTGTCCTCTTTGCCCTCCCTGGAGGCTCGGATTCCAGTCCTGGAGCGCGAGGAGCACCACAGGCATTACCAGCCTTCGTCCCGTAGTGGGCCTGCCTTCAACAGTCAGCGCGTTCGGCGCCCACCTGCGCCAGGAGCACTCAGCAGAGCTCAACGCCATGGCAGCCGGTCAACGCCCTCCCTTCCTGTCCGACCTATACATCTCATATTTGGGAGAAGCAGACCTGAATCGTCTCGCCAGCTACTGGCTCCTCGGGACAAAGTGACCACCTCCATCGTAAGCCAGCACGTGTAACGAGTGGGCGTTCTTGCTCGCTCAGGCTGATGAGTATGAGCCTACCACAGCCTAGAAGATCTTCGTACACATCTACATATCGCTAGTTCAGCGCATCAGCACATGCTTGTCGTCAAGAAGTGAGATCTCATCGGCTGCTCAGGAAAGTCACCCCTCATTTCCGGAGCAAGCATCGAGCTCGCCGGGCGCCTGTCGCGGAACGACAGGCGCAACCGACAGCAAGATCTTACACTGGTTGCAGCTCCCACAAACCCGGCCAAATTTATGCACTAATTTTACCTGAGCCCTGGGTGCCGGTCATGGGATGCACCTGTCAGCAGGTTTCAGCACAGCGGGGATGGGGCACTTGTCTACCAGGAAGTCCGATCTGACGATGCTTCAGACGCCCCCCGATTGTTACGACGGTCAATTCGAGATGAATCTCGTTAAGACAGGCCAGCCCCGAACTAAGATGTCATCGGCAGCAGTGATGTCAGGCGTTGCCCGCAATGTAGGCTCCCTTCACCAATCATGACCGACTGGTTCCTCAAGTCAATCACCTAGTCCGCAGTTGATCGTAAAGGAGGGCGGGCTGCCGTATTCAACGCAGTTCTAGTGCAGTAACTCGGATGAGGGAGGAGTGCATCATTTGTACGTACAGCGTGAATTGAGGGCGATATCCACAGCTAAACTCGATGCCCCAGCTTTCTTCAGCGGACTCCTGGCTATCCTCTCACGCCAATCTCTCTCTGGCGAATCTGTAGATTTAGCTACCTTTGCTGCGCGCAGACATATCAAGCTCAGCAAATTAGACGTTGCGAGCAACGGCTTCGCTACCTCTTACGCGCGCATAGCACTGACCACTCGTTTCCACATCAAGGCTGGAAGACACAAACAGCGATGCGGGGCATTGGTGTGATGTAACTGAGTAACCTCTGCGAGCGCCGCTGATGCAGCCCACCGTCAACTCCATATATCATCGGGACGTACGCGCGGCAACAATGGTGGATGAGTAGCCTTCGCCTCATTATGTCAAAACTTGTATATATGTCACCCTTCGGGGTAGCGCAGCGGAAACACATCAGTTGTGCAAGAAAGTGACGCGAGTTCGAATCATAGACAGCTCAAGCTATTTCGACAGTTTGGGTAAAGCGATACCATAACCCTCCAACTGCTCCACACCCTCCTCTCCGTGACCTTCCCAAACACCATGGCCTTCCTTGGCGAGACTACTGGCTCCTCGTCTGGTCGTGTACGGCAGCTTCTGGAGGACGACGATCTTGTCATCGACTTCACGAGCTTTGAGGAGCTTCTTGAGAAGGCTGAAGATTATGTCGCTGGTGACCCGGCCTGGATTCAGACCTGCAACTCCCATGCAGACAAGTTCGACCTATTCTACCTCAAGATGCGTCGTGCCTACCCCCATCTCCCGGAAAACCCATGGCAGTCAACGTCCTCCCAGCAATTGGCCACGGCAATCCAAGGCTATCTCAAATTCTCGCTGGACAACACTCCCGGGCAACATGGTGAAAAGTTCGTCACGGCCCACACGTTCACCACCTGGGCGCTCGCCATGAGGGACCTTGCGGAGCATGGCATCCTCGGCCGGCAATATCAGCGGGCATATTGATGTACGCCTCTTCAACGGCCGACTCCGTAATGGCTCCGACTCTCTCCGCCACCTTCTTCTGAGGACTTGGGTGCCGCTTATCATCCGCGAGCGACGACTCCGAAAGAGGCCTGAGCCCCCCGTCTTCTACGCTAGCGATGAACTCGCCATCTGTCGCGCGGTAGACAGCAAGATCATGCTCTCACCGCGGTACGCAGAGACTCAGATGCAAGCCAAAGCTGTGCATCAGTTCCACTTTGCCACTGGGTGCCTAGCGGGCGCGAGCGCCGTTCCCCCGTTTCAACATAGTGGGAACGCCCATCAGTTCACCAAGGAGTCCGACATCACGGTCTATCAGAGGCGATGTCACTGCTACGACGTCGAGTTGGACTTCGAGTTCCTGAAGGGTTTCAGTCGTGAAGATCCCGCTCATACAGGCGGTACAGAAGGTCGGAAGCGTGCAGCTTGTCACGACCGGAGTTCAGTTTCGGACATCGAC
Organism: Cutaneotrichosporon curvatum; assembly: GCA_001600275.1. Taxonomy (NCBI): domain Eukaryota; kingdom Fungi; phylum Basidiomycota; class Tremellomycetes; order Trichosporonales; family Trichosporonaceae; genus Cutaneotrichosporon; species Cutaneotrichosporon curvatum. The sequence goes on along the minus strand of BCJH01000050.1, from coordinate 62 downwards.
ATCATCTCCGCCCTCCACCGGGACACGTGGCTTGGTTGTTTTGGACTTCGCGCGCGCAGCGA
>BCJH01000049.1:0-24581 GCA_001600275.1 Cutaneotrichosporon curvatum | reverse complement strand
GTCAGAGGCCGACTCTGAGGGCACCTTCGTTGATAGACGCTTGGCTGCGCTCGTGTCGTCGTCGTCAAAGTATGCAGTGGCGGGCATAGCTGATGCTGGGAGGGACGTGGATGGTGGCACCACCTCGGCGGGGGATGCAACGTTATTAGGCTTCTCAGCTGCCCGCTTGGCACAGCTGAGGTCGTCGTCGTCAAAGTACGCTGGGGGCGTGTAATGGCCAGCGAAGCTCTCCACGGTGCACTGGTCTGCGCTGGTTCCAAGTAGGATCATGATGGTTGTCGGCGATGGAGACGAGTTGGGGAGCGGGGTGCGCCATGTCGCCGGAGCCGTCTGATATAGCGATGCGTATCGCCACTGTGCGTTCGGTTGCCGAGACTGGGTGGGTACCGATGGGAACCGATGTCGATCAGTACGGGTGCGACAGGTGGCAGTGTTGCTGCCGGGGGTGCTGGTTCACCCGCATCTCGTTTGTATTCTTGGCATGCTTAGTGTTTCGCGAGGTCGCTGTGCTGCGAGGTTTGGGTATCTTCCTGTGCATCCTGTGAATGCAGCGAATGCAGTGAGAGGATGACATTTTGACTGAGCATCGAGGCGTGTGGAGTGGCAGTCGCCGCAGTGCAGGTGTGTACCGACGTCACGGGCGTTGTTATCGAGATGTTATGCTCCCATGCCTGGTGAGCTGTGAGGCCGAGCCCCCGCTCCGATGCACGCCCGTCGCAGACATCGCGTGTGATGGTATGGCCGAGAACTTGCTAGCAGTCGAGATTCCGTCATACTACGCATCTGGAACATGATCCCAAAGTTAGAATGTGACAATTGAGGGTGTACCACCATGCCGACTGATGTGATGGCCCAGAACAGGCAATGCAGATGAGACAATTTGATACAATATACAGTGAAGGCTATATGATACAGTCTGAGGCAACGGAGAGAGGTGAACGATTATAACAGTGATTTGGCCGACAGGGCGATGGCGACTACTGACGGGGCACGACGGCATGGCAGCGTACGCAGCGGGCCGTCTCCTTGGATCGAAGCCATCGCAAGGCCGAGGGCAAGCGCTTGCCAGTGTTGTCCGGCTCGTGACCGTGTGCAGCGCAGTACGCCGCTGGTGATGGATAGCGACGCCCGCCTGTTGTGATGCTCGAGTCGCAGTCAGACTTAGTGTATGAATCGCGGCTCAGGTGGCGAGCAAAGACGTCCGAGGTGACCGAGTACGAGTGTCGTCGGGACGCAAGTGAAGCTGGTAGTGGCATGTCATCCTGGCTATGGCCGCGACCTCTCGTAGAGTGTGACTGGCTGTTCGACCTCGAAGCGGGGGACGAGATAGGGGAGATTGGCGAGGACGCGGTGGAGGTGGACGCAGTCGACCCGCGCTCTCTGGAGGAGGGACGGACGTCGAGGATCATGGCTGGCCGTGCGTGTCAGGCAGGTCGTCGCGAATGCAGAGAGACGGTATGGTGATATGTATGCGCTCGTCCGGTTGATCAGAACAGTGATGGCTTGGGGGTACTCGTCAGTCCTGCTCCGCTACACATGCATACTATATACTGAAGGCATTGTCTACATCGCCTTTTTTGTGTGTACAGACTCGGCCCCCGCCTGGCCCGCCCGCGCGGCAGACCGGAGGCGATGAGCTGAGGCCGATGGCGATGTACAATAGTGCCCGTGTGCGGTGTACTGCCAGTCAATCGGACCCGGGTTATCTCGGCTCGGTCTCGGTCGCGGCGTGCGGTGCGGTGAAACTTTTGGCGGTGGCGGTAGAAGACTGAGAGACTCGGCGAGTGCCTGGGTGAGGGAGCAGAGGGGCACGCCGGCCGCCCGCCCGCCCGTCGGCATGCGCGTCCGCTTGGGTTACTAAACATGCATCCAAGCATTATCAAGCTTGATCAAGGCCCCCTTGAATGGGCCCCCCTCGCCCTCGCTTGACTAATGCATTTGCTGCCGAGGCCGACTGTTGCTGACATGCTGACAGCTGCTGCGAGGATTGGACCAGATCCAGACCAACGGCCCTCCGAATCTACGGATCGTGATCTGAGAGTGATCTGTAATCTCAGATGTCGTGTATGCTGGGCAGAAGGAGGACTGGACGGACGCTGGACAGACGCCGCAGTGCCAGCTGCGAACCGGTGGGACTGGCTGGCACAGAGAGGATGGTGCACGCGGCGTGTGTCGTCCGATATCGGGTGTCCGGCGTACGTGACGAGCCAATGCAGCTGATCGCGCAGTGGCAAGCTTGTACCTTGTAGAGCAGGAGATATGAGACGACGGTGTTGCATAGCGTCTGAGGCATCCTGCATCCACGAACAATCGCCGTCCAGTGTCAGTTCATGAGCGGACGGCCGGAGTTGAAAGGAATGCAATAGAGATGTTGCCGCCAAGAGGTCGTAGTGAGCTCAGTGCGAGGACGTGGAGAGCCGCAGAGCCAATGAGTTTGGCATTTTTCGTCGGTTTTCAGATTCTTATTGATCTTGGCCCCGTTTGCGCTCAAAACTGCATCGCTGATGCAGAACCCGCCGCCGCAGGAAGCAGCAAGGGCTCTATCAGTCTGCATGCTGCTTCATAGTGGCAGTGGACGACACCGAAGAAGACCCTTCCGTGGCAGGTGCAGTCCACTTATTGCAGGTCGTAACACCGTCTCTTCATCAAGTCTTCGGCCGCAGCAACCACGTCTCGATACAACTCTCATTCGTCTCTCGAGAACACCTGCTCCATGAAGGCGGACGAAGCCGATGCCAGAAGTCGATAAAGCGCGAAGCATGTCATCGTGTCGCTTCTTCCCTCACAGTCAATTCACTGACACTCACACGACCGCAGAGAGGGCGGCCATAGAACCTGATCATGGCGACTGTGGCTGTGGCTGACCAGAAACACACAGGCGATGGTCCCGCCACGGACCCGGAGACTGCTGCTGATCCTGTCATGTTCGACAAGGAGGCCAAGTCCCCGGGTTTGCTGCGCATGGAGGCCATCGCGAACACGTTCACCAAGCTCGACAGAATAATCCTCTTTGGTGGCATCTTCCTCGGGGCTTGTGAGTGCGATCCACCTGCTATGCTGACAACAGACGCCCGCGGGTAGGTTTTCCTCCTGTGTTGCTACACCATTCTAACCACAGTCTCCACGGCCAGCTGCAGCCACCATTCCAGGCCGCAGCTGTCAGTGAATGGAACTCAGCTGGCCGGGTGGCGACGTTGGGTGTGGCGCGTGCGACCATCGCAGCCGCCTCGCAGCCCATCTGGGCCAAAATCATGGACTATATGGGCCGTCCCTTCGTCGTGTACGGCTCTATGCTGTTCTACTGTCTCGGTTACATTGTCATGGCTTCGGCGCAGAACTTTGGCCAGCTGGCGGGAGGCTTGGTGCTGCATATTTTCGGATTCGGCGGCGAGGCCAGTCAGTCGGCCTTGTCAGCGCTGAAGTGGATACTGACCGACAGTCATGATGTTCGTCGTGCTCGCGGACACAACCTCTCTCCGTTCGCGTGTGCTGTTTGCCATGATTCCGTATGTGACGTGCCATGGTGTCCCGCCTGACGCAGTAGCTCCCTCCACAGCATCATCAACACCTGGGCTGCAGGAGTCATCGCGGCAAAGTTCATGGAGCACGCGACCTGGCGCTGGGGATACGGCAGCGGTGCGATCATCTACCCCGTGCTCATCCTGCCACTGATCATCGTGCTCATCACAACCACGATGAAGGCAAAACGTCGCGGCTTGCTGGACAACATCCCCGGCCCCTCCCAGATCGTTCGCTCGCCATTCTACTGGAAAGACTTTTTCTGGAAGGCAGACATTATCGGTCTCTTCTTCCTTGTCGCCTCCATCGCCTTGTGTCTCGTACCCCTCACCCTCGGCGGTAGTAAAGCTTCGCAGTGGCGCACTCCCAAAGTTATCACTCCTCTCCTCTTCGGCTTTGTGATCTGCATCCCCGTCTTTGTCTTGTGGGAACGCAAGTTTGCAAAGCACCCCGTCATCCCCTTCCGCCTCCTCAAGGACCGCCACATTCTCGTCTGCCTCATCATCGCGTGTGTCAGTACCCTCACCGGCACCCAGCAGTCCACCTACCTCTACTTTGCCCTCGTCGTTCCTTTCGGCCAGTGAGCTTTCGTGGCCGACTCGTCGCTGACATTGTATCAGGTCCGTCGAATCGGCCACGCGCATTGTGAGACTGGCGAACTTCGCCAGTGTGATAGCAGGCATCGCTCTAGGCTTCATCATCTACCGGGTGCGATACACCAAGCCATTCACCCTCTTTGGCTGTGCGGCGTACCTCCTCGGCTATGGACTGTTATACCGCTACCGTGGAGGCCACACACGAGCCGAGCTCGCCGGTCTCATCGGGGGCGAAGTCGTCCTCGGCATAGGCAGTGAGTCATCACAACCGCCTCTAGACTCCCGACTGATAGCAGTGGGCTTCGCGCAGCAGTCTGTCCAGGTCGCGATGCAGGCCGTTTGCAAGCATGAGCATGTTGGAATCATAATCTCCCTCTACTTTGCTTGGTGCGTAGTGTCCCAAAGTTGTCCCACCACTGACAGCAGTTTCCAGATCGGCGCAGGTATCGGCAGTGCCATATCGGGTGCCATCTGGACCAATCTCATGCCCCCAGCGCTGTACAGCCGCCTCGTCAAGGTCATGTCCCCCGAGGAAGCAGCGAAGCAAGCCAAAGCGGTGTATGGCAACCCGCTCAAGTGGATCCTCACTTACAAGACGGGCACGCCGGAACGCGCGGCCGTCGACGAGGCGTACCGCCATATGCAGCGGCTGCTTTGCATCAGCGGCATCACTTTCTCTGCTGCGCTGATCATCATCGCATTGTTCCTTGACAACATTCGTCTCTCGGACAAGCGCAGCATTGATGACACCGACGCGTGGACTCTCGGCACGCAGGAGTCCGAGAAGGACAAGGAGGCCGGTACTGAGGCACGGGGACAGGTGGCCAGCCTTCCTCGCGTGGTTGAAGTGTCAGCCAAACCCGACTCGAAGGCTCGGTAGAGCTGCAGTGTCTCGTTGTTTCTATGCGCTGCATGCGTTCTCATCTTTTGGGGCAGCTTTCTATATTCTATGGGCATGCAGTATACGAAGTATTGCGGATCATCGGTGGCTGTAATGATGCGACATACTGATCTACCGTACAATCTGCCGTCCTCTAGTGGGTTCAGGTGCTGACGGCATCAGCCGAAAGCCTAAGTGTGGGTGTGGAGAGTCCGAGCCGAGATCTTTACGGGGAGGTGGCTACACGCGCCTGCGGGAGCGACGCTGAGCCTTCTTCGCCGAGTCGGCAGCACGCCTAGCAGCACGACGCCTGGAGTGCCACGACGAGTCGGCAGTTCCATAGTCTGCGATGTAAGACGCAAATGCGCCCGCCGCCGCCGTGGTAGCAGCTGCTGGCTCACGCTCAGCACCAGTGGCCGCGGGAGTAGCCACCGTCTTTGACCCCGCAACGGGCGCTACGGTGGCAGACCCAGTCACAGTCGCCGCAGCAGCACCTCCCGCTGCAGCGGCTGTGGTAGTGGCAGCGGCCGCAGCGGCATTGCCTCCAGCGGCGCCCGTCGGAGGCGGCCCACGCGAGTCAGGCGTGATGGTCCACGTGGGAGTCATGTTGGGCGCCCAGCTGACGGAAGTGAGCGACTGCCAAGACTCGGGGGCGAGCTCATCGTTGTTCCAGGTCGCGCCGTCGTCGAGGCTCCAGACGTCGGTCTGCGCGCCGTCGTGGAATCCGTAGTCGTAGTTGTAGTATGGGTTGTCCATCCTCGCCTGGTGGTTGTTGTTGCCCTCCGCCTGGTTGACGTAGTGGAGCTACTCAGTCAGCCAAAAGTCATCGAGCTTGCTCTCACCTGCTTAGCCCCCATGGTGCAGTTGTTCTTATCGTACGGGCACTTGCGCGCAATCTGCGGCTTGGCGAGCATCTCGGTCCCCAGATCGCCGATCACCTTGCACTTGTATCCCAGGAGGTACATCTGCTGCACGTTCATCACGTCCGGGATCCAACCCCACGCGCAGTGGCACCCGCCAGGGGGACACTCCGGGAGGCCGGCAGGGATCGCAAAGTACGTCTCGCGCACCCACGGGGAAGTGTGGTTGACACTGATGACGACGAAGTCCTCGGGCTTGATCTTGGTCACGTCGCTCTCGTAGGCGATGGCCAGAGCTGAGCCCTTGACACTCTTACTGTTGCCATACCCGGGGCCCGGGAACAGGTCGGTGGCGTGGATGGCACCCATGTCGAATGTACCCTCACGGGGAGAGCCACAGGCCATGAGTGGCAGCTGGTGGTTTGGGTTGTCGCGCATTGGCCCGCCGTACGACGTCTGCGCCTTGTCACATGCAATCTCGAGCATAACAGAGCTGCCAGCGGGAAGCTCCATGAACACGCCATCCTCTTCAGGTCAGCAGGCCTACAGGACGCGGCTGATGTGAAAACGTACCGGGCGGTTCGTTGATGTCTCCATGGAACCACCAGTCATTGAAGCTCCTGCCATCAAGCGGAATATTCTGCTCCCAAGCCCAAGGGTTGTTGGGCTCGAAGCTGTGGTGAGTAAGGTCCAGCACAAAAAACATACCCATACATGGAGGGGTGGTAGAGAGCCAAGTGCGCCAGCGCGGGGGTGGCCAGAAGCGGGAGAAGAGCTAGAAGTGACATGTTTCAAACAGTCAGTTGGGTGGTCAAGAGAGTGGTGGGTATGTCAGTCGAAGGTGCCTGCACCTGTAGCGACGGTTCGGAATGGGAGAGGTGTGGTTTGGTAGTGGGTGGGCTGTAATATCCATGCTCTCTTATGTGCAGCTCTCAACGAACGCAGGATGTGATCGCCGTTGATGTCTGGGAGGGTAGTCTGTGATTTGATGGCAGGCAGTGTCGGGTCTGTAACAGTGTCTGTCTAGAATCAGGGGAAGGGGCAACCGTTTCTGCGCTCTGGCTCAAAAGCTGCGTGAGCTGGGCAATCGAGGTTGAGGCAGCAGTTGGTATCATGTTTCAGTCGCTATAGAGACTGTCTGGCGTTCTGAACACTGCGCGATGAGGCATCCGTGGTGATTGAGTTTGTCGAACATCAGACACAGGTTGGTTCGAGTTTGTCGAACATCAGACACAGGTTGGTTCAGATGTCACCTCGTGGCGGATCATCACCATCACAAGTCGCATATTCGGTGACAGGCAGTCCGGTCCCCAATGTCGGCGACTGCAGCTGATGGGTGTACCACTGATGCGATACATCATGCTTGGAGGGTCTGCCTCTTGGAAAGCGACAGTAGCCCATCGCTGTAGGGCGCATCCCATTATTGCCTCTACTCCGCCGCAAGCTTCTCACCTTTCATGGCGCCATACTCTAATGCATGCCGCATCGTAAACCTTACAAAAAATAGGACAACTGTTCTGACTGATACTACTACAAGAATCTACATAAACTGCATCGACGCAAGCCACGATGGGTCCAAGACGGAGGAGCTGATAGCGTTCTCGGGCGAGAAGGCCAGAGCCGGCCAGTTGTCGGCCAACAGCTGGTGCAGCTGTCCCACAATATTGTCATGGGCCTCGTACATTCCCGCCGTGTACCGGTCAATGGCACCCTCAACACGAAGATAACACCTCTGAACAGAGCGGAGCGCATGGTTGTCTGGAGTGCTTGGTGGCAGAGTGCGGAACAAGTCGGACATGTCGCGCACAAATGCAGCAGCGCAGGCCATCGTGTCTGGGTCGAAATCGTTCCTTCCCTGCACTTGTCAGTCTGCAGCTTGAATAAGCGACCTACGTTGTAAACAATCACAGCCGGGGTGGACAGCATCGACACGCTCAGGTCGTTGAGGAAGACGGCCTCGCCGCTGACCTTGAGGTGGCGGATAATGTCGCTGATGTCGTCAAGCAGGCAGGCAATCGAGACGCAATTGTTCTTCGAGCGCGCGGCCACAATGTGCGCCTTGAGGAGGAACGTCTTGCCCAGCAGCTTGGCGAGGTATCGCAGCACACCGGTCAAGCATGGGTGGTTGTCCCACCTCTCAGTCATGGCGGCGATGCGGTCGATGATCCCGCTGCCGTCGATCTGTGTGTCTGGCCGGCCATCTGCTGCCACATTGCCAATCCCGCGCTGGAGCTCCCAGCATCTTCCCGTCAGCCTTTGCCTCTCAAATTCTCTCAGTTACTCACTCAGTGACGAACACCATAAAGTAGTCGCCCGGGACGTTGAGGTGACGGTGAGCTGTGGCCCAGCGCATAAGGTCTGACGACTTTGGCAAGCTCCATGGCATGACCGGCAGCCGGAGCATCATGGCGTAGGACGAGTCCATGCTGAACGCGTTGTATGCCGTTCGCTCAGCATCGACCTTGGCGCGCTCCGCCTCATGTGTTATCGTCCTGTCGGGGTTGAGATCCCACTCGACTCTGAGTTGACACATCAGCCGCGTGGCAAGCCCGAGTTTCTGGTAAGCCGTCGGATCCTTTGGCTTCTTCCAGTACACCAACACAAGCAGTGCCTGCACGAGCTTGATGTCTATGGATCCGGCCTGCAGCGCGCGGTTGATCATCGTCATGGCCATCTCGTAGAGAGCGTCCGCCACATTGGGCGCAAAGAACCGCGCCGACGCGTACATGATCGCGTTGAAGAGTGGCACAGACTTGCGTACCCGATCGAACGTGTGGTACCCTGGATCGAAGAGGTGAGACGATGGAGACACCTGCTGCTCAAACCTGCGGAAGTGGTTAGCGCAATCCTCACAGTCAGTCACATACCTTCTGAACAGGAAGCAGGCGTCGCACTCCGTGATCAGGCCGGCGCTGACCGCGTCCGCCATAAAGATGAGAGTCTGCCGTGGGCTCTGGTCGCCGGCGGTGCTGGGGTCGAGGTACTCCTCCAGCGTGGTGCGCATCTCGGTCGCAAGGAAGTTGAGGGCCTGCGGTGTCGCATCATGGTGAGTCGTCGTAGTGCTGGGCGACAGGCTCTGGTACCCCGGGGTGTCGTGGTCGAGGCTGACCGACTGGCCATCGGTGTCGGGCGGTGCCATCGAGCTGGGCACTGACCGCGGTACCGGTGGCGAGGCGTTGGCCGTGGTGCTGGGTGTAGAGGTGAGTGGCGAGTCGAGTGAGTCGCGGTCCCACGGCCTCAGACGCTTGCGCTGAGGCGGGACGAGCCACTCCTCCTCTCTCTCGCGTGAGCCGTCGATGCTGGGCGGTCCTCTGTTGCTCTGGTCCTCGGCGTGCGAGTGCCGCCTCGGGCTTGCCGGCGAGGGGTTCGGCGGCGAGTGTGACTTGACGTTCGGCGCGCTCTGACGCCTTGTGGAGCCCTTGCGCGGCCCCCTTGGCAGATGGATGTACTCGCAGTCGAGCTTGAGTCTAGTGCACCTTGAACAGCGGCCGGTGGGTCCCGAGTCTCCTGGAAGACACTTTGTCTGTGGAGTGTGTCAGTACAACCACTCTCGTCATGGGCACCGTCATCGCTATCGCACCTTGAGGTTGCGGCATGTTCGACATCTTGGACGCGTCAGTACTTATTCGTTCGAGTAGAACACCATCGATAGCAAACAACGTACGCTTTGCGTGGACGGGGCACCGGTGGGGCTGGCTTGCGCACTATCGTTGGATCCTCGTACTGTAGCGCGGCGAGGAGGTACATCGCTGTTGCTGTGATGGTATGGACAACACGAGTTGTTATGCATGCGTTGCCGGCGGTACTTGCTCATGAGAAGATGAAGACTACGCCGTTCAGTGTCCACAATGACCACAATGACCACCCAATCCACGCTAATTCTACCGAGGAAACGGCGGCCGTCTCCCGCTGGACCGGAGATTGAATCCCAATTCTACCGTACGGCTGGACCTGGGGTGAGCCTCCGGGAGCCCATGGGGTTTGACTCACATTCAGTGGCGTATGGCTGGCTCTTCTCCTTCCATCGGCGCCTCATGCAGCTCTATCGGAGCGCCACCATGATGAGCTGGCTCAGGATGTACCGCAGAGCCATTCAATCCCCCTGACCTCGCTACCTGCGGGGAGACGCAACTCTCCTGCATCATGAGAGGAGGCGTGCTTCGGGGGCCGCCAGGGCTACGGTTTAATTGCATTTGGGTTGGGGTTTCGGCCGCTGAGGGGCGGAGAGCGCATGCATCGCAAGCTTCGATGATCTTTACTGGTTCTCATGCCCTGCATCGTGCGAGACCACATGTTGGTCTATCCTCAAGTGGCGTGGGGAACGCCCTTGTGGCGGGGATAATCCTCCTAGGTTGCACTAAGTCCCTCCGGAAGTCCCACAATGCAGAATAACGGCACGACTGCGCCAAGCCGGGGTTCGGCGTCGCTTGACTCGCTACGCTTGTTCTGAACCACAATGCATGTGCTCGAGTCATGTTCTGTGAGTCATGATCTCTGCCAAGATGTGCCCGAGCTCGAAGTAGTCCGCGAACCGTCGTGAGTTGCAGGCCAAGAAAATGGCAATGTATTGTCTGCAGTTGCTACAAGCTAGAGACTATTATGTGGTTCCGTACAGCGATGTTATGGCACGCGGCTCATAGTATGTGAGTCCGAAGCGTCAGAAATCCTAGTCCTCGTTGTCAGGTCGAGAACGCGGGATCGTACAGTTCGCACTTGATACATGGCAGAGACCTTTGTGTAGTTCTATACAATTATGATGGTATGAAGCACAACTCATGCGTACGTGAGACCGAAGCCATATCGGTAGGAGGGATCCTTAGAGTCAAACGGCGTGTCGCACTTTGCAGCCTTGACAGCCTCGTCAGAGCGCGGCAGGTCGAAGGGCAGCTTGCCCTTAGGCGAGTAGCCCATGAGGACGTCGATCAGGCCTTGCTCACAGAGACCGTACGAGAGCATGATTGCTGTCGCGTCGCGGTCGATCGTGCCCAAGATCGTTGGCCGGTCCGCGAAAATCTCAACGACGACGGGCACGATCTGGGACAGCTCCTGGATGTGGGTGAGGACCTCCTGGGGGAATTCGAGGGGCCCGTGATGGAATGAGCGCGCGAAGGGGCCCTTGCCGACAGGCGTCCAAGGAGTCTTCAGCCGGATGACGGCGACGTCGGCATCGGCGGCCGAGTCAACAATGGTCACGCCGGCCCAAGGGTTGGCATGCTTGAAGCCCTCAGTGTAGACCTTTGCCCCAGCCTGGAGGGGGAGAAGAGGCATGCCGCTCTCATTGAGGGGCGCGTTCTTCAGGAGAGTAACTGCGTCCTTCTGCGCTGCGTAGCCCGCGGCCATGTCATCGGGCCTGCCAACGGCATCGTTGGCAGCGTCTGGGTTGACGAGGGCCTGCTCGAAGAGCCCGAGGTCGAACTTGTTCCTCAGGATACGGCGCACGCTCTCGTCGATGCGGCTCTCGGGCACCCTGCCGTCCTTGACGACATTGATGACCATGCTCGTGTCGTGGTCTCCACCGAACTGGTCAATGCCAGCCTCGAGGGCCCTGACAACGCGCTCTTCGGGCGTGAGGTGCTCCACACCCCAGGCGCGAGGGGTAGCCAGGTCACCGAGGATCTCGGGGTTGCCCATCTCCTTGAGGATGAGCCAGTCGGAGAGGATAACGCCATGGAAGCCCAAGTCGTTGCGAAGCACGTCCAGGACTGGCTTGTTGAAGGCCATAGCCACCTCGGGGAACTTTGTTCCCATCGGCTTGCCGTACGAGGGCATGACGACGTTCACGCCAGCCGCAACGGCAGCGCGGAAGGGCTTCATGTGGTACTCCCACCCGTCGCCGGGGTAGTGCTGCTCGGCACCCCACGCAAAGTGAGGGTCAAAGCCATCCTTGGCAGGACCTCCACCGGGGAAGTGCTTGACGCATCCGGAAATAGACGAGTGTCCGAGGACATCGCCTTGCAGCCCCTGCACAGCAGCTGCGCATAGCTGGGACGCGACCTCGGCGTCCTCACCCATAGAGCCCGCAATGCGGCTCCACCTGGGCTCAGTTGCCAAGTCAGCCTGGGGGTGCAGTGCCCCGCGGAGACCGACAGCCAGGTAGTCCCGGCGCACAGTGTCGTAGAACGACTGCATGAGCTTTGGCGATGGCAGGGCAGCTAGGCCAATGGGCTCGGGCCACTGCGAGAATGGTCCAGCAGCGTTCGCGAGCTGTGGGTTCTCGTTGAAGGCATGGCGAGGGTCGGTCGAGATAGTGACCGGGATGCCCCATGGCTGGGCGAGGGCAGCCTGCTGGATCGAGTTGGTGAACTGCGCAAACTCGCGAGCCGTGTCGAAGGTGCCGATAACATTGAAGTGCGAGATATGCCTGCCGATGTGCTCCAGCACTGGAGGCAGGAAGAACTGCTCGTCGCCCTTGGACAGGTCGGGACTGGCCATGATCATGGTGTGAAACATCTGGCCAGCCTGGTCAAGTCAGCCACTGTCGATCCTTCCATCTTTCCGTCCCTCCAACTACTCACCTTCTCTTCCAAAGACATACGACTGACGAGGTCGTCAACTCGCTCGTCGACGGGCAGAGTCGCATCCTGGTAGGGGTACTTGGTCATGGTGCGGGAGGGACGTGGATGTCGCTGGCCGTCAGCAACTCATTGTCACTCGAGGTCGTTACTGTCACTCGACGCGTTCCTTACCTTGTGAGTAGTAGGAGCAGGATGGCGACGGTGGTTGGGGCGCCGGTTGATTTCACCACTGACCGGTACCGCGTCGTCTTTATATTGTCGCTTCTTCATGGGGACCGTTGTACCTCCTTTTCTTTAGCCTAGCGCTGTAACTGATGTTGTTGAGCCGGAGTGACCACGCGCCGACGCGGTTGATAGCAGGATTCTGCCGAGATTACGATAACGAGGATGCGGGACTCCAACTCTACTGGCACTGGGAACAACGAGAGGAGCGCTCGGGTGGAAAGCATGCGGTACATCCTCGAGAAGAGCTGTGCTGCGCGTATTGCCGCCCTGGCTGGGCAAAGCGAATCAGCCGTGCGTCGGGCTCCCAGTAGGATGTTGCAATGGCGAAATGGTGGGAGGCGTCAATCAACCGCCGAGGCCAGGAAATTTAGCGGCGCCGGTGACAGGTTGGCGTCGAGGGTCTGTAACCGAGACGGGCCCTTGCCAGAAGATCTACCGTCTCCGGTCCTGCCGCGTATGGCTGTATACTTCGAAGCCAACGCCGTGTAATCGCTGATCCACGCCGTGTCGCAGAATCAGCCGCGTCGCTCGGGGAGCTCGCTGTACTCTCTACTGGAACCACTGCACACTAGCCCAGCAGCACATCGTCCCACGATGGAAGACCACCTGATGTCCACCTGTTCACCTGTCCACGGGCGATCAGCCACAGATAATCAACCGTGGTGCACTCGTACTGCCGGCGGTTGAACTGGGAGTAGCGTCTTCTTGCTGTTTGCCTCCTCCTCTCCACCCCACATCGACAGACGACGCGAGCCATTTCCCGGGGGCCTAAGACTCGCTCGTGTTGTATAAAGCACTCCAGACGGGGGCCCATCTCTTCTCCACAGCAGTCGCTTCACTTGCTTCTCTCCCAAGGATTCTCCGCGACCACAGCAAGTACAGCTTCGAACTTCAAGTCTCTTCAAGGACAAACCCAAGACAGACAACTCCTATCCGCAATGCGTTCCGCCAAGGTCAGCACCGGAGCTCCCACCAGCGCTCTGGGCAGCCTTCGCAACAACACTGCCGAATGGTGGTGGCGTGACCCCGGCATGCGCAAGCTTGCAGTTGGTGAGTTTAGACTTGTGCTCGACGACTGACATACAGCCATCTCGGTCGGTTTCTGTGGCTCCATTGCTGGAGGTGAGTTGAGGAGGAAAATTGGCGCAGCTGTTGTTTTCGGAGACATTTGCTGACATCCCGCAAAGGCTACGACGGGTCCCTGATGAACTCGCTCATGGCCAACCCCAGGTTCATGGCAAGTCTTGACCACCCCGATGCCAACAAGCTCGGTGTCATCGCTGCGTCGCAGACACTGGGTAGTATCCCTGGTGTCCTGCCAGCGGCGTGGCTGGCAGACCGTTTCGGCCGTCGCAAGGCCCTCGTCGTCGGTTACACCATCATGATCGCCGGTGCCTTGGTGCAGACGTTTGCCAAGGGTGGTTGGAACATGTTGGCTGGTCGTTTCGTCCTCGGTTTCGGCAGTGCCATGTCCCAAATTGCTGGCATGACTTACACTGCCGAAGTCGCCCACCCGCGCAACCGTCCTCAGACTACCGCTCTCATTCAGACCTGTTTCTTCATCGGTGGTATCGCCGCCGCCTGGTTCTCTTTCGGCGGTCTCTACATCAATTCGGACTGGAGCTGGCAATTCTGTGTTTTCATGCAGGTTGGCGCTCCCCTGTACGTTCTTCTTTGCTTGCCCTTCGTCCCAGAGTCGCCTCGTTGGCTGGTGTCAAAGGGCAGGGATTCAGAGGCGCATGAGGTGCTTGCAAGGTACCACGCCAACGGCAAGATGGACGACGAGCTTGTTCTCTACGAGCTTGAGGAGATCAAGGAGGCTCTTGCGTTCGAGCAGGCCAGCAAGCAGATTGGATACATGTCGTTCTTCAAGACCAGGGGCAACCGTCTTCGTCTCTTCCTCCTTGTGGTACGTATATCCTGAGAAACATGTGCGGCAGGTCACTGACAAGCAGTGCATTGCTTTCATGACTCAGTGGTGTGGCAATGGTGTCATCTCCTACTACCTTGTCCAGATTCTCAACTCGGTCGGCATCACCAACTCCGCCCAACAGACTGGCTTCAACGGTGGCCTGCAGGTGTGGAACTGGATTCTCGCTGTCGCCGGTGCCCTTACGACCGAGAAGTTTGGTCGCCGCAAGATGTGGATGGCCTCTATCATCGGCATGTTTATCAGCTACGTTATCATTACCGGATGCTCTGCCGCCTACACCGACCTCGGCATAGCGTCGGCGGGCCCTGGTGTCCTGGCATTCATCTTCATTTTCAACGGAAGTTACGGCATTGGTGTAAGTCGCAACCACCACCCCCTTTTGCTGGCCAACAGTTGCTGACGCTCGCAGTTCACCCCCCTGGCTGTGTCCTACTGCCTTGAGATTCTTCCGTTCTCTCTCCGCACCAAGGGCATGTCCATCTACTCCTTCTGCGTCATGATCGCCATCGCCTTCAACATTTGGGTCAACCCCATCGCCATGGAGGCCATTGCCTGGAAGTACTACTTCGTCTTCCTTGGTGTCCTCATCGCCGCATTCTTCGCCGTCTACTTCCTCTTCCCCGAGACCAAGGGCCGCATGCTTGAGGAGGTAGCCGTTATCTTCGACGGCGAGGCCGCTCAACTCCCCGCCCAGACTCACCTCGAGGACGGCCAGTTCAAGGAGGACGTCAACCACTTCGAGCACAAGGCGGACCTTGACGAGTCGGACGACTACAAGAAGCCAGTCCCTGTCTGATCACGCCCGCGCGCAGCACACAGACGTTGGGTACGAATGTTACGAGGATATTATTGGAAATATGGGAAATCGCACAGAAAAGTGAGCGGCCCGCCGACGCTAGCTGTGGACCGATTCGGCGTGCTTCTCTTGCGGCAGATTGTTCGGTCATATTGCAGTTGTAGTAAACAGCGTAGATAATTATGGTAGTGTATATGACCATTGGGTTGTCCGCAATGATAACCGTCCGCTGCAGAGCTGCTTTCTTACCAGACTCTCATCTTTAGATTGATTGCCAAGATACTAACAGGAGTCGCGATTGAGTGACGGAGTTTCTATGGGGTAGTGGACCATCGTTTGGTGTGAAGGCGAACATGGTACTCACCGGAAGGCGCTGCCTGCCCCACCAACCGCGCCAAGGCTGTGTCGGCCTCCGGCCAAGATCAGAGCGCGTTGCGCATCACGCCGTGCCGCTCTCAGAGGTATTGTAGGGCATCGAGTAGCACAGCAACCGCCATAGGCAGTCGAATATCTGTTCAGAACCACATGCGCTTGTAGCCTGTGGGCGGCAGGATAGCATTTTGCCCGTGGCCGTGCTGTTCCCGGCTCCGTTCAGCTCGTGGAGCCAGACATCACATCTGGAGACCGAGATGGTGCCTGAAACGCCGAAGTCTCGCCCGCCGCCACATTCTCGCCGAGGCGTATCTTGTACTGCTTTCGCTTCCAGTATCGCTCATGAGGAAGAGCTTCCACTTCATCGCATCGTTGGTTATGCTGCCTATTCCTTGCATATAAGTTGGTCTGCGACAAGCGGGTCATGTAGTAATCCGACCCGCAGGCAGCGAAGTGTACTGAGACATGTCTAACCTCACCTGTGAGTAGTTTTGTGGCCTACTTACTCACCTTAGGTTACCTCATCGACGGCATCCCGGGCTCCAGCACAGAAGTAACTGACCCCATTCCTATTGCTTGCAACAATGTTGTTGGCTCTGTGAACACCTACACTGGTGCAGTCGAGTACTCGCAGTATGGGTACAATCAGCTGCCGTGGGCAGTGTATCTGTAAGCTTGTGAAGAGAATGGTAGCTCACTGGAGCTTCATTACGCTCAACGCCATTGGCTTGGGTGAGATACTTCCACCTACGAGAGGCTGACTGAAGCCTCGCACATTGGTCTAGGCGTGTATTGGAAGACGTGGTGGCTACTGCCCACTATGGCAGCAGGGACTGCCGTCGAGCTCATAGGGGTGCGTCAACAATGCCTAGAACAATGCAGCTGACGGCAGTGGTGCGGACGCTACTGGTCGCTCGATGCCGAAAAATGGACGCCCAACAACGGAGGCCTGTGGGAGTCAGAGTACGGTGGCTTCCTGATGCAGTGCGTGGCCCAGTGCAGAACACAACCAGCTGACTCCAGAATCGTCTGCCTCGTTGTTGCCCCGACCTTCTTCTCCGCCGCAAACTACGTGTTGCTCAATCGCCTCGTCCGCGTTACTGGTGGGCGGCTCTCAATGGTCACTCCCGACTCGTTTACTGTCGTCTTCATCGTTGCGGATGTTCTGTGCATTGTTATTCAGGGTGCCGGCGGCGGCATTGCCGGGAGTGCTGGCAACCGGGATGGCGCCAACACCGGAGCGTATGTCATGACTGGCGGCGTGTGTCTACAACGTGAGTCCGCAACAGAGCGCTTTCCTAACCCATAGTACTGGTTACTGTGCTGTTCTGTGTTCTTTACGTCGAGTTTCTCTACCGCTATCTCAACGGCCGCCCTGCTCAGAAGCAGTACGACCTTGTGCAACCTTTCCGGTGGCTCAAGTGCTGCGGGCAGCGGAAGCTCAATCGCAATGTTGTCGAGACGTATCCGGCCAGTATTGAGGAGGGAGGCTCCAAGGACGAGATTGCCCTTCCAAACCTGCAGGACAGGTCTATCTCCAGACCCAGCAGTGGGAATGTCGTCGGCTACATCGGCGGCGTGTCAGCCTACCGCGTCCTCGCGATGTCGCTCGTTCTCGGGTTTGCCACTCTCCTCATCACTATTCGGTGCGTTCAGGAAAGAGCGAGCACTGCTGACTTGCAGGGGAGTGTATCGCGCTGTCGAGCTCACTGACGGGTGGCGAGGCCCAATTGCCGTCAACCAGCCCCTGTTTCTGGGCATGGACGCGCTTCTTATGGTGTGTGGCTATTGTAGCTCGCTGACCCCGTAGATCTTGCTTGTGTTCTCGTACATCGCGTACCACCCGGGCCTGGTTCTTGGTCGCCGCCGCTAGACAGTTGGCAACGAGGTCGTGATAGATATGACACTGTGCACCTGGTGACACCGTGAAAAGGCGAGAGTGAATGCAGACAGATATGGTACTATCAGAATGCACCGATGAAGATGCAGCGCCAAGGGCTGGGTGTACCCGAAAGTGGTGCGTGCCTCTTAGGCCGCGAACATGCCGACTCACCTTCCCGTCAGACCTAGTTACAGTGCTGTCTCCATCATGCAATGCAGCAGATCTGCTGACTACCTTGAACCGATGACACATTAACCTGGAAGTGAAGATGTCCTGCCAAGGCAGTGCTCTCCGTCGCATGCTTACATGCAAGCACCCTTCTCCACTCGGAAGGTTTGTACAACGCCGGTTCCGAAGCGTCGCGGAGATCTGAACCCGAGACCGAGATTGAGACCGGTGTTCAAGAGGCGATGCCGGGTATCGGCTGCTTATCTCCACAGTGCCAGTCGCGGCCACTCTCTACCTCATCCGAGCTCGCTCCTTCACCCCGTCGGGGTCTCAAGTCAGAAGCAGTGAAGAGGTACTCGCGAGGTCAGCCGAATCGGCGCATGTGAGCTGCTGCAATTCTCGGAGTCCGGTCATTCGCTTCTGTCTCTCCACATGTCGTTGGCACGCACTAGAGACTCGATAGCCTCTAAGCAGAGTTGAGTGCACCCTGCTATCCGACTGACTCGCAGGACCGCTGGCAAGGTATGCCTGGAATTGGAAACGCTTTCTGACACGCTGACTACCAGGGGGGATGCTTGTACTGCCTGCCGCACGCGCAAGATCGTAAGTTAAGCCAGCTCGACATGTCACTGATAACAGCGTTGTCCAGCAGAGCGGCCTGCTTGTGCCAACTGCACCAAGCACAAACGGGAGTGCGTCTACTCTGACACGCGTTATGCTCGGACAACGTCCACCTCGCAAGAGACTGGCCGCCTCCAGCCGACACTGGTCTCACGCGAGTCGCAGAACAGCATCGGATCATCCCTCACATTATCACCCACGCCAGTATCCACAACCTTGCAGGAGACCGGCCTAGCAACTCTATCCCTGACCCCGAGCAGTTTCCAATCTCAAAGCACGCCCGACTGGTCCTTCCCGTTCACAACTTTCCTGCCAGCCCAGAATCAGTCTGGCTCGCCGGACTGGGGTCAGACTCTTCCACCAGAGTTCGCCGGGCTCGATGTCGACCAGCTGATGCGCGATGTGGCGCAGATGCAAGGTGACACGGCCCACATAGCCCCCAACGCTGGGGAGGAGCCAACAGAGGCAGAACTGGAGCACTTGTGAGTTGTGATCGGGGACGGGATGTAGGCTGATTACAGACTGTGGCTGTACTTCAGCCACCAGAAGCTGTTCAGCCTCGAGATGCACATCGGCACATTCTGGGAGCGGCTGCGCTCTCCTGACCCACAGCAACGGCCACATCCTTGTCTCCTCAACGCCATGGTAAGCCAACGAGCGTGCCGCCTCGCTGACCGTTCCAGTATCTTGTGACATGCTGGGCGTCCCCGTCAGAGAGCATCAAAGCCCGCCGGGAACAGTTCTACTGGGTCGCTCGTGAGGCGTTCAACCAGGCCATCCGAGACTACGACAGGCCGATTGACGCTGTGCGTGCCGGGTCACTTCTTTGCTGCTGGCAGTACGGGACGGCTCGATTTTCGGACGTAAGTTTGGCTCAGGTCGGTCGCTGACCCCAGGGAGCTGCCATGGTTTCTGTCACTGCATCCCTGGCCATCGCTTGTGGCCTGCACATCATACCCTCGGCGCGGTACTCCCCCGCACCAACGACGTACAGGCGCAGTGTACAGCGGTACACACGCTCCAAGGCACCGCCGGCAGCTTCGCAGATTGAGCTCGCAGACCGCATCTATGCTTTGTAAGTGGCCACCAGAGCTCGACTAACGACAGCTGGGCCATCTTCGTGTGCGACCGCTGTGCCGCTGTCAGCCAGGAGTGGCCGGAGAACTTCAACGTCGATCGTGTATCCACGCCACTGCCGCACTGGTGGTGGGAGTACGAGACTGTGGGTGTGGGTTTGATACAACTGACGGGTAGCCCGGGGACCATCTTGATAACCACCAGACGCTTTACGATTTGATGATGGGACGGCCGCCTACATCTGACTGCACCCAGTTGTGAGTGTCACTCCTGTTGCCATTTCTAACAACAGTACGAGCACTATCAAAGCGATAGAACTGACCCTCCGCGCATCCCACCTCAAAGCGTTAGTGCGCAACCCGGAGGCCAATCAGCCGGCGGTCCAGTTTGATTACCCCTTCGCGGTGTGGAGCGGGGGCGAGCGCACGCAGCAAGAGCGGCAGATGATCGAGCACGCTCTCAAAGTATTCAGCGAGCACCTACCGCCGAGTCTGCAGTCCTCGTTGCTGACAGCGGTCGATGAGGAGATGGGCAGCACCCGTGCGAGCATGCACTACCTCATCGGCCTAACGCAGATGTTCCTGTATGACACGAACTTGCCGGACGGGGAAAACACGCAGGCGCTCGCTGTCGTGCGCCGCCTCCTGGGCGTGATGCACGTCCTGACCAACCGCAACGACTGGGGTGACGTTGGGCTGTTCGTGGTCATGATCTGGGATTATATGGGCCGTTTGCTCGTACGCGAGGGCCTGCGCCTCGAGCGGATGGGGGACATGCCGGGTGAGTATGCGAGTTCTACAGATTCGCTGACATCAAGCGCTGGCCCTTGTTGACACCGAGATCAAGTTTCTCAAGGAGGTCTTGCGCGGCCGTGGAAGGCATATGCGTCTAGCGTAGGGCATTGTGCAAGTGCTGGCTAACCGCAGGGAGCTGCAGGTCGAGGATCTCGATGTCCTGTGGCCCGTTGGCAAGTTCGACGGCACTGCTGCTGCTGCGTAGTCAGTCGGCCGCACTCAAGTATAGACTGCAGAAGTAGTTGAAAACGCTGGTGTGATGTATGATGTCGACTCTCAGCGACCACTGTCTTGTTGCATGCCAATGATCGACGCCGGACGTCTCCGCCCCACATGCCCCACATTTTGCCACCAAGTTTAATTTTCGTCTCCACTCCGCTCATCACCCACACCACCACCTCCTCCATCATGGGCAAACGCGCCGAGCAAGCAAAGAAGCGCAAGCGCAACAGCGGCAAGGCTGCCCCGGCAGCAGCCCCGCGTCTTCTTCCCACCCCGCCTGGCGACTCGCGCTCCGCGACACCCCCTGCCGCCGCGGCAGCTGAGGCAGATGGCGACCTGATCTTGGAAGAGGAGCTAGAGACGACGATCTTCACGTTGACCACGCTCGCAGCCAATCCTGCACTCCTCGCAGGCCGCAGCATGAAGGACCTCAAGCGCGCGGTGTACGACCTGCACCGTGTCATGGCGGAGGGTGCGACCGTTGGCGCGTCAGTCACCTCGCGCATCTCAGCCGCGCTGCGCGACTACCGCTTCACGGACGCGCTTGTCCTCCTCTTCGAGATGTACACACGCGGCATACCCGCCAAGCTCGGCGCCCTGCAGCGCTGGGTCCGGGAGTGCGACGCCACGAGTGGGGCGGACGGCTCCCCCGGCGACGCAGAGGCCATGCGCTGCCTCGACATGATCCTGCGTATTGCGGGCGGGCACACACCCGAGCCAGCTCCCGAGGCGACTGTTGGCCATGCCGTTTCGGGAGAGGCTGAGTCATCAGCCCACGCACATGTACGCAAGACGCGCGTCTGGCGCGCCCGCGATCCCTGCCCCGAGAAGGAGATCGCAATCTGGGAGCGCATGCAGGCTGGTACGCTCCTCGACGGAGCCAACGTTGCACCCGTGCCTCCTACGGAGGAGCTCTCCTCTGCCGCGGTACAGGCTGGCGCGCAGGCAGCAGCAGCAGCCAAGGCCTCTGGAGGTGGCTCACACCCCGGCTTCCGTGCTGTGCAGCACGTCCCCGCTGCCCTGCGCCGCCCGCCAAACCTCTACCCGTCGACAGTGTACACCTCTGCCCCCGGCGCGATCCGCCTCTCGCCCGAATCAGTACGCGCAGCCCCGACCCGCGTCGACGTCCCCGGCGTCCCCGGCGCCTTCATCGTCCTCGACGTCTTCACCCCCGACGAGTGTCTGCAGATCGCGCAGGCCGCCACTGCCATCGGCTGGGAGCGCGACCAAGCCGCAGCCGGCAGCGCGACTGAGAAGAAGTCGATCCTGGCTCGCAACTTTGTCTGGCTGGCCGACACGCAGTTCCACGACCACTTCTACTCCCGCATCAAGCCGTTCGTCCCAGCCTCGGCCCCGAGTGGTCCTTCGGCTACGGGCTCTGTCCGTGGTATTAACCGCCGCTTCAGGGTGTACCAGTATACCGAGAACCAGCTGTACCGCCCGCACATTGACGGCGCGTGGCCTGCCGCGGGCATGAGCGAGGACGGGGAGTACCTCCATGAGTGAGTTGGATTATGGAGAGCAGGAGACTGACCACCAGCTCTCAGCCGGCTGACGACCCATTGTGGTCGCGATACACGCTGCTGGTGTACCTCAACTCGGACATCCCGGCTGACACGGGGTGCACGACGTTCTTCCTCCCGAGTAGGGAGATGGGCGTCATGGACGCGACGAGCGTGCGGCCAGTACAGGGCGCTGTGCTGTGTTTCCGTGAGTACTGCGGTTGGGAGCAGGTCGTTCAGGACTAACGACAGCACACGGAGACACTGCCGGATCGCTGCTGCACGAAGGGTCGGCTGTTGGCGCGGACGGCGGCAAGCTCGTCATCAGGACGGATTTGCTATACGAAGCGCAAGGGTTTGGCGCGTTTAAGCCGCCTGCAGCGACGTCGGACCAGAGGGACTAGTTGTATGTATATGGTGTGCAGACCTTCAGTCGTTGCTCGCTTCAATCCACAGTACAGGCTCAACCAATGCTGCTAACGCTGTCTGTTCTCCGTCTACAGGACTGGCACATTGCACCTACAGTGCGCTGCCGGAACAGGCAGAAACTGGTAGCTGACTCGGCCGAATTACGCTCTCGAGGTACGTTCGTGTCTTCTCACCCTTTTACATCCATTGTCCGTGATTATACACTTTTACGATGTCCACTCTTCAGTCCCCTGCTGACCCCCTACTGGAGGGAGAAGAGCCCCATGCAGTTGGCGTAGTACGTCACGGTCGCGCTCCAGTCCGAGAAGATCGCCTTGACGCCAATCTCCTTGGCGAGCACATCGATGACGGTGAACATGTCGCCATCCTTGTGGATGGCCTCAGCGTACGTCGAGTAGTACGAGTTCTTGTTCTTCTGGACCTGCGCGAGGGGGCCAGAACGCTCAAGCGACCAAGTGATCACACCCAAGCCGAGCTCCTTTGCCTTGATTCCATACTCCGAGGGCACGACCTTGCCGTCCTTGGCCGTGAGGAGATAGTTGAACGGCGGGGAGACGTAGCGCACCCCGTCGGCCTTGTACTTCTCCAGGTTGGCCACGCCAGGCGCAAAGTCCTCGGGCGAGTTGATCGTGTCGTCGAGGTAGAGCGCCTGCTTGGCGAACTCGGGCTCCGCCTTGAGCCAGTACAGCAGGTCATCGTAGAGGAAGCTCTGGACCCACACGCGCTTTGGCGCGATGCCCTTGTTCTTGAACTCGTCGATGAACTGCTGAGCATATGCCTCCTGCGTGTAGTCGCCGTCAAAGGGCATGGGCACCTCTGGCGTCTTGAGCTCGGGAGTGAAGTCGAGTCCGAGAGCCTCAGTCATGTCGATGTGCTCGGCCAGGGACATGAGAGTGCCGCACTGGTTGTACAGCGTCGTCTGCCACGAAGGCACGCCGCCGAGGTAGTCCTCGGGCGTGGTGGCCGTGCTGTTCGATGCGTCCATCTTTCCGCAGAGGGACTTGAACTCGGCAAGCGTGATGTCCGAGGTGCAGCAGCGCGCCTTGGCTGCGGTACCGTTGCTAGCGGGCTGGAAGGGCACCTGGCACTTGGCGTTCAGCTCGGGGATGGCCACAATGTTGGTCGTGGTGTGCAGGTCGCAGTTGGAGTGACGGCACACGAGCTGGCGGTCGGCGGTGAAGGACACATCACACTCGAGCACGCCGGCGCCCATCCGCGCACCGGCGAGGTTGCTCTGCACGGTGTGCTCCGGGATCTGGAGGGTGCCTCCGCCGCGGTGGGCGAAGGAGAAGGGCGTGGCGCGCACGGGCTTCTCCTGGCAAGACTGGAGCTTGGTCTTCAGCTCAGAGTCGTCCATGTCGTCAACGAGGTAGTAGGGACGAGGGCCGAGCGAGATCTGCTTGAACGGCTTGAGGTGGGAGTAGTCTGAGGCGTTGCCGTGGCCGTTGCCGTTGCCGTTACCATTGCCGTGGCCATTGCCGTTGTTCTTGTCCTTGCCGTGTCCCTTGCCGTTGTTGTCGCGGGCAGCGGGGATGGCGGGGGCGGCGGAAGCCACTGCCGCGAGCACGAGGGCGAGGGTTGCGAGCTGCATCTGGCGTCAGTACTGGTGCTGTAAAGTAGACTCACTTTTGAGTCTACCGGAGTGGGTCAAGCGAATGACCTCCTCAGCTCACGAGATATATAATGACACCCACGATGGCCTTCGCAGCCATGCCGGATCCCGAGATCGCAACCCCCGCGGAAGACGATGCCAAAGTCAGGCGCCAAGCGGGTGGTAGCGCGGCGCCGGTGACGGCAGCACGTGCGTTGCCCGCATTGGGACTGGACTAGTTCGATGTGGTCTCCGCCTGATCAAGAGAGCACAACCCTGTTCATGCGGCCGACGCCGACGAGCGAGTGGAATGCGATTCGTTGCCGGCGGGCTGCCTGGAGCATGCTGCAGATGGCGGTGGATGAATGAGTGGGAGCTCGATACTGCTTGGCACTGGGTGGTCGAGAGCGAGATAACTTTCTCAGGGGCGCGGCCGGCGGATGAGACATTAGCGCTTGTGGGGGGTCTGAATTTGATGGAGCATGCTGGTCAGTGTGTTGGTGGCCTTCTCTTTAACTATTATATTTGTCCATGGTTTTCACGCACTTCCATCGTTCTCAACCAGAAATGCAGCTAGAGCCTTGATCTAACGCGCATCG
>BCJH01000048.1:0-26132 GCA_001600275.1 Cutaneotrichosporon curvatum | reverse complement strand
TTACCAAGACGTTTCCTTGGCGGTGCGCCCAAGAAGCCCCAGCAGCAGTAGGCGTAGGGTGTAGAATTGCATGTATAACAGTTGTTACCAAGACGGGAAGGGTAGGAAGGCAGGAGGATGTTGTTTTCTAACATGCGTTTGTAGACATTGTCGGTATTCCGCTTCAAAGAAAACTTCATGGGCTCTCGGAACGGACAAGTGCGGTGTCCAAACCTGACAGAAAGGACGACCACCACCAGTGTGCGCTCGCACTGCCGTCGCCCCGTCGCCCCATCACGAACCACACACATGCTCTCACTGTATGACTGCTATCCATCTTGATCTATCCTCTGATATTTCTAACTACAACTTCGCCTCACTAGCCTTCCGCTCCGCTTCCTCGGCCAGCACCTCCGCCCTGGTCCTCACCTCGACCTCCCTGGGCTCCTTGGTCAAGCGCTTCACAAGCACAACACGGTCAAAGTCGCCAGCCCTGCCCGAGCCCTTGAGCTCCGGCCCAGGGCTGTCAAGAGAGAGCACGCCCCGCCCGTCCGCGCGCTTGATGGTTGGGATAGGAATCGGGCTGATGACCTTGTCTGCCCAAGCAATCTGCGAAGTAGGTGGAGTCGTGCCAGTCGGTGTAGACGCGAGGAACTTGCGCACTTGATCGCGCTGGGCAGAGTAGTCTCCTGGGCCGGTGAGGAACTGGCCCAGCAGCGTGAGGAGGTACACCTGGGGAGGGTAGATCACAATGTCGCCAGTACGCGCGCGGCTCAGCCAGTCGGTCACGTCGTCAAACGCCGCAGCAGTGTGCTCGAGACCTCCGTCGTGCGTCGGCGTGTGCACCACTTTCTCCTGGTCGCGTGCGCCCGGGTGGTCCAAGGGCAGCATGTAGACGTACATCTGGGTCGTGAAGCGCTTCGGCACTGTCGGGGGTGTGATCCATCGCGTGAACGGGACCAGAGCGTCGACGTCGGGCTCGCCACCCTGCTCCTCCAGCCAGTCACAGAATCGCACCTTGTCCCCGTGGACTGCCTTGCGCCCAGCCTCCTTCACGTCCTCGGGCAGCTCGAGGAGCTTGCTCTTATCACCCTTCTTGTGCGCCAGCAAGATGCCGCTCTCCTCAAACGTCTCGCGGATCGCACCGAGGCGGTACGCTGGCCCATCGACATGCCGGTCAGGCGTGCCGTCGGCGGGGACGCCCTCGTGGAACTCGGAGAGGTTACCACCCGGGAAGACGTGAGCGGACGAGAACGACGACGACGTCTTGACGCGTGCCAGGAGCAACAGCTGGTTGGTGGGCGAGAGGAGGAGGACACTGTGGCGTAAGCATTGTGTTCGTAAGAGGGCGTAGGAGATTCCTCAGAGCTAATCCTCATGCCAGCTGCTTACCTGGAGCTAGGACGCGGTACAGGCGGGGGACCGCGCGGCTTGCCCGCCGGCGGGGCGGAGTACAGGCTCTTGGCTGACATCGGTGCGGGGTGGACGCTTCTGCCGGTTGCGGTGGTCGAGAAAGCGCTTCTACTGCTGTTGTGGCTGCTGCTGCTTGCAAACGTGCTAGCCCAGGTGCGGAGGTGGTGCTGGCCTATGCGCCAAGGTGGGCTGAGCATCAAGCGAAGCACTGGCGTTATATGGATCGCGGTGATGGTGACGGGCAGCAGTGGGCGGATGACTTTTGTTATGATGGGCCCGGTCGGCGACAGCCGTACTCCGGTTACTTCGCGCGCGGTATGGGGTTACGTAACCTCCGGGGTTGGCGGGGCTTCGGCATTGGAGTAGGGTGGAGAGGTGGGCTGGCTATTGGGAGGCGGCGGACAGCGAAGGCAGCGATAAGAGCAATGCAAGAGTAGAGGGAGGGGATGGCGAGCTGATTATCGCGTGGTAGACAAAGTATGGCAGCCCGGTGTGTTGGCCCCAGAGCTGTGAAAGTTGCAGTGATGTTGATTGTAGGAAAGTGCGTCGAACAAGAGAGCTGAAGAATATGCATCTACACGGACAAAAGTCTAACGTCTACAGCTTCGACGGACGGCCAAGCGACGCATACCCAGCGAGGATACTCTCGCGATCTCCCCACGCATCGACTGCGAGTGTCTGTAGGAAGCGCCAGGCCGAGGCAGCGACCGCCGGTGGATCCTCCTGGAGACACAGGTGGCCGGTCTCGGTGAGCAGCTCGTTGCGCGCCAGAGGTGGTCGCCAAGTCATCTCAGCTTGCAGCCTCTCCGGGAAGCGGTTCTGCGCGACAAGGAAGGCGACGGGCACCTGCATCTCTCCAAGCATGTCCCACGCACGACCAGAGGACATGGGCTCGATGAACACTGATGCCTCAGCCCATGTCGGAGTCGCGAGCACGACTGGTGCGTCGTCCACATCCGGGTTACCCTTCGTGTCTGTCTCGCCGTCTGGGAGCACGCGAACAAGTCCATGGGAGAGCGTGAGGGCAAATACCTCGGGGTGCCACGCCTGATAGAAGGGGAGCTTGAGCCAAGTCTTGCCTGCCTCTGCGCGGGACGGCCATGCGTCGCGCCGCTTCATGGCTGCACGCACTCGGCCCATGCCGATGTCCATCTGGATGTTTGGCGGGGCGCCCAAGGCGTCGAGGGCTCGCGGCTGAATGAGCGTGTCGGCGAGGAATATGCCGTGGTAGACATCTGGCCTTGTGTGCGCGGCCATGACATGCCCTAGCCCGCCGTACGACCCGCCAAAGCCCATCACGCGAACTGCTGGGGCTGTACCTTCCGCTGCCCACTCTAGCTGCCACGGGAGACTGGCGGCGTTCTGTGTCTTGGCAGTAGGAAGGACGTGTACGATAAAGTTGAGTATGTCCCGTCCAACATCGTCCCACACCTCCACAGGGCCGAGGTACCCGTCATTGAGGTCGACAGACTCGCCGTGGTTCCAGTGGTCCATCATCCATATGTCGTCGATAAGAACTTCAGCCTCGCGGCCAAGTGGCAAGCCGGTGCCAAACTCCACTCCAGCCGAGGGGCCTTCGTCCGCACGTGCGAGAATTCTGTTCAGAGTTGGGTGCCAGTGCTAGCATCAGCTGGGGCTGTATCATGCTCGCTCACCTCCTTCTGGGTGCCATTCGGGTGGGTACAGATGACAGTATGCCCCCCAGTGGGGACGTCACGCGTCCATCTCTCTAGAACAACAAACAAGCCCTCCGGTGCGGCCTCTGCCGCATCCTCCAGCGACCACTCGTCCCCGTTTGCGCGCGCATCTACCACCTTCTTAACCGCAGACTCCACACGCGCCTTGCGAGCCTCCTTGCTCTCGCCTGGCACGGGTCGCGCGTTACCGTGAGGGAATGACGACCGCCGCAGAGAGCCGTGCGACTCGCGCATCTGTTTCGGGTAGGCCGCGGGTGCTGCGTGGTAGCTCCGTGTCCATCCTACTGGAGGTGGGGGCAGCTGCGGCCGGCGCGGCCTTGGTGGCGCCTTGCACTTGGGCGGAGGGAGGACACCGAGGAAATGCCGGGGAGTTATCGGGCTCGGCGGGAACACAGACGGGCCCCGCGGCAAAGGGAGAGAGTGCAGCGGTGCATCAGGCAGTGACAGTGACGCTGCCATGGTGGTGCTCGAGCTGAGATAGGTGTGTTACTGAGATTGTTGACGGATCGGTCTTGCGCGACATTTATATCTGACCTGTGGCTCGGCTTCAGGCTAACCGAAGTGGCCGACGCGTCCCGGCAATGGCGGCGGCCGAGGTGGCTGAGGACAATGCTACCATCCATAGATCACGGACTTCGACAGTCATGCTTGCGACAGTGCTCGTGTTATTGTGCATCAATGAGCTGCACATCACTGCGCCGACCCATGCAGTGACTCAGAACAGGAGACCAGGTAGGTCAGCAACGGCAGGGCAGGAGCCCAGTCGCTGTCATTTGTGTATACGCAGCTCGCCGTGACTGCAGCTCTACAGTAGATACAACATGACAACAGGCACTCTCGTAAGGGCTGCAATAGCCACCCATGCCATATACATGCCTTATGACCACCCCTGTGGATTCGACGCCGTCTCACGCGAGATGCCCGTTGTAGGAGGCCACTCGCCGAATCTGTCTCAGTCAGTACGGTCAGCCGGCCGCTCCCCGCGTCAGGCTTACAGCTCGTTGTGCAGGTGCGCTGCAAGGTAGCACATGCTTTCCTCCTCTGCGTCTCCAATGCCATGCTCTGGCGTCGTGTTGACCAAGTTGTAGTAGCTCCGCCCGGCCGCGACGACGAAACCCCGCGCGTACAAGAATCCGTCGTCGCTACCATCCAGCACTTCATGAACGTCCTCCCGGTCGATGTCATACAGCAGGCGCTCGCAGTGCGCATCCCACGCACTGAGCTTCGCAGACGTGTACCCCGATAGCGTTTGGCGCAGCACAGCGAGCATAGCGTCTGTGTGCTTGTTGAGCGTCTGCGCTGCCTTGCCCCTGCGCTGGGCAGCTGGATCTGCTAGTGCTGCACGCGCCTCAGCTGCTTCTTGCGCATTCGGGATGGCGGCCCATGCTTCTTCGATGCTGGACCAGAACTCGTCCAGAGTGAGACCTTGCTTCGCCATCGGTGCAGAGTGATGGTGGTGGAGATGTTCACTTGAGGACATTTGTTGATGCCCGGAATCGGGCGGGACGCGGGTGGGTGAGTAGACCGTGCCAAGACATCGCCCCGTGCCCGGTGTTCAAATGTGCATGCCGCAATCTATCCATCTCACTACTATAGCTGATATCTCTGTGCTGTTGCTTTCTACGAGAGCGACGTTTAACCTTTTCTACAGCTTTGCCTGTGGCTTCTTGGCCGTTGGCCGCTTCATTGTAGTGTGCATGCCTGATGCGATGCGGCTGCCGCTGTTCCAGTCCGAGATCTGCTGGTCAGCGAGTTATGACTGTTGACTCACAAGGCATCTTGCGGTCGACAGCTGGCCACCCATGCGGTCGATGGTGGTCTCAATGCGCAGCTTAGTGTTACTGCCGTCAGCTATCGTCTTGACCGGCCAATGCGCCAATGCCTCGCAGCTCTGGCCTTCGAGGATCCGGGGCTGCAGTCACCACTATGAGACTCACTTAGGCGCCGCATTGTAGTAGGTCATGTCAATCGAAATGCTAGGCCCTCGGGGATCCCATGTCGGCGTGCGCAGGCGGGAGAACGAGCAACCGGTGACCCTACAGTCAGCCACCTGCTAGCAAGCACTGCGCGTTGTTTTGCGCAACATGCCCACCATGTCTTCGTCAGCATGCAATACTCACATGTCTACTAGCCATGCCGCGGCTGCACCATGCAGACCTCCCATGCCGTTGATCCAGTCTGCGCTATTAGCACCATTTAGACAGCCCTACGCGTCGACACTCACCCGGCTGCACGACTGCCTCGTACACAGCTTTCCAGCCCTCGACGTCGCGCCCACCTCTGGCGTTGACCTTTGGAATCGGTTGCTGACCCACGAGGCGCACATGCGGCGCGATGATCGTGCTCGCGAAGGGCATCCTCCCCAGGATCTTCGCCACAGAAGCGTGGTCCTCCTCGGACGGAGACACCAGCCCAGCCGGCAGCGGCGGCGCCGTGGGTGAGGGGTTGAAGAGCGTCGGCTGGAGAGTAGCGGTGGGCATCCTGTTTGCAACACACATAGCAAGGAGGTGGAGGAGCAGTCGACGTGAAGATATGCGTCGAAGTCAAGGAGAAGTACTAGAAGGCAGGCTATATGAAATGTTGACGATGGTTACAGTGCGGGGTTGGCGCGTTGGACGCGGTATCCGGGAACAGCGGCCACAGCGTAACCGGCCGATGGGCGTGGCTTTGACGCCGGAGAGCGCCCACCTCGCCTTATCTTTGGCGGGTGGCGCCGCTCCATTACCACAACGCTGTCAATGCATGCGTGAACGTGAGCGTGGACTAGTTACTTTCCATGTAGATTGAGTTTGGCCACGAACATTCCCTCCAATGCATGTCTTGTGTTAGGCGTAGATGGTTTGGTGGAGGGTCGCGCCAGCTGGAAGCGCAAGCTTGAGGCACAGCAGTACGACTTTCTGGCCTGCCAGCCTTCCGTGTTGAAGCGAGGTGGTGCTCTATCTATATGACCCAAGATCGCTTACGCTCTTGTTACGCTGGTCCATGTTGCCGTGCATGGAAGTCAGTCACCAGGTGCGGGAGAGTCTCCGACAGAGAGATCTGACACAGAGGGATCAACGTGAGACAAGGTGGAGTGAAGTGGCTCCGCCACATCACCTCCACCTCCACTTCCACCTTCAACTCGCGACACACCATAATACATGATATTACTTTCCTACATGCCCAATCTTACACTCGCGGCGCCTCAATCATCTCGCTAGCGCCAACCTTCTCGTCCTGAGAGGCCGCGTCACCCATGTGCTCGGCGTACAGCTCGCGAGCAATGCGGTCGCGGAGCGCGGCGTCGCGCTTGGCGTCCGTAGCCTTGAAGAGCTCGTCGATTGCCTCCAGGCTCACGTTGCGCGTCTCCGGCAGAATCCAGTACGCGTACGCCACGCCCAACAGCATAAAGGCCATGAAGAAGATGTACGTGCCCCACGTGATCGACTCGAGCATGGGCGGAACCATTAATGAGACGCAGAAGTTGGTCATCCAATTCGTCGACGCACCCAACGCCGTTCCCGCCGACCTCACCGACATCGGCATGAGCTCAGAGATGACAACCCACGACACTGGGCCCCAGCTCGCACCGAAGAAAGCGATATAGATCCAAATAAAAACGGCCGCGGCCCAGCCAGCTCCTTTGTGCGCGTCCCAGTGGTCTTGGTACTTGCCAACGATGGCTCCGACGATCACTAGGCAACCGGCCATTCCGAGACCACCCGTGATGGCAAGAGGTCGCCTGCCAAGGCTGTCGATGAGGAAAAGGGACGGGAAGGTTGCGAGGAACATGCAGATGCCGACGACGCCGGACGCAAGGAGAGCGACGGTTGTGCCACCGATGTTGAGTCCCTCGAAGATGATGGGCGCATAAAAGACTGGAATCAGCGCCAATACTTTGCAAGGGTCGGCTGTACTCACCAATGGCATCGATACCGGACATCTGCTGGAAGAACATCATCAGACAGGTGATGGCAGTACGGCGGAACATAGGCCAGGTGGTGAAGAGGGATCCAATCTGCGCAAACTGCATGAGGAAAGGCTTGTTGACATACTTGGGGAAGCGTTGCGCGGCGACCTCCTTTTCGAACAGCGCGTCGGCCTTGATCTCGAGGTACTCCAGGCGGATGAGCTCGTCGTCGATGGGCAACTTGCGCACGTAGGACAGAACCTGCAATGCCTCCTCGTCACGACCCTTGCTGAGTAGCCATCGAGGGCTGTAAGGAATGAAGATGGATCCAACAATCAGGCCGATGGCGAAGATAGCCTGGAAGGCCAAAGGGAGACGCCAGCTGATAGAGTTGGTGTCGGAGATGTGGTTTGTGCCAAAGCCAGAGAAGAAACTCAGCATGATGCCGAGGGTGACGCTGAGTTGCCACGTTCCGACCATCGCGCCACGCACTTCAGCAGGGCTGATCTCCGAGCCATATGTGGGCACTGCAGTACTCAGACTGCCGACAGCCAGACCAATGAAGAACCGTCCAGCAAAAATCATCTCCGGGTTCATTGCTGCGGCCGTGAGCGCCGCTCCGAGGAGGCAGATCCATCCGCCGGCGCACATCGACCAGCGCCGAGAAAACCGTTCACAAAAGTAACCGTTGAGCAGAGAGCCGGCCCACCCGCCGAGCGCCAACACTGCCACCGTCCAGCCCTTGTAGCCGGCATCGTGGACGATACGGCTGAAGGCAGGCACTGACCTGAATGAGGGCATGACGAGGCACTGGCCATCTGCTGGTCAGCTTCCATCTACGATGGCCACGGCCCCTGCTCTGTGGACCCGCCCCGTACGCCGGGGGCTGGCTCTGGGCAGCGCTGACTCACATGCTCCTTGTTCATAGCCGTAGTTGAGACCGCCGAGTGCGCCGACCATAGCAATGCCAAACAGACGGGGGTTGCTCATCAATCCCGCCATGCCGCCCTTGCCCGCGCGCTGCTGCCGCCTGATCTCGAGGTCGTGGAGATCCATTCTTGATGTCTGGAAGAGGTGAGAAGAGAGTGTAACGATGTGGGGCCGTGTTCCCATTCATCCCCTCCCGAGTTTTATACGTCTTCACCGCGCACTACTACCCCGCCGGGGCACCTAGCAGGTGGGTTGCCTGGCACCGCGAGGACGGCGGGACGACGGCGATGGTTGGCAGTAAAAATACAATCTAATATGGTCACCGGTGCCTAAGTGGCCATGTGCAACAGCTACTACCCTGAATCGACAAGCATCACAACAAGGTGGGGCTGCCCGGAGGATGTCGCCGGCCGGTGACTTGTACAGAGTACCGGCGACTTCCACGGTGTCTTGGCCACGGCCGTAGATGCCATACTCAGAGATAGCGGTGGAGAACAATGAAAAGACGGAGGTGCGCGCTGGTATGTGTGAGTCCGCCTTGGCATTCTGGAGGTCCGCCGATGAACCATATACCAGATCCAGGAATCCTTAGCGATACATCCGATGATAACAATTACAGATAGAAGCTACAGCCCTGTCAGTGCTCAGTCCTGCGCAAAGCCCAGGAAGCTCAAATCCCAGTCGGCATCCCATGGCAGACCCGGCAACCCAGGAATAGCGTTCGGATCATGCTGGTCCAATGCGCTTCCCGTCGCATCCCCCACCCGACCTGGTACCAAAGACTGCAATGTGTCCATTGCACCAGCGAGTACCGGGAATCCGTGCCAGAAGTCATGTTGCTCCTTCGACGGCTGCTGCGGCCCTGGGTACGCGTACTGACCCTAGGTTGTCAGTCAGATTCGAAAAGAGAGTTGGCTACTTACAATCTCGTCCCACCACTGGTCGGGCGTTGTCTTTGTCTGCAAGGGAGAGTGAGATATCCCGTTGCTCGTGCTATTTGCTGGGCTCATACCTGGAAGTGCGCGTGCAGGTGATGATTCGCGCGACGGCTGGCGGGATTGATGCGCCCGGTCGAGCAACGAGTGTATGAAGCGCGCCAGGTAGGCCGGGTGAGACTCTTGGTCCCCTCGTGCGGCTTCGCGGCAAACAATGACAACTGGATGTCAGCAGGTGGTCTTGACACGTGGCTCACCTCTTGTCAGCTTGCGTCGCACGCTAGCCTTGGCCGGAGAGTCAAGATACGCCATGAACCTCAACAATCGCACGGCCGTTGATGCGACGGCCACGGAATGTGCATCCTCAATCATCGGCATGATGCCCTTGCGCGCGAATCCGTCCACCACAGTATCCAGCAGCTCCAGGCTAGTCGACACACACGCATGCAGTAAGCTGATGCGGTGCTTATGTGGGGCGAGGGAGAGGCATGTACATTCGACAAGCAGCTTCATCGCCAGCGTGCTGAACTTGTTGATGCTCACCGATGTCGAGGTGAGCTTGACCACGGCGTCTGCACTGCTGAGATCTTGGTGGGACCGCTGGTGCTCCTCCAGAACGCGCCGCAACCCGGATCGTACCACTTCATAACTACCCTTGCAGTTCTGAAGTTGACGCACCTCCGAGCTTAGTAAGCTTGTCTTGACCGCAAATTCGAGCTGGCCGTCCGACGGGAGGGGGTAAGGTATGCTGTCGAGCCACACCTCGACGTCCGGCGCCTTGTGCATCATGGACGGACGATCTGAGAGTTGCGTCATGGTCGAGTCGAAGCAGAACAGCGACACCCATGTGCGCTCGCGGTCGAGGGTCAGCCTCGCCTCTCGCTCGTCGGACGATAGCGGCCGCCGCCGCGGCAAGTGCAGGTCGAGCTGGTATCCGAGACGTATCGCATGCCCAAGTCGTAGCCAACCTCGCGGGTCTGTAGGCTTCTTCCAATAGTGCAAGATGCAGATGGCCTGCACGACTTCGATAGCGCACACACAGCTCGAGATCGCTCGGTCAACGAGGCGGTTCGACGCCGCGAGCAACACCTCATATATCTCTGGTCGGAAGAACTTGCATGTCACGGCCAGGACTGATGTGAAGAGGGGAAGTGACACGCCTCGCGTGTATGCCGCGGTATGAATTGCCGGGTCGAGGAGACAGACGCACGTCTGCAGCTGCTCAAAGTAGTGACCGAACAGCGAGTCACACTCGTCAACAGTAAGAATGCCGAGGCCTACTGGGTCGTCTCCGGATCCCAGCGCAGGAGAAGCGTGTGCGTCTGGTCCGCTGCGGCTCTTCTTGTCCATGACCCCCGCGATTGAAAACACTGTGCGGTCGGCCACATCGTCGTATACCGAGTTGGCAGGCGGCCGATCGATGCCGTTACCTGCCGCTCCTGCTCTGTCCTCTGACGCAAAGGTGACATGCCTGCTGACTTCTGCATCCATACTCGCTCGCTTGCGCTTCGGAGGTCGCAAGGGTGGCACGGCGCGCTCTTCCGATCCACGGTCCGACGCATCAGCGACGAGCCGCTCGCTCGCGGGCTTCGGCCGGCGACCGCGCTGGTGTGCTTTGTACACACACTGGATGTCGAGGCGCGTGCACCTCTGGCAGCGACTGGATGCAGCATCCGCCACGGCTACGCATTTACACTGCGGTCAGTCGTTTGAGCTAGCCCGAACCCACCTTGACCGTCCGGCATGCGGTACAGCTCCTGCGGTCAGTGCTCCGGCATCTACAGCCACCACCCACACCTTGTTGTCGCCGGAGGCCTTGGCACGTAGCCCGGGACTTGCCGGACCAGCAGCTACACTGGCTAGCAGGTCCATGGTGGTGGTGATTGTGCTCGACTCCGACCGGCGACTTGAGTTGGCGTCTGTTGAGCAATGTGTGATGCCAAAACCAGTTCACGGGACGCCGGCAATTTCGCCGGCGCCTCGGAGCGGCGACCAGGCGACTGACCACTGCCTGGATCTGGTAACCAAGCCCGGCCAGGCCCCGCGCCAGGGAGCTTTTGCCAGGCCACATGCTCTTTCCCCGCATGGGGTCGGGGGCTTAGGTTTGTCCGCGGGCACGCCGATGCGGCCGGGGAGGTGCGGCGCTGCTCAGCGCGCCCTACAAGCTGGGATGTACAGCCGAGCGACACCGACAGATGAGGAGCTCCGCGGAGAGCTGCAACATTTTACAGCCAGCCATGTTGATGGGCGGTGTTCACTTATTTGGTAAGCAAGGCTAGGATGAAGATCACAGTAGGAGTATACGACTTTTAATTCTGTACACAAGTATGTCCTTAGTATTTCGTGTCCACTACACGCCGCCCAATAGCTGAGGTCAACCTCTACGAGCCGTGAGGCTCGGTGACGGAATTGTTAGGACTTGTTTGCTCCGAGTACTTGGCCCCCGCTGTGAGATGCATTTTCGACGTGGCGGACCAGGTCGATGCTTCAACTAGCTTGATCGGCATCCTATACAGCTATACATCTGTTCCACTCCCGGACATCTCCGGCAGTGGAAGTCACCTGAGTATCTCGGCAAACTGCGGATGGGAGGATGCTGACGAGGGCTAGACACGACTCTCACACAACATGCGATGCCCACTATACCCCGCATTCGCACGGTGTACCCCACATGCGCCTCAGCGCTCATCATCATTTCAGAGCAGTGTCGAGTGCAACCACAGCCGCCTGACTAGCCCAGGCGCGTCCAGATGCCTTCGCCAACGCCTGTATCACTATCATGACAAGCATACGACTCCCTGTGCCCCTTCTCCTGCTGCCCCTTCTCCTGCTGACATTTGCTCCACAGGCCCTTTCTCACTTGTTCTTGGCCCACGAGTTCGTGTTGATGAGCAGCACGGATGCTCCCTGCACATCAGCCGTCAGCAAGCTTTCCACACCTACCTCGTCAGGTCCACACTCGAACGGTCCATGTTTCTGACCCGGTCCCCGGCACGCATACTCCCCTGGACCGACCCAGCGCTCGATCGTGTGATCGTAGAGCTTCCCCGAGACCACAAAGATCTCCTCCCTTCTGTTAGCGGCGCGCTCTGCAATACCCGAATCCTACCAGTAGGGGTGGGTATATGTTCCATGGCCTTGCTTCCAACCAGGCGCGTACACTTGCAGCTTCGTGATATTTCCCGTCTCCTTGC
This sequence comes from Cutaneotrichosporon curvatum, assembly GCA_001600275.1. Lineage (NCBI taxonomy): Eukaryota > Fungi > Basidiomycota > Tremellomycetes > Trichosporonales > Trichosporonaceae > Cutaneotrichosporon > Cutaneotrichosporon curvatum. The sequence continues at coordinate 14,095 of BCJH01000048.1, read as the reverse complement.
TGCCCCGTTAGCGGTGTGTGACTCATCGCTCACTCTTCAGCGAGAACCCTGCGGTCAGCATATGAGGCGAATCAGTGACCGTACTTGTCTGTGACGTCAGGCCATGGCGTCTTGGTGTCCTCGACATCCATGGCTTTGAAGAAGTGACTCTCGTTTTTGGGCATACTGACTGGGGTTAGGGGGTTGTGAAGGTGCTGCTTCGGTCGTGCTCTTAAGGCTTCTATGCTTAGCATTGAGGCGGAAGTACCTCCGCCGAGCGCGGAAGTCACATTACACTGACTTGACTGGTCCGGGCCCACCCTATCTGACCACTTGACGCCGTCAACGGTGGGTGGGCAGACATCCCGGGCCGGGCGTGCAAGTAAACGCCAAGCGAAGATTGCCGAGAGGTACGGCTTCCACCACTCAATCCTGCAGGAGATAACAAGTTCCATTCGCATACATGTGACGCAGCCGTTATGCTAACAACAACACACCACCGACACGCGACAGTTCCTTACATTCCGAACACTGCGCATACTACTCCGGCATAGCATCAAAGTGCCTCGCGCTGTTATAGGGGCTGTACCACTTCTCCTTGTTGCGCAAGTATAGCTCATCTGTAGGCGCCGGGATGGTGCCGGGAGGGAAGAGTCCTGTGGTGAGAAGCCTCGCGATTATAGCTACTCACCGGCGAATACCCAGACCTCAGTGTCCTTGTTTTCCTCAGAGTTTCCCCACACGGGCCTGGCGTGGTGTCAGCATCGCATCCGTCTTGCGTCTGCGGCTGCCTTCCCCTCCGACTGTCCCGAGTATCATTTGGCTGTGACTCTCAGTCACTCTCTGCCTTGCGCCACCGACCGCCCCTATTGCTTCTCCTCCTCATCGTGTCACCGCCCTGCTGTATGGCCGCCTTGCTGCCGCCATCGACTCACGCTCCGCATGTGCCGCAGTGATAACGGTAGAGTACGTTGCCCGAATCGGCCGCTTTGGCGAACTCCTTCGTCTCGCCCTTGATGGTGATATTGTCCGGGTCGCCGAACAACAGGTATGCAGCACTGCCATCAGTCCATTTCGTCCGTGTCACTCACATCGAACCCGTCACCTGACGGCAATCAGTGCAATCTAATGTCAAGAGTGTAGCAAGTCGTTGGCGTACGGCATATCTCCAAGCCTCTCTTCGCCACGGGTGTCAGATCGTGTATTTCGACTTGCACGGCCGCACACAAGCAGGAGCCTTTGAGCGACATATTGCGCTTGGAAAGATGTAGTGATAGCTCTCTCTGGTATCAGTCTAAGACATGAAGACCAGATATACACCACGCTGCCTAGCGACCGGATCCGGGACAGATCTGCATTACTAATCATGCTGCGATGGTTGACTGGATGTCGACCACCACTTCGAATTCACTGCCCACTTTCGCTTGTCGCGTGCCACGGCTGTGCTTAAAATGGACGCGCTCACGGAATGTAAGAGTATGAGATGTGTCTAACATCAATAAACATGCCGAGACAGACACCAGACAACCTTAAACGATGCCGTCGCCATGTCTCAGTCACACACCGTAGCCCCGCCTGCTCGAACCAGAGATTGCTGCCACAGCTATTCATCACGGTTGAGACATGCGGAGTGCTATCGCTTTCCGCTCAACTTGAACCCGATCCACGTTACTAATGAAAGTCTTGTGTCTGCATTTGACTTCATGCCACTGACCTCATCCCTTTTGAGGTCATGAGACTCAACATGATTGCAGCTGCATGGCGAAGATCATCACGAGCAGAAGCTTACTCCTTATCTCGGTGATCGCGTATCCACGCATTGCCGATCACGTGATCCATCTTGTTTGGGTGATTGCTGTCAGAAATGGCGACAGTCGGTTGCGTTAGATCGAGCATCTCATCTATGACCATTCTGCCGCGAGAGCATGCTACTAGTCACCACCAGACTGACTCAGCCCGACGAGCTTCTATCGGTCTCGTCCGACTGTGAGAGACGCAACAGCCGATGGCCATTATTCTGACGACGAGTACTTCAATAGCAAGTGCTTCTTTAACTGCCGTATCTTCTCCACGGCTGCCGATCTGACCCCCTCATCACATTACATCCTTCACACCTACCATGCCTACCGAGTTCATCAGTGTCACCTTTGCCAACGCGTCCAACGAGCTCGCTCCACTTCCAGGAGCGCCTGTGGATCCTGACTTCCTCGTTCGCTACGCACGCGCACTCGACGATTATGACTTCAACTATACCCTTGTCCCATACGGCTCTGGCGGGTTCGACCCCTTCACGCTCGGGGCGACCATTCTCGCTGTTACCAAGAAGATCAAGGTGATTATCGCGCTGCGCCCCAATACCATCTACCCTACCGTCGCAGCCAAGCAACTCGCCACCCTCGACCAGCTGGGCCGCGGGCGCGCGGTCGTCCACTTCATCGCGGGAGGCTCGGACGCTGAGCAGGCAAGGGAGGGAGACTTCTTGCCCAAGGATGAGAGGTATGGTCGTCTCGAAGACTACATCAAGATTCTCAAGCGCGCATGGGCGTCCTCGGAGCCCTTCGACTGGGACAGCAAGTACTACCAGTTCAAGGGCTTCAGCAACCAGGTGCTCCCGGCTGCGCGCAAGATCCCCGTATCAGTCGGCGGATCGTCAGATGAGGCTTATCGCATCGGCGGAGCGCTGGGCGACATCTTTGGCCTGTGGGGCGAGCCGCTCAAGGAGACCAAGGAGCAGATTCAGCGCATCTACGCGGCTGCAGATGCTGCTGGACGTGCCGCCTCCGACCGCCCCCGCATCTGGGTGACGTTCCGTCCCATCATCGCCGAGACGGAGGAGCTGGCATGGGCAAAGGCACACCGCACACTTGATGCGCTCAACAACAACGTCGGCGTCGTTCGTGCGGTGCGCGGCGGTGAGAGTGGCAAGGCTCCGCAGAACGTCGGCTCACAGCGCTTGCTGGACATTGCGAAGCGTGGCGACGTGCAGGACCGCGCACTGTGGTACCCAACCGTCACGGCTACGAACGCGGCTGGCGCTTCGACTGCGCTCGTAGGCTCGCCGCAGACCATCATCGACTCCCTGGTCGACTACGTTGACCTCGGCGCCGAGCTCATCTCCATCCGCGGCTACGACAATCTCAACGATGCAATCGATTATGGCCGGTACATCCTTCCTGGCGTGCGCAAGGTTCTGGAGGAGCGCAGTGCCGGTCGCAGTGATGGCAATGCCAATGGCAGTGCTGCTGTGAGTGGTGGCACGAGTAGCGCAGCTGGTCAGCATCCACCCATCCCTGCCGATGGCGGCATCAGCAACAGCCCTGTGCCAGCCATTGCTGCTCAGGCTTAGGCCATAGATTGTGAGCGTTTCAGAATGTACTTTGTGCGAATAGCAACAATCAAACGTCCACTAGCAAGTAAGCGCACTCTGCTTGCCACGTTTTCGGTACGTGATGATGATGCTGATGCATGCATGCATACGCGCTCATAAGGCGGCGTTGAGTGCATGGAATCGCACAGACGCGAATGGTGTCGTTCCATTAGAATCGGCCGGTGACGTCATGGGCATTGTGGTGCCTGGCTTCCGATGAGCGCCGCGGCCTACAGCCACTCTCGTAGTTGATCCTTTGGTGCGTGCATTTGGCGTGTTGACCCGGCAAGTAGAAGAATGGAGAGCGGTACAGAGGCGCCTGGAGCACGCGAGAGAGCGCCAATAGACCTATCGGAGATGTGACGGAGGGCTACTGGTGGGCGGGCGGTGATGGGATGGGATACGTTGTTGCTCGGTCATGCTGACTTATAATCGGACAACACGATACTCACTCGCCGTTTTCTTGTATTCCACGTCCATCCGACACTGCCCGCACCAACACCAACAACCACCATCACAATGAACTTCCTCACCACCGCCCCCCCGGCGCCCAAGGACGCCGTTCCTGCCTTTGTCGATATCACGCTCGGCACAGACGAGTCTCGCCGGCCCGCCCGCAAGGCATACTGGCGCGCCCTCGTCGGCGTCTCTGGCGTAGGTTGCCCCAGTGTATCATCGTGCTGATTCCCCAGGACACACTTGTCATCTCTGCCCTCAGCACCCCTCCCAACCCGGTGTACACCAGCCGCCCGCCCGCCGCAGCGCCTGCAGTTCCCGACGAGAGCGAGTCTCGCGGCCGTGACTCGCCATCGTTTGGCGCCAAGATTGCCCACCTCTTCCGCCACGACAAGCAGGCGCCCAACGCAACCCCAATCACCGAATTCCCTGGCATGATCGACGGCAAGCCCCTGGCCGCCATCACCGTGCCCGTCAGCTGCCTCGACACGAAGCGCTACACTGCCGACACCAAGTCGTCCACGACCTTCCTGGAGCTCCCCGTCGTGTCTCCCACTCTCGAGGGTACTGGCAGTCTGCGCTTCGAGTTTGACAACTGGCTCAGCTCCAAGGCCGACGTCGAGATCCTTGGCACCTGCATCGACAAGGCCCTCCACTGCTCCTCGGCCGACCAGGTTGCAGCTGCACCTGCAGCGGAGCCCATCTCCCAGCTCGGCGCCCGCCTTGGTCGCGACCAGGACGGCTCTACGCACCCATCCGGCGACGCACCGTATCGTGAGGGTTGGCAGAAGGACTGGCAGAAGGACTGGCACCGCAACTGGCGCAAGGACTGAGGCGCTGGACGCGCGAGACTCGTAAAAGTAGTAGTAATATGTAGTTGAGCACGCATCTTTGGTAATGGGACCAGAGCGTCCGCATGCAAAGTGCATATTTGCAGAGGTGTCGGTCGTGCGCCGCATGTCCGGTCATACGAGACCCAGGCTACCGCCCAACTTGAACTCGATACCTACGCCTCCTGCGCGGCCTTTAGCCGTTCCGGGAGGTCCAGCGGGCCGGCGAAGTTGCGTCGGCCATCGACAGCCCACGTGAGAGCGCACGCTGCAACCACGATCGCAAATACAACACCTGCGTAGTTCATGTTGGTGGCCGTGACGGGCAGTGCGGGTGGAAGAGTGAACGTGATAGACGTGACGATCAGGAAGACGAGCGCCATGATGTTAACAAATGGCCGGTATCCTCCCAGCGACCAGGAGCGCGCATGCCCGTCGAACGCGCCTTCGCCACGCACGAGCACAAGAACGACTGTCGTTAGATTACTGGACATACATATGCTCACTGGGAACAGCGAAGCTGATTTGTAAAAACAGCACAGCTGCAGACAGGATTGCGTTCATGGCCACCGAAGACCACAGATAGATCAGGCCGAAACCGATGACCCAGGTCGACGAGAAGAGGATGGACATGACTGGCACCTTGAGCGTAGGGTCTACCGGCGCAAGGAAGTGTGATACTGTGCCAAGACCCCGGTCGCGGCAGAAACTCATGAGCATGCGGCTCACGATTGTGCACACGCTCTGCGTGCAAAACAGCATCGCGACGATGTTGAACATCATCAGGCAAGTCGCGCCCGCACGGGTCCCAGTCGACTGATAGTAAATCTCGAGCAGCGGCCCAGCCGACGATGTCAGCACACCCTCCCAGTTCTGCATGCAGAACAGGAGGACGACCATGAACGGCCATGCCGTAACGACGCCAGTGATCGGTGTAAGCACCCTGCGGTCAGCCCGGTCTCGCCTGACTGTGTACATGATCTTGGGCGCATTGTGCGACGGCTGGGGCATCTCCTCCACCATGTGTGCCACTGCGTCACAAGACGAGGTCGTCAGCGTGCATTGCAGCATGCCAAGGATAAAGGCAAGCGCGTTTGGCCACTGTAGTCAGTACTGTTGCTCGTCGCCACCACGCACCCCTGTGGTGTTTGTAAATGTACCAAACACAACTTCAGCCGGCTCGTAGCTTCCGCGAGAGCAGAACAACAACACCGCCATGACAGTGAGCATGCTGGTGATGCTCCACACCCCGGAGAACCAGTCAATCATGGGCAAGATCTTGACGCCAAAGACATTGAGCACAGCAGAGATGAGCACAAACGCAATCATGATCAGAAAGTTCTGCCACCGCTGTTCGATGTATGCGTCCTCCCAGAGCGCGAACACTCTGCTTATCAGCTGCTTTCTACGGCGTATACTCACCCGGTGAGCAGCGACTGCGTCAGCGACGCGCCTGCGGCGAATAGCGCAATCCAGGCTGCACATGCCATCCAGCCTACGAAGAACGACAGGCCGTTCTTCAGTCTACGCGGGGCGAGGACGTAGGCCCAGTCATACTGCGCACCGGACAGGGGAAGGACATGGCATATCTCAGCCAGCGATAGCGCAACAAATGTCTGGCCTACGCCGGCTACGAGCAGACCGTATACCACGCCTGCGGTGCCACCAGACGCGAGTCCTACAGGTAGTCTGGAGTTCAGCGGGGTTGTGTGGGGAGCGCACTCACGCTGCGGCCCTACGGTGAGCTCAGGGACATGCATCTCTCACATCGCTGGTGTCAGCAGAGTTCCCCGACATCTCGCTCACCAGTCCAGGTGTTCAGCAGCGTGAAGGCCAGGCCAAGTGCGCTCACGAAGGAGAAATTGCGCTCTAGCTCAGCCCCACCGGGCGGCAGCGGGATGAGCGGCGTGCGCTCGTCAGCGGTGTCTGCACGAACGTCGACCATGATCAGACAAGTACAGTCAGGAAGTGCAACGAGTGACGACTCGTGTGACCGAGGAGCATGCATATGAGGCGGGAACGGCAGTGCGGCTCACCCCGATGATCCACAAATAGTGCTGTGCGAGGACCAGAACGATCAGGCAAAACGGTACCTTTCTCTCGCCTATCGCGGCCAAGCTGATAGCGACACCCCCGCATTGTGTGGGGCGAACTCAATGTATACATACAAGAAGACATTGCAGCAACCCGCCCGATGCCGTTGTATTGTTATAACGGTCCGAATGCTATGGGTGCGCCGCGTTCCGCACGCTATCATGCGAGCACTCTCTATGTGGACAACCCTCTCCACGTCGCTCACACGACCTGCCCTCCCGCGGTGATGCAGTGATGTGGTAGCCCGTCCTTGCCGCGCTCAGACTCAAGACATCGACGACGCCAGCGCCTTTTTGCGCGCTAGTATCATGAGATACACCTTTGCGGTCTGCTCTGGGTCCCATGGGGCGACTTGTTCCGCTACGATCTCCCACCCACGCTTGAGGTAGAAGTTGACCGGTCCAGGATGGTGCGTGACCACATCCAGTACAGGATACCCGTCGCGGAGGGCGTACTCCGTGGCCGTGGCAAACAAGTGGTGGCCGATGCCGGATCCCTTCCACTCGGGGTCGGTGAAGAAGACAGCGATCTGGCGAAGCTGCTCGTTTGCGACTCCACCATGTGCGACCTCCCATGCCGCCGACATTTTGTCCCCACCCTGCACTTCGTTCACGCCCGTCACGGCAATATGGCCCACGACCGCGCCGTCCAGCTCCGCGACCCAACCGCACAGCTCGTTGCCGCGGATGATGAACGATCGTACCGAGTATGGCAGCGGCCAGAATAGCGGGTATTCGGACTCTGGCTGTTGCTTGCCCAGTAGGACCTCGAGCGGCGCCAAGTCGCGCTCCTCACGGCGCCGTATGACGAGACCATCCGGGGGGCGTCGGGTGTCGCGGGTCATCGCACACAGCTGCTGAACGGCGAAGCAGTGTGCAGCAGATGCATCGTTAAAGGTTGTGCTGTCCCGTTAATATGACTACCCACCCCTCCGACTTCGCTTGCGCCATTAGAAAATCGAGTCGGGTTTGATTCCGAGATCGGTCCAGAGAATGGTTACCGAGCGGCCAAGTCACCGGGTGAACGGGCTACAGCCTTCGCACCACAATGACGGAGATATGATCAAACAGCATGAGCCAGTAGCTGGAATAGGTCCTTGATTGCTTGAGTTGGACGAGAGGTGTTATCTGCGAGTGCAAGCTCAAAGCTCGCGATGCGTATGATTCACAGGCAGATGCGTGGGATGAGTGCCACCGACCTGCCGGCGTATTATACCTACTGTAGTTATCTGCATGTTTCGATGTACTTTCCCTGCTGGCGACCACGGCCACGGCCTGCCTCTCTCCACCACCACTCCGGATTTCTCAGCGGCGGGACCCATCGGCCAGGAGACGACTGCTCGTCCCGATTTTCAATGCAAGCACCCATGATCGGTCACGTATTGCTGCTTCGGTCTTCGTTTAGCAGTGTCAGCTGTTTCAAACTACTAAGCGAAACTGAATGCAGTTGCTAGTAGACAGTCCCGCAGCTACCTGGTGGCGCAGACTAATGTTACGGGATGTGCGACCCGATTACCCAACGCAGCCTGGTCTTGCAGGCAGTGTCCAGATGCAAATCAGTTGAACCGCACTTTCGGCGTGACATTCTGCAGGGGTCGTGGGAAGACCTTGCTAATCGCTGACGGGGTTGTGGCTATTGCTTATCCGCTCATACACGAAGTTGGCATTCAGGCTTGGCCAGCGTTACGCAAGGCGCCTGTGATTGATCTTGTGTTTGTGTTGGATGGACGAGCATACATGATGGCACTACGCAGTCCCTACCCTTCGTCTGAGCAGGTGAGATGTGTCTAGTAGATATAGAATGGGAGTGAACTGCGTCTCAGGTGGTTGATTACTTCTCTCGGTGACCTGAAGAGGTAGAAATGTCGGGCTATGCGGGGCAATCGCGACACACTAACTAATCTTTGCTCAAAGCATGCGTGATGCTCCTGACAGACTGTTCATGGAGTTCGCCAGAGACCCGTGAATAGCAGACTGTGAAGAGGTTGGAAGAAGATGGCATCCGAGTGGGAGAGGTTTTGTTCATAAGACCATTGCTGACATGTCATGATTCTGTAGTCTTTTTCTGCTTCTTCTCATAACGCGATACCGAATGTGACCATCGGTACATGTCGTGAGGCCCTTCAAAGTCTTACAAGTAGTCGTGGATCTCAGGCAACAGCATGATCTGCAGTAGCTGCAAACGTCTCACGCAGTGGTTATCGAAGCATATTCCTGCCTATTAATCGCTTAGCTTCTTGTCCTGCAGCGTCCTATCGGGCTCTGCGGGTACCATTTGTCTCCACCTCTGCTCGTAGCTCTTCTACTATTCCAACGGGCAAGTAAGCAACAATGTTGTGAGCATACGTGTTTTCAGCAAAATGTGCTGGGTGGACAATCATACTAAAGACCGCTGTCATAGAAGATATTCACACTCCTCCTGCAGTGTCGAATTTTTGCTCTCCAACCTTCCTTTTTTCGCGTCGTAGACGGCCTTACGACAGTGAAGAGTCATCTAGGTCAGGTCAATACGTGTACATCGGACGTGGGTCACACGTTGCATGATGGTGAAGTGCACGACCAATCCGTCTGCGGCCAAACTTAAGCTTTGCACGTTTCGCTGGGCAACGCTTGAGCGTCATCCCGCGGTTCATCAACCTTGGTTCCCGTCAGAGCGTACGAATACCGGTGTCCTCGCTGCTGCGCTCGGATCGGTGTGACTACCAATATCCGACTTGACTGTTCCGAGAGGGGAGTGGGGCTTTGCAAGCTGAGCCAGGCGGCTGCGATGTGTGCTGCTTCTACGAAGCCTCTACATACCCTCGCACCTATAGATGTCGAGACTCGACGGTCAATAGTCTCACTGTGTCAAGCAGTGTTGTTGTCATTCGATGTATTTGAGGAGGCACTCTTACATCCTTCGCAGCGAGTACTGTAGTGTGCCTTACAGCACCGTCAAAGCATAAACAACATCTCGGCATTCTGCCAGGTCCTGAGGACGAGAGCGAATCTGCTCAGTTGCATGTTTGTTTGTTCCTTGGCAGGAACGAGAATGATTGCCTTCCACAAGGGACAATGGAGTGAAGAGCCACAGGTGGTGAGCGCCATGAAAAGCCACCGACCGGGACGCCATCTTGCGCCATCCAGCGCCCAGAGGGTCAAGAACAACGACTTTCCTGCATTCGGTCGGACTCCAGTGTAGCTCGCTCTGATACATAATGCCGCGCATGCGCGCGACGCGTCGAGGACTGCAGCAGATTGTCGAGTCACATGACCGCCATGAACATCCGCTGCCTCGCTCTCAGCTCCGGAGGCACGAGAGGTCTCTTCGCCCTTTGCCCTGGCGCCCACTTGCTAGGGCGAGCAGCTGCTCTAGCGTGGCGGTGTGCGCAATTGACAGACGACGTCCTAGAGAGCACCAAACCTGGTATCTCTGAAAGTAGTTAACAGACAGCATTGTCTACACGGCAAGGTACAACTCCTAACACGCCGCAAGGTGTTCAAGGCAGCCTGTACCGGTGAAGTTGTTGGTAGAGCGCAGCCACAAAGTTTGGTAGTCTGAAGCCTCCCATTGACCTCATCCGGGGTGTCTTACATGTCTTCGTAGGAAGGCACAGCCTACCAGGAGGCCTGCTCTGTCACATCTTGGTAGGGGGGAACAGTGGTTGGTACTGCGGCGGAGTGTGGGGGAAACAGTGGTTGGTGCTGCGGCGGAGTATGGGGGGAACAGAGCGGCGGAGACGGAATAGTCTTTTCACGGTAGGATCTTGGGTACAGCACTGGAGGGCCTTACGCGCTGAAATGCCAAGCAGAGTGCAGACATTTCTAGCAATGAACATCATGTATGAAGCAGCGTATCTGGGTAGTGTACACACTTTGTTGACGCCGGTATGTGTTTGTTATCAGATGCTCGCCGCGGCCATGCAAGGGGCCGAGAGACTCGAACATTTCGCGTGCGTGTCTAACCCCGGTATGCACGGGCTTGGTTTCGGACGATGGGCCACCCGGACGGGAATGAGACAAGCTTCGGAAACATCGAAAGCTTCTAAAAACCCTGGGCATGCTTGTTGCACCTCGTGACGGCCTTTCTTCATTTCGGATAGCATTGCTCAATGCATGTACGACGTCCGACACGCTAGGCAATAGGCACATATTCAATACATCCTCATCCGTAGTATGTATGTCGACAGCCGCGGAGCATGTGATGCGTATTGGCGGATATACTGGAGCTTGCATCTGGCTCCCACAGTCGACTCCCCGATATCGGGCGATCTCCAGATGAGAGCAGTATTCAATTGATCACAGAAGCGTCGGATGGGACTACGTTGCGGCGGTGAGGCCCAACAAAGTGACAAGGGCTGGCATGCCCAACGGTTCGATCGATCGTAATGGTCACTCGACGGCTGGAGGAGGTTACTTGATTCGCTGCAAGCAGCGTCATCTCTGCGAGCCAGGACTCCCTCGGGGGCCCTGCTGTCGCAACAGAAGAGCCAGCGACCCATGAAAACATACACCGGAGCCAAGGAACAGCCGACTGCAACCGAGTATCACGCTGGGTCATCAGTGTTCCTTGCCTTCCAGACCGTAGCCGGTCCGCCCACATGCACAACCTTCATACCTCATGGGCCGGAGAATGAACGGACGGCGGGCAAAGTTCCGCGAGGCACCTGGTTGGCGAGACGCCCGACAAAGACAGCCGAAACCCTTGCGCATCAGTTCGCCTCCGTCGCGATGTATTGAATGCATCAATGCATCTCCGCATAAGGTTGGCCCTGAAGGTGTTAGTGTGATACCAGAGCCGTAGCGCATATTATACTATGGTCGGGCTGGTCTTTAATAGGTCTTGGTCTGCGACAAGCAGTGAGATCTGTTCAGATCACGGGAGCTAGCGGCAAAAAGAGGCTCCAGAACATGTCAAGTTCTCAGTCGTGACTTCCTCTGCGCACCTACTGGTCGGTGATTCTCATGCTCGCCAATCTGAACTTTGTCAAAGCATGGGGACGCATAGACGACTGCATGCTGGATTACGCGGGCTTTGCATCAGGGTAGAAGGCGGCCAGCCGAGGGGCTTTCCACTACGGTGGTGCAGACGCCTGTCTCTGCAAGATCCGCAGCATAGCCCGGTACCCCGGCCACCGTTTACGGCTTGCCCGTCCGCCGCTGCCGGTAAGTCACCCTTGCAGCCTGTGCTGTACAATTCATTGGCTTCAAGCTCCACTCTAGCTGTGAGGACTAGTTGCTAGCATCCGATCTTGTCCCGCAGCCCAGCTAGTCCGGTATCCTCGCAGCTTAGCAAACCCTTCTGTATATGCTCGTAGCTGCCTGCTGCCAGCTGCCTCCCAAGCTACGTCGGAGCCCTACCTGGTCAAGTAGCGACTGTTGTTTGTGTTCGATCGCCCTCGAGGAGCAGCTCGCCCTTCCCTATCGTTGGCGCTGCTCGCTCTGAGCCACGACCTGAGAGGCTTTGATTGTAGCGGAGGAAGGTTTGCTGAATGTCGCTGCCGGCCCAACACAGGAATCGGATGTAGGAGACGTCAGATAAACGAGAACGGTGAGTGGGGTCAGGGTGGCATGGGTGGGCTCAAGAACCGCGGACCGGCTTGCGAACTGACAAGTGAGCCGTCCACAGATGCGTGGCGCACAATAGACATGCATAGGCACACCCACAGCAGACCTGCCAGTGCTGGGCGGCATATGGGTGACCACGGCAGTCGTAGACCTACACGAGGCAGTCCACCCACACCATGGATCCATTGAATTGCGAACGTCGATGGCGCTCTGCCTACTTTGGGACTGCAGCCAAACACGCGCCGAGGGCATGTACCAGGCTCTTGCGGACCCCAAAGACTGCAGCTTGTGAAGCGCAGGCTTCAGCAGCGCCACGGGCAAGCCGCTCGACAGCTCGCAGGGCAGACTTTGTATTCTAGCCATGCGAATTCAGTCGTCGCCTCCTGACGTTGGCTTGAGCCAAGCAGCTTGTTGTGTTTGGCACCTTCTCAGCAAGCTGCCCCCAAATCCGGCTGAGGCTACCTTGTGATACATAAAGCGAGCATGGAGAAGATATTCCCACAGTCATCAACAACTCACCATGAAGTTTGCCCTCACGTTCCTTTCCTCAGTCTTGGTGTTGACCCAGGTCGTCGCCGGCTCTGCCTTCATCCAGTGTGCGGATGGAGGCAACCTAGTGTGAGCAGGCGCATGCGAAATTGGCTGACATGGCAGCTCCAACCTTTTGGACACCCTCGGCACAACTCTCGGCAACCTCCTCCTCGTCGGCTGCCAGTCCGGTTGTACCAGTGCTGGCTACGACTATTCTCTGTGGTCGCCCTCTCTCTCCCTGCTTGGCATCAACCTCCTCAACATGTGCTACTGCACTAACTCTGCTACCTGGTCCCCCTCCGGCACCAACGCCAAGCCTGGTGCGTATAGGATGATCTCCTCTTCCTGCACTGCTGACGAATGCAGCCACCTCTGGAAACACTTGCGAGAAGGGTGGCCTGATCGGTCTTGGTCTGCTCAAGCCCGACTGGACTGTCACTTGGCTCAAGTCTGGCAACTGGCAGTATTCTTCGTGTCTCACCGGCGCTAGGCTTACCGGTGGCCCCACCTTTGGCGTTGCCAACACCGGGCAGTGCTTCACCCAGTGCAAGAGGTACAAGTACGCTGCCCTCACCTACACCGGCTCTGCCACTGTTGGATGCACTTGCGGAACGATTCTGACCGGCGGCTCTGCCACGACCTGTGGCTCCACTGGCACCTGGACCAACGCCGCCGCCCCCGTCGCTCGCCGTGGCCTCGACAGCGGTGCCGCTACTTTCTACGTCAACAGCGCTGCTGAGATCTCCGCTATCGGCCAGACCAGGCGTGCCCTCGAGAACCAGCTGCGTCTGGAGGCGTCCGAGCGTGACCACGCCTACTGCCCCCAGGGCCTCACCGGCTGTGTGATCCCTGGCACCTCCCAGTACGAGTGCATTGACACCCAGTCCGAGCTTGGTGAGTGACGTTTTGCAGACTGTGGCTAACATATCAGAGTCGTGTGGCGGCTGCGTTAACGGCAACTTTGGCTCCAACAACGCCACTGCCACCGCTGGTGTCGAGTGAGTGCACTCATATAGACTATCACTGACATCTCCAGCTGCACCGCTATCCGTGGCGTCGCCGTTGGCGGTGTCTCCTGCATCTCCGGCCAGTGCGAGGTTGCTCACTGCCGCCACGGCTGGCAGCTCGAGGACGGCCAGTGTGTCCGTGCTCGTCGCTAAAGTCGACTGTTGAGAAATGCCTCGTAGTACACATCTCGGCGAACATCGGACATTTGTTTCCCCCTCTTTTCCCCTATTTTAGAGTTTATTCCCTCTCCACATCATGGGCTCCACAGTATGCCAGGATACTGC
>BCJH01000047.1:0-34157 GCA_001600275.1 Cutaneotrichosporon curvatum | reverse complement strand
TGCGGCCTAGGCCTACTCGACGAGGGCTTTACAATGATGTATGCCACGAAGGGTTTGGAGGAGGTCAATCTTCAGACTCCCTCCCGGGAACACCTCTGTAACCCTTTTGCGTGTTCGAAAACGCGATTGCTCCGCGGGAAATGAAAATTTTCAAAAACGGACAGCGGTTTCGGAACGGCCTCCCAAAACTGCATCAGAAACGATCATAAAAAAAATTAACCCCAACCCCCGGAAAGGGTTGTAGAGAGGGTGGACCGTACTGTGAAGTCATGTTATTATGTCACGAACCGCGGGAGAGCCGCGACTAGCTTCTGGTGATGTGCAGGTGACAATGCAGCGTGGTCGCCACAAGCAACCGGTCCATCTGTGTATGTCTGCACGTCTCCACGGGCACAGGTCACGTACCGTGTGAACTGCCATATGTTCATCTGCAATCGCGCTCTCGGCTGGCCTGTCATGAGGGCCCGGTACTCACTGAAGTACCGTGTGCCTAGGTCAAAGATGCGACATGCAAAGTATGGAGTAGGGCTTCACCCGCTACTATCCTTCGTTTTCTGCGCAGGTCGAGAATATTCGCCAACGTGAATGTGTTTATATCCCAATGTATGCAGTCCGACGTTAATGGGAAGTGAGAGTAGAGAGGGAGGTCACAGTCATGTGCAAAGCATATGTTCACCTAATGTAGGAGGGAGACAGTAGCGGTTGGTGGTGGGCGAGGGTGAGGCACTGATAGTGATGTTTATGACGGTACCGGAACAGTGTTGGTTACACGTGCGTAGAACTGGAATCTGTATGGGGAATGATCACGACGCAAACCCAATCTGACTGAGGTCCAAATGAGATCGACGCCAGTGATACTTCCACCCTCTTCATATCCATTGACCCGGTGTACGGTGCAAAGTGTGATTAAGTACTTCCGCATGGTTAGGAAGCTGGCTACATCGATAGAATATACAAAGTCTGTACAAGAAGGGCTAGGATATTGCTGTGAGGAGTTCAACATCGGACACGCATTCTGCAGGCGTTGTCCGCAGACTCTTGCAATGTACGGGTCTCATGGGGGTGTCCAGTGTCTCGTATTACAGTAATATGTGGTATTGCCCCGTGAGGTAGTGTGGCATGTATTGCCTTGGGGTACCGTGGTATCAGCTCCATTCAAAGGCCACTTTATCCGACTCCACATTGTAACATCACGACTGAAGCTGGCGTCAGCCTGACCATGGAGATCCGGAACTCACCATATGTTCAACCTTGGTTTGCTCTTCCTCGCACGCCGCGTCCGAGTCCAGGCGCCCTCCCTCGAAGTCAATAATTCGAACTCTCCCATTCTTGTCACACAGAACGTGGCGTGGGTGCACATCACCATGAACGAGTCCCGCAGCATGGATAGCTTCATACGCTGTGCGTACATCATGAACGACTTGCGGCACTGATAGGTCGGCCGGGTTGCCACAGTCTTCGAGCGCCAAGATGTACTCGTCAGAGAACCGACCACGAGTAAACAGCCCGAGCAAACGCGGGGCGATTCCTGGCGCAGCCTCGGACGCACGCTGCAGGATATCCACTTCGTTGTCGAGAGCGGCGAGCTGCGTACCCCCACAATGCACGTCATTGGAGAACGTCGACAGGTTGATATATTTGAAAGCAGCATCCTGGACCGTGTCCCCGATAGTGATAACACCAGCGTACACGTCGTACATGCGGCCGGTACCAAGGTAACAGTCGAGATGAAGAGTTACTGGCTGCAACATTAGTCGGTCGGGGGAGGGTTGGAGAGGGCTTGATGGGGGGGATTGTGTTGGTGTCGTCACCAGAGGAGGTAGGGCGGCCTCGGTGTCATCCTGAGGGGGGACCTTTTGGTCGAGCAGATGTAGACGGTTGATTAGCTCGTGGACGGAGTCCGGGGCAACCATGAGCCATTCTTCGCCAGGGATGGGTCCAGTGTGCTGCGAATGTACCCCTTGAGTCCATTCCGGGGCAGCGGAAAGGGTTGCGACTATCCGTGTCTTGTGCGTAGCCTGTGTCGTTGGTGAACCAAGCTTAGCGTGGCCCTTGGATTCCGTCCCGCCCTGCCCCCGGCCAAACTTCGTACGCTTCGAAGTGGTTGCGCGCTCGCGCTCATCTTCTCGAACAGCCGCCCGTACGGTATCCATATCCCGCCAGAGCGACGCATCCGCTGCCATCCCTGTCGCAAGAATCGCGCCCGCAATGATCTCAATGAGGACGGGGTTGAGGGGCGTGCCAGACGGATGGAGACTGATGTTGGGATGGAGCGAAGGATCACGATAAATCATAGATGAAATGCTTGCGGTATGTGCGTTGATGAGCGTGAGGACGACGAACTGGTCCCAGTTGCCTAGCAGGATGCGTTGGGCGTGATTTGCAGTGAACTCCTCCGCTACCTGGTCGTCAGCCGGGCATTGGGTCCTCGGAACGGTACTCACTTGTGGAAGGATGCGGGAAAAAACATCAGGCAAATGATCCGCATCCGTTTCAAACGACCCCGTACTTCTGTTCAGGCAGACAGTAAAGCCCACGGGCGGGTTGCCCTGCGTAAACTTGCCTGGTTCGAGGTGACCTCCTGCGCAACCGCCCCGAACATTAACGCGTTTGGCGCTATCAATCAGCGCAGCCAGGTCCTGCACAGTCAGTGAACTTTCATAGGGAGACTCACATGCTCAGGGAGAAGTTTGAACTCTCCGATCACGTTTCGATACATTGACCATTGAGACTGCGTCATGGCTGGGGGCTTCTGCATGGACATGTCGGCCGTGCCAGAGCCGACGTTCTGAGGTGCGCCCCATGACGTACTGACGAGCGCCGACAAGACCTCGGGGTCGAGTACCGGCATATCGGGGTTGAAAATGTTGTCGACTTGTTGGCCTACCTTCTCCCGGAATTGGGTGCTCAGTCCTTCCTCGTCGAGAGGACGACTTCTGAGGACAACTTCGTCGACCCCACCAGTCCCACCAAGGTTACCTCTGGCCCGATCAGCGTAGCTTGGCACTAGGCCAGTTACGTTCTTCGGTCTCATCCAGTAGGGACGCTCGTGAAGAGCCAACGTGACGTTCCATGCTTGAAGAAACATCGCTGGGGACGAGGGCGGAAGTTGGGCTGAACGAAGGCTGTCGATTAGGTCTTGTGTGCAAGAATCATCATAAGTGAAGCTGTTCGTCAGCGGCCACAGGTAGATCTGATCTCACGAGAAGTCACCGTACAGCTCAAACAGCTTCAGAGTAGTGGACGTTGGTGCTCGACTATCACTGGCAGAGGGCGAGCTGTGAGAGACGACAGTATGTTCACGAGGGGAGCGCCGAGGGAGACGCTCTTGTACAGACCTCGATGGACGGGGGGGATGAGCTTGGGCGAGTTTGTAATCAACAGGAGATGGGAAGATTGGAGGTAGTACGTGTCGTGCCAGGGCGTTGACAGTGTCCGATGCAAGCAGCTCGGCTGGGAGAGAACCGGTCTCAGCAGTTGTCGCGCTCATAGTTATGGCATTAACGAAGTATGTCCGATTAAAGTGAGGAGTCGCCAGTCGGGTAATGGAAATGGGTATCGATGCAACGGAGAACGAAGTGATGACGGGAATGGCGAGAAGAGATAATGAACGCACAACATGCACAACGACCGACCTCACTGGAGATCAGCTTCCGGTCCATATAAAGTGGGAGGGTCACTTAGTGTGTGCCTGGCTCTTATCATCATCAATCCGTCGTATGATCGGTTGTGTGCAATTGTGTGGTTCCTACGCGGATCCTGCGCCAGGTAATCCACCGATCTTCTGATTGCGTCGTATCGCTGTACTGGATGAAAGTGATGAGTGGCTATGATCGCGACGTACCCAGTTTCTGGATATGGACGCGTCCGGCATGTTGTTGCACTCGGTGACCATGCACTTTCAACCTGGACACCGCACACGGGGTAATTGCATTAGAGCCGTGGGGAAGCTATCTCTCGCCGCCTCAAGACTGGCCAGAGGAAGCATTGCGAATGCAACCGAGTTCAGCCAACCGCCAGTCTAATACCTTTCTCCGATGCTCGTGCCACAACCATCGAGCAGATATGGCATGTATGAGCAATCGTCAATGGACGAGTGTTTCGCACTCGCTGACATGCTTTGGGCATGCAGTGCAAAGCCTGCTGGATAAGTCTGGAGACCGCACACCTACACCCAAGCTCCGCCTAAGATGCCTGACTCCTGATTGCCAGCCTACAATACAAAAGATAACGCACAGTCACGCCCAACCATAAACGCCACCCACATATCATCTACCCCTGATGAACGAGGCAGCCACATCACTTCCGGGCACTCCGTAGTCTTGGCTGCATAGGATGTGCCCCGCAGTTCGCATGCAGACGTTGGATGCGAGCAATGTGACCCCCCTTTGTCCCCACAGGTATCAACTAATCCGGGGGCTGACACCAGCCCTCTCCCGTATAAGCGGTTCCACAATGACATTAACTACACTAGCATCTCACATTGGTCAAACAGTATGTTTTGTCTAGGTGCTTGGTGTTGGAACGGAGATGGCACTGAGGCTAGCCACACTTGAAGATGTGGCAGGTCACAATCGGAGCCATATATCGACCCGTAACTAGGTATATCCACCATGCATTGCTCTACTATCAACTATTGGCGCTGGCTGTTCTCGAAGATGTGCAGTGTGTCATGAATCCCTGGCCGCGTGGGCGAACTCAGGTTGTTATTGAATGACGATCTTGGCGCTGGCATGACTGTCGCCCACGCTCCACTCTACTGTTGGTGCGAGACCAATCCATCGGCACATTGTTAGGGCTAGATATTACCCCGGTTCTCATACGGCATTCATTCATCACCACCCTGCTGACTTGACCGCCCAAAACTAGCCAGAAAAGCGGCACCCTACAAGGAGCGTGTTGAGGGGGCGCGTGATGAACACGAGGTTGCCTTCTTTTTCCGCCAGCCGTCGGGTCCGCAGATCTCATCCATCGGAGTAGAAGTCAGCAAAAGATGCGACAGTTCGCCTGCACCAGGTGTCCGAGCACCGAATGATGCGAGACATCATTACACGTTACACATCCGTAGTTCTCCAGTGAAGATGTGCTGGTCCACCATTGTCTTCGCTCTCAGTTTTCCACACGGCGCGAGAAATCAGCACTCGTGTGCTTCATGCATTTGCATTCGTTTGCGACACACAGTTGCACACGTTTGCCTCGTGTTCTGTTTTCGTTTGCTTCTTTTGCGCTCACTTGCTTCGTGAGTTTCTACAGGCCCCATCTGGTACTGAAGAACCCGTGAAGATACTGTATATAAGACCATGCCTTGAAGGCAGAGAGCAGCACCCCATCACCTTCCTCACCAGCTACTCTACATTTGAGCATACCTCCTCTTCAAGACTTGCCACGTTCGATAGATCTACGCCATGTGTGTCCGAAGAACTGTTCGCAACAAAGACGGCTCTGTGTATACTGAGCACATAGACTGCTACAGCACATCCTGCCCCACCTCGAGCCGTTTCAACCCTCACGCGGACGGCGAATTCTTGCTCGTTGTTGATCTCTCAGCTGTCGCTCATGAGTTCACCGTTTTCGCCGGTTCTGCCTCCCTCTGTGCTGTCACTCAGCAGCACCTCGAGGCACCCTACTACACGTAAAACCTCTTTGAGCTGCCATTCACTGGTCATCCTCGCATTGGTGAGTTTACTACCGGCCTTTATCTTCCACTGACTTCGAGTCACACACACAGTCATTTTTGACGGCTCTGCCTTGTAGCTCTGTGTCGATGTCACTCGATAGGTTGCTCTACAGCCTATCCTGCGATACTCTGTTGACGTTGTAAGTGTGTGACGCACTGTAACTCTAATGTCTTGAAAGTCAGACACTGAAGTTACGGGTCATATTATGGGCAGCAGGTGACACTGACGCCTGCAACTGAGTTCTGATTTCCGCTGCCTCACTGTATAGCTGCGAGCTCATCGCGTAGTCTCCATTAAGTGATCCTATTGGCGTGCACGGGCGACGAGTAGTACGCGGGCAGTTGAATCCTTGATGCGCTGCAGAATGACTGGAAAAGGTATACTGGAGGTGATTACCTGGTACCTATCGTACAATTATCTCTCTCCACATGTCAGTCTACTGTAATGGGTCAGTATCACTACCGTACAAGCGTTTCTGAAAAGGCGGAGAATCGCTGGGGTCCCCTTCTGCTATCTGCTCTCGGTGGCGGTGGGACTCTATTAATCCACTCTGGCTTAGATTAGCATCTATGTATGCAAACAGGATTGCTAGGTAGGCTGTGCGAAATGCAGCAAGCAACATGGGCTCGCCCCTACTGTACGACGCCACTGGGGGATAGGCATTCTCAATATCTCATATCCGAAGGCACAACTCTCGGCTTACATTTTGCGGTTCATCACAAGGCTACCGTATGTGCCTCACCGGCTGGACGTCTGACTTCCGGACTTCTCATAAGCGTGCCAGTGATACCTCACGGCGTAAGCCCGCATGAACATAATTCCAACCTTGTAGTGGTGCCATCATCTCACCCTCACACTGACGGTTGACTGCAACTTAATTACCTGCTAATGGACGGACACAGGAACAGTGCCCGGTTGCCTCCATCCCCTCACACGGTGCTCCCGCGAGAGAACAGCCCAGCCCTGTCTGGAGAGCAGCCGTTACCCCATTGAATATATGGCACTCTGGAGAGACGATCAACTGCTACAGCACAGGCATTGATGACCGTCCTGCCACACGCAGGGCTGCGCACAGTGGACTTTGCCTCACGATCTACGAGTTCCGGCGATGTCCAATACTCTGGCAAAGCAGTGGACGATGTACCGTGTCCCCACAACATCGTTGCATCTGCGGAATGTACGTACGAGCCTCACGCTACTTGACCTTGTGCGAAGCATCTGAGGACTGTTGGACGTCGCGAGGGTCTTCTCAGCAATGTCGTGACAATCAGGTCAAGGAGCTCTTCTTCTCCTGGCTATCAAATGTGCTGTCACGCTGTACTGCCCGGGCACGCTCTTTCTGTGCTTCAGACATTATAGCCTTGAACCCAGCCTCACCCGCAATCAGCTCAGGGCGAAGGGCCATTGTCTCTCCTGTCTTGAGCCAAGTAGTCAGGATGGCTACGGAGAAGGAGAACAAGTCTTCGGCTACGCCGCCTTTCTCTGACTGCCAGCCGTACGTCCCAGGGGGATACTCAAAGTGCTGACCAGCCGGATAGACATCACCGAAGTCGATGAGACCCCAGCGACCCTTTTGACCAGCATGGTTGCTTGGAAAGCTGCCTTCAGGTATCCACATTATATTGTCTGGCTTCAAGTCGAGGTACACAAGGTTCAGGCTCTTCAAGTGATCGAGTGCCGGGCGAACTCCTTCCATTACGGTATCGTGGTCGAAAGGGATGCCGTCGGCAGTGACCTGCGCGGGAACAGACGCGCAGCCTTGATACTGTTCCCAAAATGGAGCTCCGATATCCTTCAGACTTTTCGGTAGACGAGTGACCGCCATGCCGGCAACATAGCCGTTCTCGACGACGCAACCATGGAACTCAACGATGTTGGGGTGCGGAAAGCCCGGAGTATGAAAGGCCTGTAGCTCGCGCTCCCATGTCTGGCGTTCCCATTTGGCAAGTTCCTAATCCGTCAGTACTGAAGTCTTGTTGCAAGCGACTTACCTCCTCATCAGTAAAGCAGACTTTCTTGATGAAAATGTGAGGATCATCGCAACTGCCTTCAAAGCGGCGCCATCCCGGCTGAAAGACAGCCATGTACTTGTTCTTGTCGACTGGTGTGCCCGTGGGATAGTCCTCCAGTGGGGTATACTTTGGAGTGAAGTCTTCCACATGACGATACACGTGTCCGGTCTCGAGGTCCTCGAAGACAGTGATTGTTGTCCATTTAGAGTCCTTCCATCGGCGGCATGTCACAAGAAGCTTGCGCATTATGGCGAAGGAATGGAAGAGATAGCGGAGGGAGAACTTCACCACGCTAAGGACTATACATGAGCAACCCACATGTACCCGCCCCGTGCCCTCGCCCCATCAATGAAAGACACACAGCATGCACGTTGGAGTCGCACCCAGACCGCTGACAACGATGTTCCTCCGCCGGACAAACCCATCAAGCAATGCGTGGCTCGTGCACTTTGTGTGCACTGAACTCCAAGTAGCTGTTGAAAGTCGGTGGTACCCCCCTGTAGCATACACCGCCATAAACATACGCTGTGCATGCGACCCTGCTGAGGCCTGTGCAGGGAGCGCGAAGTGCACTGCCCCGAGAGGAGAGGCATCACCGGCCAACGGAATGACACAGCCAGTCACAATCGCTGTGCAATTTGAGGCAGTTGTACTGTAGCGTGGCAGTATCATCTGTGCGTGAACCAGAGTGCTGCGGGTGGCACGGAGGAGATGCGGTCCACTCATTGTCGTATACCACACGATCTTTTGTGCCGGCTAAGCCGGCCGAGTCCCCTCCATACGAGGTATATAGTAGCCTGAGCAGCACAAAGGACGCATCCCTGATGGGTAATGCAACGAGGACGCCCACTACCTACTGTACTCATTGGTGCACCTGTCTGTGATAAGTCCCCTTTGCACTTTCCGAAGTGACGATAGGTATGCGAGCGCTAGGTCGGGTAGTTTGGCGCATCCAGCGTTGTTGTCCGGCAGGGGCAGGGGTCGCGACCAATCCCGAGATGTACAGATGAGAAGCGGCGAAGCGCAGGTGGGACGTACTGTAGCTCATTGAGAGAAGCATCTACAGTACAATACAAGTTCACAATTGTACATTTGAAACTGAGTATCCACAATTGAAACTAAGTATCCACAATAGAACAATGCGAATATGGCTGCCTCAAGCAGAAGTGACCATAGAAGGTCACATCCGTGGCCCGGGACTGGGGAAGCATGCAGGGCGAAGTCTGAGCTCTGTATTGTGGCTATTGCCCCGCACCGGCTCGGGCGCCAATGTTTCCGTCTTAACACTTGCTTGCCACAGTGTGGGACGCGCAGCCGCGCTTTCATTGCCACCTCCAGGCGCTGTTCATGTGGGATTTGTGGCCGGGGCGGGGATATCAAACTGGCTAGGGGCCGCCATGTCAGCGCTGGGATGACGATATCTTCAACTATGACATTGTCCTTGTCAATGGAATCTTGCGAAACCATCAAATGCTGATGAGGATAATACCTGGCAGCATAGCGTCCCAACATGCTGACGTCGAAGCAAACCTCAACCTGAATCGCAGAGTTTGCGGAGGATCGAGACAGAATCAACGCCAGCACAAACTCGACGGATGGCGGCGATGAAGTCTTTGGCAGATAAAGATATGCTTGTGGTGAGAGGACGACCTCTAGCAACATCGGACGCGCTGGACCGCAGTCCACTTACGTGCTCGTGAACGATGTCGGTAATGTTGTCGATATAACTCAGCCACCGCGCGTATGACCGGTCTGGGCCGTCCAAATTACATTCCAGCAAGCGCTCCCAGTAGTTCCCACAGTCAGAAGTCAACGCACCACGACTCAGACGTACAACTCCCAAACATTGTCGACGACCGCGAGAGCAAAACATGTGTCGTCGACAACCGCTACTGTCGTCTTCAGAGTGACATGGTCTCGCCGTGCAGCCTCCTCGAGCGCGTCAAGCCATGTACGCGATGCACAGCGGGCTGCCCACGCCACCTCGAAATGCTCTTCACCGTCGGGGTACGGAGGCGCACCGAATACCCAGTACCCTGCCACTTCGTAATCGGTTCACGGGAACTCCACCGGAAGCTCTGGTTCGACATAGTCTCCGATGATATCGTCAGGCAAACGAAAGGCTGGTACTGAATGGCCGATGTCTGTTGGTCGTCGCTATT
The DNA here is from genome assembly GCA_001600275.1 of Cutaneotrichosporon curvatum. Classification (NCBI taxonomy): domain Eukaryota; kingdom Fungi; phylum Basidiomycota; class Tremellomycetes; order Trichosporonales; family Trichosporonaceae; genus Cutaneotrichosporon; species Cutaneotrichosporon curvatum. The sequence goes on along the minus strand of BCJH01000047.1, from coordinate 24,305 downwards.
GACGATAGTCTTCTGAACTAGCAATGATGACGATAGGGTGGACCGCGGTGATGACTACGACGAGGGGAGTTGGGTGTATGGATGCATAAGCTAACTGCTGCGGTTGAAACCAGGGACTTATATCTCCATATCTACTTCCCTCCACACAGTGGGAGTGCGAAGTGGCATACTGACGCATGAGGAAGATTCCGAGGGTTCAACAGTATCAAGTATCGGGAGCAGATAGCGTCTGGTGTGCCTCGAACGTGACTTTGTGGCGACGGTCAGTGCGAATGATGGGACTGTTTGGCGCTCCGGTAAAAATAATCAACAGACCCCGCGTTTGAGATCCCTGCCATGACTCGTAATGTTACCCACCATTCCACATCCCCAACTACAACATGACTGTGTTTGTGTGTCTACGTTGAATGTATGAACGTGTAGGGGAGCGAACCACACAACCAGTCGTCTTTGGAATGATGATCTGTCAAGGACCTTGATGCACTGCTCGAACCTGCTACCGAAAACTTGCATGCCAAGAGGCTTGCACATTTTACAAGAGTACAAAGCGGCTGGGAAACACCGGTCGGATATCGTCTCGCACAGACAGTGTGCAACTCACCAGTTCCGCACACTTGACTTTCGGGCAGATAGGGTCGTGCGGGGCGCATCGTATCGACGATAACGATAAGCGCAGGGTTGTATAATTCGGTCAATTCTCCCGGAGGACGCCGAGGTCGCAATGTGGCACAGTAAGTGGAGTAAATGCTTGGTGAAGTGTTTACTGTAGGAGCGACGAAACCCTAAACGTCTGCCACCAACGCTACTGACTATCCCTCCGCTACCCCTAGGCCATAGCAAGTGGCCGAGGTGTTTCGGGAGCAGGGACTTACGGCGCTAACACGCATGATGGTGATAAGCATGACGGGAGCTCCATGTATCAAATCTCGTCTTGTGTGTGCGTCGGAAGGCAGATGCGGTAATGCGTTGGTATCACTGTGCATGTGACGTGGAGCATTCAACGGCCGCCGGATAGGAGCAATAGGTGAAATGAGTAGTGCTATGGGGTCGATCCAAAGCCCAAGCCGGAGGACATAGATCGAGCCTCCGTGATGTCCGGAGGCTGGTGTTGCGTTGGACTGGGTGAGTTGATTGTTTTAGGCCTAGCTATCAGCCGTTTCAAGATCCGCCAGCGTCCGTAACGGCCCATCGAGTGTACGGAACACTCCAAGATTCACTGCTGCGGTATCATCAAAGACCCAGGCAATATGTTGCCGGAATATGATTGCCAGACGGGACTGCAAGGGGGTGTTGAAGCGAACAGTGGCCGTGGGGGTGCTGAACAGTAGTTGCACACCGGGTTAACCTCGCCCAGCGACGCCGCGGGATTGTTCACTGACGCCGGGATACCGCTCGCGCGTGATAAACCTTTCCACTGAGATGTACCTTGCATTCCGTATGACACTGAGATGTAAAGCATGTGATGTGCCATCGAGGATTCTAGATTTCAGTAGCGCTTCATAATGAGGGGGCGGAATGTCATTCCCGTACCGAGCGTCGTCGTGACTCGGGTGGCACTGCCGTTCCGCTGTGAGCGGGCTCTCACCAGACGCAAACATTGGACCGCTAAGTCTACTTCGCAGTATTACATAATGGACATACGTGGCGTCTAATGACTGCCGGGTGTTGACGTTCGCTCCAGCAGCTCCAGCTCCACTCGAATAATGGCAACAATAGGATGCCGCCACCCACGATACTTCGCCACTAGCCAATCGAGCCCCCTTTCCCACACCATACGATACCAGCTCAAAGCTGTAGGTTACCAAATATCGAGCGACGCTGTCTGGATGCTGTAGAAATTATTGCATGCACCTGCAAGTGGATGCACCGCGTCCGCAATGAGTTAATTATGGGAGAAAAGTCGGCCGGCCACTAGCGCGATGACAGTGGCGAGAGTCCGTCCGACACGCCCACCTTACAACTACTCACTGGCTTTCCGAGTCAGTCCCGTGACGGATGTCGTCAGCTATTGAAAGCATTCAAACCTAGCTGGGAATTGCTGTGCAGTGACGGCTTCCGCTCCACAGCTCCACGTCCTCACTCACAAGCTAGCACTGCCGAGACGTGCAGATTTTCGCACTGAGCAGCAGCACCACATACACCCCTTCCCTCCATCAAGCAACACAACTCGCTTCTCAACCCCATGTCACTTCTTCACACGGCAAGGCTGAAAGTACTACTTGCAACGATGCATGATTTATTTTATAAAGGTTACAAAACTTGGGGAGGACGTGAAGACATTAACCTAAGCGGACGCATTGACTCTAGAAAATTGGCATGTGCGCCTGGTTGACGTAGTCGATGTTGGCGTCATAGGACTCGATGCGCTCGTGGACAGTGCCAAAGAGAGTGTCCCATATCTTGGTCTGCTTGCCGTAGTTGAACGACTTGCGGTAGCCCTTGCGGTGGTGGATGTCGTGGTCCTCGACGGCGAGGTCAAGGCCAAGCTTTTGCAGGAACCATCCGAAAGTGGACGCTGCGGTGAGGTGGACACGGACACCGCTGTGGCCCCAGACCTCGGTGTAGATGATGTACTGCTGGCAGAGCCACCACTCGTAAAAGCCAAGCTTCAAGCCGAGAGCCTGCATGGTGACGTAGGTGAGGAGCGGAATGATGACCATGTCGCAGACCTCCTGAGCGTCACTGGCGTAGGCAGCGAGGGCGGCGTTGGGGTGCTTGGTGAGGTGGTGGGTACGGTGGAACTTCCAGAGGCCCTTGACGTCGTGCATGCAGCGGTGGTAGACGTAGAAGTAGAAGTCGAGGACAATGCCGTAGACGCCAATCTCGAACCAGGTCCAAGCAAGCCACTTCCAGTCGGAGAGGACATCAACGGGCTGTACGTTGCGGTTGTAGGCAAAGTAGGTAAAGACAGCAAGACGGCCACCAACAGTCTTGTACAGCGACCAGAAGACACGGCCGACACCGACGTCGGGGATGCCATCACGACCATGAACGTCGCCGTCGAGGAAGCCATGCTTATAGCCGAGCCGACGAAGCATCCGGACCTCTTGGACGAGAACAAAGGTGTAGACGTTGGTGTAGAGGAAGACGATACCGGCTGGGTGCATGGGACCGAATGCCCAGACCCAGATTTGCTGGAGGGCGAATGGGATCCATGCAAAAGTGAGGATGAAGGCGTGCTGGGACCATTGAGAAAGGTGGGGGACCTTGTCGGTTTTGGAGTGGACAGGGGGCTCGACGCCCGGGATGGCCGGGTAGACGTCCAAGATGTCGACGAGCTTGTGATAGTAGCTCCACTTGGACTTGTCCCAGTACATCCATGTCGACTTCATCGAGTCCTTGGGGTTGCGCCCGGGGATGGACTCCGGCAGGTGCACCGGAGACATGCCGCGCTCCGGAACCACTTCGGGTTGATTCATGGTGGCGTTGGTGGTTGCGCCCATCGTCTGTACGCGACTCTGTCAAGTTGTCGGTAGTGGAGTGATGGTGATGGAGTGTTTCCAAAACGAGGGGAATCGATGACGGTCTTGGGCCATATATACGGGATGTTTTGCCACTTGTGTCGGCGCGGCCGGTGTCTCCTTCCACTAGACAGCTAGCGTGAACCAGAGGACACAGACAGGTGAGTTGTGCAGCGTGCCGGAACAGCAGGAGGGAGTCTGCACACGAAGCCGAAGGGCAGGGTGCTGGATGAGTCAGTCAGCCTGGAGTGTGTGTCGTTCTGCGCGCCTGCAGCGTGCGCCCAGAGCGGAGGTTCAAATGAGCCGACGGCGGGGAGAGGGGCTCGTTGGGCGTGGTGCGTGGTCGACCTGTTGTGGTGTCTGGATAGCTCCAGACTAATCGGGTCGTAAGCGACAGCGTAGCCCGTGAAGAGTTTGGGTTTGGGAAATGGGAGGGGATGAAGATGGGCTGAATTGGGAGAGGGAGCGGTGGAGGGAGAGGGGAGGTGTCGCATGCACTGGTGTTTGAAGGTGGCATGCACTGCGCGCCTCCTTCTGCTTCTGTGCTGTGCTGGCTGAGCTGGCCGAGAGGCCGCGCCAGATCTTACGAGACGGTAAGTTAGCGTAGGCCATCTCGCACGAGATGACAGTCCGACATTGACGGAGTCCAGCGACAAGGCGCGACGAGGTGGAGAGCTGACACTGGGTTGAGAGGCGAATGTGATGGCACGGAAGCAAATTCAGTATGCCTATGTGTGGCCCAGCTCGCCCGCTCGCCACCGTACGTGCGGTCCGCCGTTGCAATCAAACGTTGAGATCGTGAGACGAGCGGTGCCTTGGCTCCTCGTCTTCCGGCTTGCTAGCGCTATCCCCCCGGTGCTGCCCCTGTGTGTTGTGTTCGTGTCGTTTGACACAGGTTGATTCGCGAGTCTGCTCCTCTTCTTGTTCCCGCATTGGAATCTCGCCTACTGGCACCATCTAGGACCAGCCATGAAGATGCCCCCGCCATCTTCCCCCGCATCCCCCGCAGCGTCTCATGTCCACCCCGGCGCATCTACCCCATCCACATGCTACAGTGCAATTATAAAGTCCATCCGTTCCATCCAGCGTGGCATTGACATAATACCTCCGCTCCACATACAGCAGCGACTTGCCGACTGCTGACTGCCACTTGCCGATGGGCTCCTGAAACCACGGGGCCTCCTGACTGCTTGCTTCCTGAAACCACGGCCCACGCCCCCGGGTCCGGCTAACACACACATCGCCAGGCCCGGGTATTGCCCGATCGGCCATTCCACCATACCTCCAACCTGCAACCCTCATGCATCGTCGTCAGTGATGCATCACAACACTACTAGACGCAAGGCTGCACCATCCATCCACCTGAAGCACTGACGCGACAACCACGCAGCAGGAGGTATCCAGCAACACTGCCAGATGTATCCGGCGGCCGCTATCATCGCTTCCACCTACTCCTAGTCCCCTCTCGCTCGCGCACGTACGCCACCGTCAGCGCACAAAGCCCCTCGGGTCATTCAGCCTTGTACGAGTCCGACCTCTACGCAATCAGACGCGACACGCCCCTCGCTCGCACGCACTGGCCCCTTTCGTCAGCCATACCGCCTGGCATAAATATCAAATGTTCTACACGTGTTAGCCGGCTCTCCCCTCTACCGACAACTTTCTTGAACCTCACCAGCGCCGACCAAGTAGGACGCAGTCGTAGCCGGACAGGCTCTCGTTCACGCTCTCCCTCGCACTCACACTCGCACTCACTTCCACCAACTTCCTGCTCCCTGCCACCATGAAGCTCCTCTACCTCATATCCGACTCGCCCGTCGTTGCCGCCCTCTCCTGGGTCATTCGCCTCGTCCTCACCCCCGTGGTGCCCGGCGCCCTCCTTGCGGTGCTCTCTTTCGGCCCCGACGCCGCTCGCCAGCACCTTCTCGACCTTATCGTCGATCGCCTCTCCCTCAACCCTGACACAGTCGCCACCGTCCTCAAGGTCCTCCTTGGGCTCGGCCTCGTGCGCTGGACCAACAACACGCTCAATGTCCTCGCTGCCAACAACTACCGCTTCGGCCCTGCGCCAGGCTGGAACTGGCCTGACGAGGTCGCAGTGGTGACTGGCGGCTCGAGCGGTATTGGAGAGGGCATCGCCGCCCGCCTGGCAAGTAAGTCGATCAAGGTCGCTGTCTTCGACGTCCAGGACCTGCCGAAGACCCTGCAGAACAGGCCCAACATTCGTTTCTACAAGTGCGACGTGACCTCGCCCGAGTCCGTCGCCAAGGCATCCGACGCTGTCCGCAAGGACTTTGGCAACCCCACCATCCTCGTCAACAACGCAGGCATCACCCGCCCTCTCTCCATTCTCGACATCCCCGAGGACTTCCTCAAGAAGATCTTCTCTGTGAACTCGATGTCGCACTGGACCCTCGTCAAGCAGTTCCTCCCCGCCATGATCAAGGCGAACAAGGGCCACGTCGTCACCGTCGCCAGTGTTGCCTCGTTTGTCGCCCTCCCCGGTGGCGCAGACTATGCGTGCACCAAGGCCTCCGCCCTCGCCTTCCACGAGGCCCTCGGTGCTGAGCTCAAGCACATCTACAAGGCCCCCGGGGTGCTCACGTCCGTCATCCACCCCAACTTTGTCAACACCCCCCTGGTTGCCGACATCAAGCAGGGGCTCGCGCGCGGCGGTGTGACTTTCATGACTGCTGACCGCGTGTCTGAGGAGATCGTGCAGCAGATCTACAAGCGCCAGGGCGCGCAGGTCATCATCCCCAAGATGTCTGGCGCGATCTCCGGCCAGCGCGGATGGCCTACCTGGATTCAGTTCCTTATACGCGATGCCGCGGGTAAGGGCACCCAGCACGTCGGCGGCAAGGTGTAGTTGTCGAGAGCGTCGCAGTAAGACTCAGCCGGTCGTAGATGTTATATTCGGTCCGCCGCATACCCTTGTGGGATATCCTCTATGATAGACTTTGCGTGCCGTACATGGTGCCAGTAGTAGCCATGCATATGTGCAGAACAATACAGGGAGTGAGTCACGACTGCGTGGGAGTCGGGAGTGCGTTGCGCCCGACCGCATACACCCCTTCCTCAGCTGCGACGGTGAGGTAGTAGTCTCGATAGGCTGGCAGACTTGGATATCGTGATTGAACGCATGTCGCGCGGAGACAAGATACCCCGCACGCACGTCACCAAGGCACGCCCATGTCGGAGGCCCAATTGCCCAACCTCAAAATAGCCAAGCATCTCCATCTGATCTCCACCACCTTCGCCATCGCATCTATCACCATGACATTCGGCCATAGCAAAGCAGAACACACTACGCACCTACCTCACACCTCTGCACACTCGGGTCCCACTCCCGCCCCCAACGCCCCAGACCCCACCCACACCTCCACCGCCAAGGCCCCCGCCACCAGCAACCCACGCTTCGCGAAGAATGACGCAGCCTTAGACGCGCTGTACTCGCGCTGTGCGGAGGAGCAGGCCGCAATCGACGCAGCCGACGCCGAGGCGGACGCGTACGTAGATGAGCAGGAGCACAAGCGAGCGAACCAGTGGCAGCCTGTGCCGCAGGGTACGCCTGCGAATGCAAAGTCGGGCGGAGGGCCGATTGATGGGTGGCTTAAGTGGAGTGCCAAATTCTACGCGCCGAACTTGTACAAGAACAAGCACGGGGGACCGCAAAAGGACAACAACTAGGATGGGATGTTGCGGAGGAATGACGTGCAGAGACGGCGACGGACTGCAGTGGTGGCCTCGGACGGTAGGAGCGGGTCGAGACGCAAGACGGACTGGCGCTGTACTATTGAAATCAACAAATATAAAGTCAAGACACAAGGTCGCCGTTTGGCAGCTCCCGTGACCAACTCAGGATGGCGACGAGTTCTGTCAGATTCTCGAAGCAGGCGCGAGCTTGCATCCTGCAGGACGTATAGCCCAGAACGGGGAACATAGAGATCATTATTGCATCACGGAACACAACGACTGGTCGGATCGCTTGCAGTAACAGCGTACTGACCTGCTTCCGACCGTCGCGCATCCGGCATACAAGTGTAGAATTAACTAAGCATACAATCGCCTGCAACTCCTTATCACGCTGACTTCTCACCTTTCAATCCTGACTCCTTATGTCTTGCTGTTCTTGCCTACTCCTTGACATGCGACAGCATCAACGGCATCTGCGAGCCGACCTCCTCCTCGCCCACAACCCACGGGAGCATGACAATACTGTCATCAGCGAGGCTCATTCCGGTGACTCACAAGTTCTTGCGAGTGATCTCGGGGTTGGAGGGCAGGAGATCGAACTTGAAACTCCGGATCAGGACGTAGAGGATGACTTTCATCTCGGCGAGGGCGAAGCGGTACCCGCTGATGTCAGCTTGCTCTTGCTCATGAGTTATGCGCGGGCTTGCTCGCTCGCGATCGTAGTCTTTCCTTCTGGGAAGGGCACCAAGTCCCCCGGGAGTCCTCGCGCAAGTCGCTCGCAGGCTTGCCTCCTTGCCACTCACATGCAGTTCCTCGGTCCACCGTTGAACGCAATCAGGTTCCCATACACGCCCGGGACCTTAGCCATCGGGATCCCCGGGCGGTCATGCCTATCGGGATTCCACTCATCCGCGTCCTCCCCCCAGATATCCTTGTTCGTATGCAGCACACTGAACGGGATCTGCACCAGGCCCCCCTTCTTAATTGTAACCTCGGTGATCTCCTTCCCGTCGCTCTGGAGTACAGGCGCACCCAGGGGAATGACGGCCTCCATAGTCGCCTCGCGGAACGTCTCGGGCACGGGCGAGTCGGTACGCAGTGCCTCGCGGATACAGTTCTCCAGGAGGGGGAGCTTGTCCAGGTCCTCCAGAGTTGGCTCGTTCACGCCGAGGGCGTTCATCTCGTCCCTTAGGCGCTGTTGGACGTCTGGCTTCTGAGCAAGGCGCCAGAGGAGCCACGAGAGGGCGTTGGAGGTCGTCTCAGACCCGGCGAGGAGGAAGGTCGATACTTGGTGAATTAGTTCTTCGTCCGAGAGGCGCTGGTGATCGGGCAGGTCGTGGGCCAGGTTTGCTTTCACGATAAGGGTGAGGAGGTCTTTTGAGGTTTCGGTGGACTTTTCGACGCTGCCCAGGTCGGCGCGCTTGCGGTCGATGAGTTCCTGTGGTAAGCCGCATCCGAAGAGGGAGGACGTACGCGGCCGACGTCCATTGTGCGCTTGAGAGACTCGTCGACGAGGCGGAGGCGCTTTGTGGGCTGGAGTAAGCTTCGAAAAGTAAAGGTTGGGCTCACGATGACATCGAGGGCTGGGAAGAAGTGCTGCAGAATGGCAATAGGCGACCTTGTCATCAGGTTGGAGATGGCATCGCGGAAGCCCTGCACGATGGGGTTGGAGCGCTGCTGGCCTGCTGTCAGTGAAAACATTTACGCCCACCTACAGTGGAAGTTGTAGTCGAATCCGGCCAGGCCGATAATGTCGAACGCTGCCTCGGTCAGGAACCGGCCCATGTCGATCTTGCGAGCGCCGGGAACGATGTCCTCAGGCTTGGGCGGGGTCGGAGAGGCGTCGTGCTTCGGATTCTCGTCGACGGTGATAGCCAGTCTGTCGCGCAGCTCCGTCGCTTTGATGTAGATGATGGGGATCATATCCCGGATCGCTGCGGGGGAGAACACCGGGTTGAGCACACGCCGCTGCCTTCTGTGGTTGCCGAACTCGGCCATCAATACACCGTTGCCCGCCACGCGCCCGAGGATACGCGCATGCAGAGGCGGCTTGATGAACATGTCGGGATTGCGCTGGATGAACGCCACAGCCGTGGTGTCGGTAGTAACGATGTTTGGGGGCATGAAGGCGCCACTACTGACTCGGAAGGTGCGGCCGTAAAGGGTGTCCCAGGCCTTGAGGACACTGCCTGTCGGGTTCATCATGATGTGCGGGAGGTCGCCGATCGCCCAGCTGTGTGGCTTGGGGCCGGGGAGCTTCTGCAGCGGCGAGCGGGAGGCGCGCACGAACGCGAGGAGGGCCTTTGCGACCACATAGAGGGCAAAGAGGCCGAGGACGTTCAGCGGGGTGACGTACTCGAAGATCTTGGCTGGCCCCGGAGGGGTGGCGAGCTGCGGCGGCATGGCGATGGTGAAATCAGCGTTAGCAGCGACTGATTATACAGAGTGCATGAGTGGAGAGAGCAGTGGGTATTTGTAAGTTGGACGGACGTCTTGCAAGGGAGCGCTCTGGCGAGTCAGCAGTGGAGACTGACGCATGAGAGTGGGCTCAGTGGACCGCCGCGGGCTGGGACAGCCATCCATGCATTCACGGAATCCATGAGCGGGCCGGCGGGGTCGGCACGTGAGTATGCGGAGAGGCGGAGGAGGGCGGGGGGCAGACTTCGTTCCGCCCAGCAGCGGGCCCGGTCTCTTCGGAGACTGGGAACATCGCCATACATGCCTACGATGGACAAGCTTTGCCCAGAGAACAATGCATGCGATATGCCTGGGACCATTGTCTGAGGCGACCGGCGGCCGTGGTATGCGTCATACAACGACTAGGCTCGCGTTTGAGATCGAAAGTCCAGCGCGACGTCCGTTGTGCGCGTTGTAGTGCGCAACATGCAACGGAGTGGTTGGCATCCCCGTATCTTGAGGACGAGCATGCCTACAGATGCTCGTTTCAGCAGACATGCACGTGGAGGGCTTAATGCGTGCCTAACGAGCATTGCGACAAGCTCCTCTCGTCTGTCATTGAGCTGTCCCGCTCGACCTCGACGCGTAAGCTGCTAGTAAGGCGCGATCCAGGCTTCAGTGTCGCGATGTATGCTGCGTATGGGCATCTTAGCAGCTCACCAGCTCATTCAGTCTAGTCGCTCGCAGGTACTCTATGTCAGTATCACAGTAGCGTCAGTCGGCAGCTTCGCCAACGGCAAACACTACTACCACTTTCCAAACCGAACACCGATGCCAGTCTCCCACTCCCACATACAGCGGACCTCGCTGTGCTCATGATATCAACTCACGTCGCACCGGGGCCCGATGAGTATGGCGCGACGTGGAGTCGCCGTCGTCGATAGCTGAGGCCACGTCCGAACAAGTAGATGCGATGGGGCGAGTGGAGTACGATGGGGCAAATGCGATGGCCGTATATACCGGCACCGCCAGCTAGAGTGTAACCTTGTGGTTGCAGTCTGCTGCTCTGAGTGAAGTTGAACACTAAGCATGCCGTGATGTATGATACAGGATCCGGCCAGGAGTGGTGCGCGTTGCAGTGGCACTGACGATCTGGTGGCCGCTTTGAGCTAGCCACATGTCGGTACAGGTGACGGTGGCCACTGACCAGTGGACAGGTGATCAATGTGCCCGTTCACTCTCAGATCTCTCACTTTCACAACTTCATACTGTCCACATTCAAGCATAGGTTCACTCTCAGATCTCTCACTTTCACAACTTCATACTGTCCACATTCAAGCATTATCTATGCTCGCTTGCTTGCTGTGCACTCTTGCTGTGCATTGGAGCCGGTAAAAGTATCGGACGAGTCACTGTCGTCTGCACATGACTGCCGCACAGTGACTACACTGGGTATCTGACGAGTACTGCTCTTCCCACGATTCGCTCGCTGTCGATTGAAGCAACTTCCACCTTGCTTGGTTCGTTTGCACGGACACCCGCGCGAACTTGCTGTGCACTACTGCCGGCAGAACGCATGTTGAAGCGCTGCCTTTGCCGGTGGTTGACGAACTCTGCCTGGAGGTCTCGCACTGACGAGCACACTGACGAGTTCACTGACAAGTACACTGACGCGCTCGCATGCGTAAATGCCTACACCGCCTCCGCCACCCGACGATGGACCTGCGTGCACCTCTCCGGCCTCTCAGCCAGCACTCGGAGTCCGATTGAACGACGTCCTTTACGTCCTTAAGCCTCCTTTACGCCAACACAGAGACCCGAGCTGGGAAGCGATACACAAGAAACACGCACACACCTAACAGCACATGTACGTCTCGCCTCGCGTCACGCCCGTGTACTGCATGCCCACCGAGAGCATGGAAGGCATTGAAGAAGACACAAACAAAACAAACATGACCCCTTACCCTGGACGGTTCGGCTCGGTGATGTGTGCGGTGATGGCGCCTCCGGCCGGCCACAGGTCTCAACTCGTCATGGCCCGTCAACGATCCCTTTGAGCTTATTATTAGACTCGACGCTTCGGCGCTGTCGGGTCGGGTCAGCGGGTTTGAGAGCCAAACAGGCAGTCACGTGACCATTTCCCCTGAAGTACGCGAGGCGCGTCAAAGTTTAGAGCCAAACAAAGGACCGTCCGACGAGGCGTTGTCGACATTTCCCTAATTGCTTGTACTGTCCGTTGGCATCATCTCGACGCGCCTTGTTTTCATGCATCAGTTCTTCTTTTCACAAAGACTTCTGCTTCCATGCTTTCCTTACGCCTCTGCATCACATACCTGAGATTTCTACTGAAGCAATTGAATAGACTCCAGCAGTGTTTGTTTGTTACCCGGAGGGCTCCGTGCGCAAGCCACACCCTCTTTTCTCATCTGAATGTACTGAACCTCGAGGTCTCTGCTCCCACACTCACCTGCGTCGCCCTTCACCGCCTCTCTCCAGGTTTCCCCAGATCCCACATTCCAACATACGCCTGTCGTCTCTCCTCGCTCGCTCTCCTCTGCTCGTTTGCATCCGGCCTTTGGTTCGGCGACCACAGGCGACCACATTACATCAATAGAACAAACATCGTCTGCTCAGGGAACGGACACACACAGCACGGTACCTGAAGGACACTCTTTGCCGGTCGCACTACCGCGTCCGACAAATACCGCGCACAGGCTTGGCGAGTGAGGAGCGAGGTCAGTGTAGGATCGGCAGGTATCGCGGGTACACTCTTCTCTTGGTCTTTGCTTCGTCTGGCTTTGGTTATATCAGTATCCTTTGAGCACTGCTCGCTCGTGTTCTTCATCCTCTTCTTTCATCGTTTCTTTTCCTTTTACTCTTCTCTTCCCCCCGTCTCTTCCTTCACCCCGCCATGTTCTCCCTCTTCCTCACGTCGCTCCTCGCGACGTCCGCCTCTGCGCAGGTTACTGCCTCGGGCCCCAACGGACCCACCAACCCCTCGGCCCCCTCCTTCGCGGCCGTCGGCTCCACTGTCAACCAGAACTCTGACGCCCGCCTCATCTCCGTCAACGCGGTCGACGACTTCTGCATCTTCGCTCCCAAGGACCCCAACTCGGTCATTGGCGATGTTGAGCACAACGTCGTCGCGTGGTGCACCAAGCCCCGCAACAACGCGCGCCTGATCCCGGACGGCACGATCAAGTCAGTGCAGTTCCTCCGCACTCCCACCTATGTGCAGGTCTCCGGCTGGTGGGATGGCACCAAGGTTAACATCAAGCACGGAGACAACGGCGGAGAACTCGACCCCCACGGCGCAACTCAGGAGGGTAACCCCGTCGGCGGCAATGTCACGACCAACGTCGCTACTGGCAATGACGTCTTCTACGAGGTGAGTCCTGGCCTAGCGTAATGATCTACGTACGCACTCGCTAACCATGCACAGGAGTGGATGTCGTTTGTGAGCTACGACCAGTTCTGTGCGCGTATCTGCACGGCCGCCACCGATTCGGTCTCGACCCTCCTCCAGTGCAACCACATCTACGACCTCCAGGGCTGCCAGTTCGTCATGGCGATCGACGACTACTGGGGCATGGAGGGCTTCGAGTCGTGTGACAGTGACATCGCCGCTCCCCCAGGTGTCTACGGTACCTCCACTTGGTACCAGGGCATGTCCCCCACCCCCACGCAGCCTGCCTTCCTGCCTGCGCGCTCCAACTGCAAGTCGTACCCTTCCATCTCGAACGGCATCAACATGGCCGACCCCAAGGTCACTGCGTCTGTCACTCTCGCCGACACCCCCTTCCCCCCGCTTCCCCCTCCCACCAACACCCCCCCTCCCGTCACCCCCGGCAGCGTGACCCAGCTCCACCCCAAGGGCAACACTGGATGGTGCGCCGACGTCCGCAGCGCCATCTACGAGAACGGAACTCCCGTCCAGGCGTACCAGTGCAACGGCTCCGGCGCCCAGAACTTCAACCTCGTCCGCAATGCCGCCGGCCAGGTCAAGGTTGAGGGCACTAACTACTGCCTCGACGCTGGAGAGAGTAAGTCTACTCGTAAACTATACGCTAACTGCAGACCCCACCAACGGCTCCAAGCTCAAGATTTGGACCTGCTACCCCGGCCTCAAGCAGCAGACCTGGTGGTACACTGCCGACAACCACCTCGCCATTGCCAACGGCCCAGGTCTCTGCGTCGACCTCACCGACGGCAACCTCTCCAACGGCAACCAGCTCCAGGTGTGGGCGTGCGACGGCCCCAACCAGAACCAGATCTGGAAGTCGGGCCTCCAGGGTGGCCAGCGCCGCCGCAGCGTTGAGGCGTAAGCGCGCTAAAGTGCGAGCGCCTGGAACTACCAATTTTCAGGACATTTTCTCGATCTTTATATTTGTGCATATGTTTCCATACCCAACACCCTCATTCCTTCGGTAATCGTGTGCCAATACTACATGCAATGCATATCTGCAATGACCTACAGTGTATGCTTCTACAATCTCTAACGCACGGTTTGCCGTGGCTCGTATGACTTGCTTTAAGATCGCCTAGCCCTAAACAATTTCCACATCTGCCCCAGGCAGCGACTGCCACTTTGGCAGTCATTTCCTCCGCTACAGTATTTTGGTCTCCTTTCCGTCTACCCAAAGACCCATCATTGCGACAGACATGATCCCTCTCAGCTTCTCTCCCGCACCGGGTCGTGGGTCCGCCAGTAGTCGTTACACCATGTCGTTACGTTGTTCCCGCCCACATCGCCTAGGTCGCGAAGCGGAAGTCCAGCCGCTTGTTCCCCACATCGGCCGTAGTCTTGAGGTAATGATCCTTCTCCTCGTCGCTCATCGCATCCCACTTGGCCTGCTTGCTCCTATTCCTCCACCGGTAGTAGAAATAAGTAAACGGATACTGCACGAAGCACATCCACACACAGATAACAATCAGCCCAGTATTGGCCTTGAGGTACCGCGGCTTATCGCTCGCCTGGTAGACATTCGCCCCGATCATAGCACTAGCCTGGACGAACATGTTGTACAGTGACGCCGAGACTGTGCGGTTCTGCACAGTGCCGGAGTTGCGGCTCGTCCATGCCACCTGGATGGCGTGCGTGTACGGGAAGGAGAGGAGAACAGTCGCGATAGCAAAGTACCCCCACGATGTGAAGGTCGGGACTGCGACCAGCGCAATAAGGCAGGGAAGAAGCCAAGCGTCCTCTGCCATGGCGACAAAGGAGCGGTTATCGACCAGTTCGGAGAGGGCGGTGATGAGGAAGTTGGTGAGCATGGAGCCGACGGCATGCGGAACGGTGAGCAGATTGGTCGTTACGACGGAGAAGCCCAGCTCGCGGAAGGAGAGGGTGAGGTACTGATTCACGGGGTATTTGGGGATGCCGAAGAGCAGGCCGAGGATGTACAGCGGCCACATGTCATAGTCCTTGATGCAGGTCCAGATTTCGCGCAGCGAGAGGGGCTGGCGGTTGTGCATGCCTCCCTTGCCTGGGTCGTCGCGGATGGCTATCATGAGCTGGGACTAGAGGAAGATGCTTGGCTGGTTTCACTCACAGCTGTTGACGATAATCTTCGCCTCTCGCTCGGTGAAGTATCCCTTCGGGCACCACCATGACTTTGTCTTCGTGGGCGATACAGGCATCAAGAAGAAGGATAGTGCGCCGATCGCAACTGGTTATCAGCACAACTCGAGCCGATCAATCGGACGCACGGGTAAACAGCCCCTCGATAAGGAACAGCCACCGCCAACCCGAGTAGCCGAGCACGCCGCGCATCTTCAAGAGACCGACCGACCAGAAGCCAGTGACGATATCCACTGCCGTCAGCCACGCTAGATGATGACAACTCACCGATGTTAGTCGACATCCAAAACCACGCAAGGCGAATCGGGAGCTGAGGGTCAGAGAACGCGCTATGCACCACTCACCGAGCGGCCGGTGTACCAGTAGCTGAGATAGAGGATCATGTCAGGAATCGTGCCGCCCTGGAATGTGGCGCTGGAGTCAACTTCGCGGCAACGCGCAACGCACATCAGATACCGGGTCGCGAGGAACGATCCCCGCCCGTCGAGAAAAAACTGCATAGCCGAGATGAAGCTGAAGATCATGATCTGGATAGGGATCCAGCGATCTGGGCCGAGACTGGCATCAGCGGTGCGGGAGGTCGGTCACTCACCGCTTGGAAATGAGTTGCGAGGGCAGTTCGGCGGCTAAGAAGCCGACTTTTGAGATGGTGATGCCGAGATTCTGTTATCAGCATCGCCGGCCGCGCAGAGTGCTCACGTAGTCCGCCTGGCTGAGGTTCAACTCCTTCAGCATATTGTCCGACACGGCGTTGTTGATGTTACTCCGGTCGATGTTGAGAGCAGCGAACATCATGCAGCACCAAAGCTGCTGTCAGACGCCAACGTGACCACTCGACCCACCATGATCTTCCAGTCGATCTTTCTCCGCACATTGCTCTCCTCCCGCCACGTCCAGCGAAAAGACGGGTCAAAAGATTCGATGTTCTCCCATTGCGGGCTGATATACAGCGCTTTGTACTCATCGACGTTCTCCGAGTCCCACAGGCTCGGCTGCGTTGCTATCTGGCTGTCAGAGGTCGTTGGTGGCAGGTCTCACGGCGTCAGGGTCGAATCTCGGCGGGCCCTTCCGAATCCTCAAGAATCGCAGTACAGCATCGCCGAGAGCGCCTTCCGGCCGTTGTGTCGACTCTGTGATGGGCTCGACCTTGACTCGCGTGCCGATGTGGTACTCATCCGACGAGGCATCCTTGTCGCTGACCAGGCTGTCGCTGTATGCAGGAGTTGCGGCCTCCTTGTAGACTGGTTTAGCAGTGGCCATTGTCCCTTACGCGGCGTTCGTGGGGCTTTGGATGGTGGCCATGACCACTTCATCTCTTTGTACTCGTGTTCGACCAATATGCATGTTAAGGTCTGTCTAGGAATTTACCGATCGATCACGCAAAATGCCCGGACGATGACCCACTCTGTCCTCATCTAAAGATAGATATCGGTCTCCATTCCGTGCAACACGCGGGTAGTGTTTCAGCTCACGCCATTGTCGACGCGTATGGCTGCACTGCCCAATCATTGATAAGCAGTTGGTTAGTCGCCATCGGTGACCTTGGCTTGGCAGCTCACCAGTTGTCGCCCATGTTTCTCGGTAGCCCCGTTCTCGAGACCTCATCTCCTATCCTCCGATCTGGCATGCAAGAGATCAAGAAGCAGCACGGACGGGGATGACCGTGTCGGCAGACGGCGATCTGCACGACTGGGACGCGGTCGTCAGACTTATGCTATCACTCGTGCTCGTACCTCTCGGAGATGAGCGGCTCTGGTAGGACGATGTAGCTTATAAGCCGTCGTTGCATGTATGGGGAGCCGAGCAACACAAACCGCCATGTCCGTCACGACAACTGCCACGGAAACCCAAGCCATCACCAATCAGCTCGGCTCTGTCAAGTTGAATGGCACCGCCAACACCCCAAAGGGCGTCCCAGCCCCAGACTACAAGTATGCGCGCTTCCTCCCCTCCTATGACAAGGAGTACAAGCTACCCCCCCTAGAGCCCTTCGAGCACAAGGACCCGGGCCACGCCGCTCTGAAGCACCCCAACCCGCGTAGCTTCCTTGACGGGGGCAAGGTCAACAACCTCACTCCCAAGTTTGGAACCGAGGTCGAAGGCGTCCAGCTGAGCAAACTCGACGAGGCTGGCAGAAGGTTAGTTCGCTTGGTCGAGTACATCTGACTTTGCAGCCAGCTCGCCCTGTTCGTCGCTCAGCGCGGAGTCGTCGTCTTCCGCAACCAGGACTTTGTCGACCAGGACCCCGAGTGGCAGCTCAGAACCTTTGGAGCGTGAGTCCAGTCTCGATCGTCGCCCCTACTGACAGTAGCACATTCGGCCGCCTCCACATCCACCCCACGTCCGGCCAGCCTAAAGACTACCCGGAGTTCCACTTGGTTTACCGCGACGCCGAGAAGCAGTGGGCATACCGCCCCAACTCGGTGACCAGCACAGGCTGGCACAGTGACGTGACTTACGAGCTTCAGCCTCCGGGACTGACCGCGCTGTTCTTGTACAACAACCCCGAAGCGGGCGGGGACACGGGCTTCGTCTCGCAGGTGGAGGCGTATAACCGCCTCTCTCCCGGCTTTGCAGCATACCTCGAGACGCTGAGTGTTCTCCACTCCGGTGTCGAGCAGGCCAACTTCAGCCGCAATGGCGGCCGTGGGGGCGTAGTCAAGCGTGAGCCTGTGGAGAATGTGCACCCGTTGGTGCGGCGCCACCCCGTGACTGGCGATAAGGCGCTGTTCGTGAACAAGGGCTTTGCGCGCAGTATTGTGGGGCTCAAGGCCGAGGAGTCGGACGCGATCCTCAACTTCCTGTTCAACCACATTGCGCAGGGGCACGACTTCCAGATCCGGGCGGTGTGGAAGCCGAGGACGGTTGTGTTGTGGGACAGTGAGTCGAAATGGCGGCATCTCTGATCAGCAGACCGGATCACTGCGCACACTGCTAGTGCTGACTTCAATCCCGCGGAAGTTGGCTTCCGCCACGGTGCTCGCATCACTCCCCAGGCGGAGAGGCCCTTTATCTAACATCTGGGGTTGTCGAAACAAATGTCAAAAGTTCCGAGTTGTACACAATGCAGACATTCCCTAAAGTCATTCATGTGAACGTGTTTTCCTAATGAACCTCCGGCAGCATCACCCGGCTACGCCTTTTCTATCAAGGAGGCGACATGAGAGCCCAGCTTCTTGCACGTCCCGTTCCCGCCAATATCAGGAGTGAGAATTTCCTTCCCCCCATGTTCGAGGGCCTCGTGGATGGCCTTCATCATCCCATCTGCGGCGTCCTTGAACCCAAAGTGCTCCAACATCATTTGCCCCGCCCAGATCATGCCGATGGGGTTGGCGATACCCTTGCCTGCAATGTCGGGGGCGCTGCCATGCACAGGCTCGAAGAGGCTCGGCCACTTGCCCGAGGGGTTAAGGTTACCCGAGGGAGCAATGCCAATGGAGCCTGTACATGCCGGTCCCAGGTCAGATAGAATGTCGCCGAAGAGGTTGCTGGGGTCAGCACTTCCTCTTCGTGCGTGTGTCTCACCTGCCGACCACGACGTCGAACATTTCAGGTCTCAGCACAAAGAATGCCGTCAGAATGTCGATATGGTACTTGTCCACCTTGACGTCCTCGAACCTCTTCGCCATGGCGGCAACCCGACTGTCCCAGTACGGCATCGTGATAGCTATTCCGTTGCTCTTCGTCGCGCTGGTGAGGTGCTTCTTCGGCCGGGACTGGGCAAGTTTGAAGGCGTAGTCGAGCACGCGGTCAACGCCAGTGCGCGTCATAACCGTCTCTTGAACGACAAGCTCTCTCTCCGTTCCTTCGAACAGTGTCCCGCCGATAGACGTGTACTCTCCCTCCGTGTTCTCTGCCAAGGTCAGCGCAGCACTTCCCACGGGATTGATCAACGTACCTCGCACCACCCAGAAGTCAATGTCGCCCACCTTCTTATCGGCGAGTGGGCATTTCACACCTGGCATGAGGCGACAGGGGCGCAGGTTGATATACTGGTCAAACTCGCGACGGAATAGTAATAGAGATCCCCATAGAGAAGTGTGGTCTGGCACGACAGCTGGGTCGCCCACGGCCCCGAAGTAGATCGCATCGTACTCGGCAAGCACATCCTTCCATCCATCAGGAAGCATAGCACCGTGCTTGACGTATCTTGCGCAGGTTGCCCAGTCTCCAAACTTCTCATCCAGCTGGAGATCGATGTTGTAGCTGTCGGTCAGTGCCAGCACACGATTTCTATCTCACCGCTTAGCGGCGGCGCGCAAGCACGCCAGGCCCTCGGGCATTACTTCCTGGCCGATACCATCACCAGGGATGACCGCAACTTTCAGGCTGTTGCGAGGTTGAGACGACATGTGAGGTGGGTGCTCGATCTTGTGGGTATGGTGAAGTGAGTGGACATGAGAACAGTCGTCGCGAGCTCGAACATGGTGGAGGTGGGCTAAGCTTAGTTGCCGAGGAGCGGCGACTTCTTCCGGTCCGAAAGCCGGACTAAGCTCCCTCTTTGTGCTTGCTACATGTGTTTGTGCATTGTGACCCATAGTATTCTTTCAAGCTACACACACGTTATGATCAGACAGAACGCCAGATATCACGGTGACTTTGCTTGTTGTCGCGGGAGCCGTCTCTCCCAGCTTGCAACTAGAGAGACGAATGTCCAAGTCGGCAACTAGACGGACTCGGCCCGACGCCCGAACTACAACACGCCGGACAAGCGCGTTGTGCCCAGCCCTAGCATATATCGCACCTAGCACTGCAGCTTGCAGCTCACCATGCCCTGTACGTGCTACGACAGTCGGTGGAACCCAAACTTCAGGGAGATCGACATCAACCACATAGATACCAGGTCATCAAAGCGAAGCCAGTATTCGCGTGGCTCCACTGGCTTCCGCACCAGATTCCGCGCTACAATGTTCGAGTATTGCTCCGTTAGCAGACTTGTAAAACTGATTTTGAGCCCAGCCGGCGCTGTGCGTGCAGTATATATTGAAGTCGATTACATGCCCAAGCACTACGATGACATACATCAACACTGCCTGGAACACGCATCAGTGGTTGCTCACAGCTAGTAGGTGCGGGGTTCCGAACACGGCAGCCCAGAAACTACCGGAAGAGGAGAATTCCAAGCAGGTTGCCGCGCGTGCTAGCGAAGTAATTTAACATTGTAACCTTGTCGGCACCAAGCATTGCAGCGACGTCATGCTAGACGAACCGCATGTAGAGGTACCACGATAGCAGCCTGCCCGCAACTTCATACCCTACCCGCATCGGCTGTCTCCTATCTCCGCCCTAGCTGTTGGTCTTAAGATACCTCGAGCCCAGCACTCGTGATCAGGTGTCTTCCATCCGCTCTTCGGTCAAGCTCAGGTCATGATCGGAGCTGAGGCAGGGCCAGGTGGGCTTCACTGTCATCGATGGCGGCTCCGCCTGCATGCAATACTGGCCGGACATGACGTGACCGTCGGAACACCAGTGCCATTTGTGCAGCCAGGAAGTCAGAGCGGGCAAGACATGGGGGTCTCAGCGCCAAGCGTCCTCCTTCAAAAGCAGTGACTCTGTGATCGTTGAGATTCTCACCCCAAGACTTTTGACACAGCAGTCGGTCGTCATCAACATGCCTACCACCACCGGAACCAGCGTCTACTGGGCGTTTCTCGCGCTCCTCGCGCTGATTAGCGTGGTCGACGCTCGTCCATTCTTAGCACCGCGTGAAGCTACTCTTGGTGTGCCTGCGCTCAGTCTCCCACCTGTGAGTAGTATCGGCTACCAGTGCTGACACCAGCCGTCTGGGGACCCCAGGAACCCTCACTACCTCATCGGACCTGTTGAGGCTGCCGTTGCGAGCGAGGAGAAGACATGCTCAGAGCTAGGGAAGAGCATTCTCCAGGACAAGAACGGCACCGCAGTCGATGCGGCTATCACGACGACACTATGCATCGGCATGCTCAACGCCTTCAGTGCAGGCATCGGCGGAGGCGGCTTCATGGTCGTCCGAGTGCCGCACAAACACTCCGCAGACAAGCGTGGCAAGGTCACTGCAATTGACTTCCGTGAGACGGCCCCTGCGGCTGCCAATCAAGACATGTACGCGGAAACCGGGCGCAATGGCAGCCAAATCGGTGGTCTCGCCGTCGGTGTGCCCGGTGAGCTACGCGGTCTGGAGGCAGCGCACAAGCTTTACGGCAAGCTGCCATGGAAGGATGTCGTTCAGCCTGTCGCTGACATCGGCATCAACGGGTGGGCCGTGTCCAAGGAACTTGCGAAGCGGCTGAACAAGACGAGTGCCTTCATGGCCAACGAGAGTGTCTGGAAGGAGGTCTATTGGCCGAACGGGTCCCCAGCGGTTGAGGGCGATACCATCTACCGTAAGAAGTACGGCAAGACGCTGTCCAAGATCGCCAAGGAAGGCGTACAAGCCTTTTACGAAGGCGAGATCGCCGATGACATTGTCGGTGCCATCAAGGAAAGGGGAGGCATTCTCACACATGACGACCTGGCAGGCTACCATGTGAACAAGTACAGTGCCATCAAGTCAACCTTCCGCGACAAGAAAGTCTACACGGTCGACGCGCCGTCATCTGGCTTGGTGATGCTTGGCCTTTTGAACATCTACGAAGGCCTCTTCCCCAAGGATGGCGTCTGCTGGACCGAGAAGGACATCTTCCACCGCCTCGAGTCCATCAAGTTTGCATTCGGCGCGCGCAGTGAGGTGTCGGACCCCGCGTTCGACCAGGACAGGGAGCGCCTGAACGAGTTCAAGTCCAAGGGCTGGGCTAAGGCTCAGCGCAAACGCATCACCGAGGAGACACATGAGCCAGAGTACTACGGCTTGGACGACATCACCCCGTCGGACCACGGGACCACGCACATCTCAGTAGTTGATGCCGACGGCGGCGCAGCCAGCATCACCACCACCGTCAACCTCGTTTGGGGAAGCCGCATCATGACACCCGACCATGGGATCATCCTCAACGACGAGATGGACGACTTCGCCATCCCGGGGGCACCCGATGCGTTCGGCCTCGAACCACAAGCCATCAACTTCGTGCAGCCGGGTAAGCGCCCCCTGTCATCGACTGCGCCGACGATTGTCGAGTACAAGAACGGCAGCATCTACGCCGTCTTGGGCGGATCTGGAGGCTCCCGCATCTTTCCAGGTGTAGCCCAGGTGCTGCTCAACATGGAATGTGGGAATGACGTGGCGGAGGCGATCGAACGGCCACGCTGGCACAACCAGCTCAGCCCCAACGTCACTAGTCTTGAAGTTGGACCGGAGCCATGGGCAGCCCCGCAGGATGTGATCGCTGGTCTGGAGAAGCGCGGTTATAACAATATCGGACTGTTCGATGTCAACGCAAACGTTGGGCAGGTCAATGGTGTGCAAGTCAAAGGCGGAAGCACATGGGCGTCTAGTGATGGCCGGAAGAATGGCGTGGCAGCTGGATACTGAAAGGACAGTGGTTCACTATAATGTTACAGAAGTACATGTACGATGATGACTGGTTCGGATGTCCGTCAAAACACCACAGCAGCGGCAGCCACCTTGCTCGCACAATCAACGACAGTGCTAACGAAGGCGTCGACGTCCTCGTCCGAGTTCTCGAATGACAGGCACAGGGACCCCCGCTGCGCAGTCCAGTAGCCACGATCGAGAAGATGGAAGAAGAGCAGCTCATGGGCCGCGGTCCTCAGGTTCGGAGCGAGCGTGCAGTGCAGCTGATTTACACTCCCTAGGCCGCTGATGCTGAAAGGCAAATGCTGCGCCTTGAACCCCTCGGCAATCCCTTCACGCATTCGATCGCCACGGGCGTTGAGCTCTGCTAGAGCTTCAGGCGTGAGAAGGTGTAGTGCGGCGGCACCTGCTACCATAGTGAGTGGGGAGTTGTTGAAGGTCCCTCCGTGGCTCACTGCACCCGGACGCGAAGAGTCAAACCTGCAATCAGTTGATAAAACGGGTGCCACTTACATGCTCATGATGTCACGCCTGCCTCCAAACGCGCCAAAGGCAAACCCGCCGCCGAAGAACTTGCCCACAGTCGTCATATCTGGAATGATATTGAGGAGCGCCTGCCTCCCTCCAACGGACATGCGAGCCGTCTGCACCTCGTCGAAGATTAGTACTGCGCCGATCCGCGTCGCCAGGTGGCGCAAGCCTTGTAGGAATGCTGGATCTGCCGGGATCTAAAAGTCAGATGAGCCATACTGCTCACTCACACAACCGCCAGCACCGAGCATGGGCTCCACGAGGACTACACCGACTTCGGACTCGATGGGAGATAGAAGAGCCTCTGTCCCTGCCAGATCATTGTACGGCGCGATAACAAAGTCCTGTTGTCAGTGTGCACGCATGCACCTTACAAAGGGTGCACGGATGGCTCCCTGGGGCTCTGTCTCCCCGGTCTTAAAGTAACACAACAGCGAACCATGATATGCCCCATCAAACACCACCACTTTCTTCCGTTTCGTGTATTTCAAGCCCGCCCCAATTGCGAGCATGTTGGCCTCCGTTCCAGAGTTGGCAAAGCGCACCAAATCCATACTGGGAAACCGTGACACCAAGCCAGTTGCAAGTTGGGCTTCGTGGGTGGTATGTGCGCCGAACTGGAGTCCAGAGGCTAACGCTTCGTGGACTGCAGCGAGAATGATAGGGTTCGACTTGCCATAGATCCCACTGGTGAAGTCGGAGATGCTAGCGTCAGTACAATTTAGCAATTCACATACAAGTCCTGATACGTGTGTCCGTCTATGTCCGTGATGGTCGCACCGAGACCGCTGGCGATGTACAAAGGGAATGGGTTGAGTGCGAGTGTTGTTCGCGTCCCGCCACCTGGAAGGCTCTGCGAGGCGGTAGTATATGCCGCAAGAGAGCGAGGGTTGCTGGAAGCATACGCATTGCGCGCTGCCGCAAGTGCAGTCTCAAGACCCGCTGGGCTCATCTGCTCTCCATCGCTAGCCATGTTGAGGATTGGGATGAGAGTACAGCTGCGACGTTGATGTGGGCTGGGAAATGAACGATAACTAGCAGTTGACGGCCGCTACGCGGCCGTTTAGAGTAGCTACACGGAATCAAAGACGTGCGGGTGATTCTATGCATCTCTACGCACCTACTGAGCTATTTTATGCAGGTTCTACGGTGCATGCAGGCTCGAAAACAGCCAAAGTATGCTCAAAAA
>BCJH01000046.1:0-41716 GCA_001600275.1 Cutaneotrichosporon curvatum | reverse complement strand
GCATACTTTGGCTGTTTTCGAGCCTGCATGCACCGTAGAACCTGCATAAAATAGCTCAGTAGGTGCGTAGAGATGCATAGAATCACCCGCACGTCTTTGATTCCGTGTAGCTACTCTAAACGGCCGCGTAGCGGCCGTCAACTGCTAGTCCGAAGTAGAGCGACGAGTGAACGCCATCGACCAACTTCTACACGCACAACACAAGGGACAGACGGCTTCGTCGCGGGCTCTCATCTTTGCAAGCACGACAGCACAGCCGTGTGCACTTGTTCCGCCTAAAGGAAACACGACTTCCGGTATCCTCCGCCCGCTGTTCGCGCACAGTTGGCACAATCGTGGCCCACATGAACGTCGCTCCCCGCTCTGTGTCTGCTGTCTGGCATAGGCGCATCGCCAAGGCTGCGCTCCGCAGGCCAGTCGATGTCCCCGTGCGGCAGCTGAGCCAAACGGCTCCTACTCTGAAGAACAAGGAGAAGGAGAAGCGCGTGAAGAACAAACACAAGCTGCAAATCGGGAACCACTATTCCGACACCGCCCTGGCAACACTCCTCGCTCGACTCTCTCTTCCCCCTTCCCCACACCTTCGCACAGCTCTCCTTGCATGCCTCACCCACCCTTCCTACGCCCGCTCGGCACAAGCTGAGGACGCATCAGACACGGTCGGTGAGCCCTCAGTCACCGAGTTCACCGAGTCCTCGGGTCCTGCCGCTACGGAGACCAACGAGCTGCTGTCTAGCCTTGGAAATAACCTCTTGGGTCTCTTTGCTAGCGAGGAGATCGCTGCGCGGTACCCCCACCTCCCGTCGTCCGCTCTCAAGGCCGCAGTCACGGCGCATGTTGGACCAGCTGCGTGCATGAGTGTCGGACGCGAACTCGGATTGGGAGTTACCAACGACGCTGGAAAGCAGACCGCCCATGCCAATGCCGTCGTCGCCACGCCTATTCTCTGGAGCCGTGATGCCCCAGAACAACGCCCGGAGATCGAGACACCAGTCGCCCCGGGTTTCCGCGAGCAACAAGAGATGTACCGTCAGAAGAAGAAGGACAGCTGGGAGGAGGGTGTGGCGTCTGTTGTCCGCGCATTCGTTGGCCTCGTGTTCCAGGAGCAGGTATGTTTTGCAAGGTTAGCAGGGTATGCTAACAGAACAGGGTATGGCTGCGGCCCGCCAGTTTGTCCACGCGCACTTTATGTCTCGCCATGTTGACATGGCTGCGCTCTTCAACATCCGCAAGCCAAAGTACGTGCTCTCCAATGTCGTCACCAAGCACTTGTCGGATGCTGGCGTCCCTCTCACACCGCAAACGGGCCGTATCGAGTCTCGTGTGCTTGCGTCTACCGGTGTCAACACGCAGGCGCCGCTGTTCAACATTGGATTGTTCCTCACCAACGGCCTGAAGCTCGCCGAGGGACACGGATCATCGCTGGCTATGGCGGAGCACCGCGCAGCCATCAACGCACTTCTCTCCTTGTTCCTCGTTCGCTCAGACTCGACCGGACGGTTGCCGACGAGCGCACACGACAACGAGGGCAAGTTCGAGGGAGGAGCCATTTCGAGCGGAGAAAGCGAGTCGCTTGTCGGCTTGGGCAGTAACATTGGAAGGCGGCAATAGATACCTCTCATGCATCATCAATCATAGCACCCAGTCGGTCACAGTCCAGCTAGAGTCTTGCCTTCCAACTTCTCGATATCGTGCGCGCTGTGCCTGAGGCACAAGCAGTCTGCACGCAGCGAACTGCGAATCGGTGAGCTGATATATTTGATTCCGCCTTCGATCAAATACACGTGTGGAACGGGTGCGAGGTATCAGAAAGTCAGAAGTTTATGGAAACGCTGGCGGAACGCTTCAACCTTCTTCATCGCTGTTCACCATGGGCAAGCAGTCGAAACCAAAAGTGACTGCCAAGTCTAGGAAGGGCTCTGGTCCTTACCCCAAGAAGGCTTCGAAGCCGTCCGTGCAGGTCACGTACGAGGGCGATGCCCCAGCCGCGCCCTCCAAGCCCAAGGCTAAGCCTGCTCCCAAGGCAAAAGCTGCCGAAGTCGCGGTCGAGCAGGTCGTCCCCAAACTCGACAAGGGCAAGGGCAAGGCTGAGGAGCCTGTAGTCGATGAGACCGGTGACCTGCCGACCTTCAAGATCATTGCTGGCTCCTACGAGAAGCTGCTTTATGGTCTTGAGGGCTTCTACACTCCTGGCAGCGACACCCCCACACTCCGACCCATCTTCATTTTCCCCGCTCACCTGGCGTGTGTCAAGACTGTAGCGGCCAATCCCTCGGGCAAGTGGCTCGCGACCGGTAGTGAGGATGAGTTCATCAAGGTCTGGGACTTGAGGAGAAGGAAGGAGGTCGGAAGCCTCAGCCAGCACACTGGCTCGATCACGTCCGTCACCTTCCCTACGCCGTCACATCTCGTTGCGACCAGTGATGACTCTACCATCTCGCTGTTCCGCACGTCCGACTGGGCACTACTCAAGTCGCTCAAGGGTCACTCCGGGCGTGTCAACCACGTCGACGTTCACCCCACCGGACGTGTTGCCCTCAGTGTCGGCAAGGACCAGACGCTCAAGATGTGGGATCTGATGCGTGGCCGTGGCGCTGCTTCCCTTGCTCTCGGCTCGGAGGCTGAGCTCGTCAAGTTCTCCCCGAGCGGAACCCACTTTGCTGTTCTCTACCCCAAGAAGGTCGAGATCTACTCCCTGGTAAGTCTTCCACCTTACTCTCTCCCATCCCACCCGAGATACATATTCGCCGCGTGGCACGACTCTGAGTCACATCCTAGGCCGCGCGGTGAAGAAATCCCTCGGAATAGTAACAGGGGCATTCTGACCTACCCTTCCCGCTCGCGGATCACATGAAGGGAATAGGCTCGTTCCGCTCCATACATCTTCTTTTTTTGCCTTTGCAACATTGCTGATCAATTCAGACTCTCAAGCTCCTGCATACCCTTGAGACCAAGTCTCGCTTCAACCACATCTTGTTCACGCAACTACCCCGACCTGCCGATGCGGACGAGGACCAGCCGGCTGTCGAGCTGCTCTGTGTTGGCACCGAGAAGGGTGTGGTGGAAGTGTACACTATCGAGATCGACCAGGTCGAGCCGGAGGACGACGACGAGGAGGAAGAGGAAGACGACGACGAGAGTGACGATGAGAAGAAGGTGAAGGGCCCCACTGCTGATCTTGACCTCGTTGCCAAGCTCGTCGGCCACACCAACCGCATCAAGGCCATCTCTGCACTCGACTTCCCTGCCCCATCTGGTCCCACTGTGTTGTTGACGACGGTGTCGACAGATGGCTACATCAACCTCTACGACCTGGGAGCTATTCCCACAGCAGAGAGCGAGGAGCACAAGCCCATCGCGAGCTACAACACGAAGGGCACTCGTCTGACGTGTGTCTTCATCGCTACTGGCGGAGCACCGCGCCGGAAGGGCATCCCAGCTGCTGCTCCTTCGACTGAGGAGGATGTGGTGGCTGGCGCGCGCTTTGCTATGGGCGCGGATGACGGCGAAGGCTCGGATGATGACGAGGAGGAGGAAGATGACGAGAACGCGGACTTGTATGGCAACAGTGACTCTGGAGAGGATGAGGATGACGGGATGGAGGTCGAGTTCGAGGACGAGGAGGAAGAGGAAGAGGAGGACGAGGGCGAGTACGAAGATTAATCATAGACTTGATACAACCACATCATGTATTTCTAGCATCAGCATTGTCTATCGTGCAGTTGTTCAGCTGCGCAGCGCTCGGTAATGCGACGAGTCGCGCAGTATGAGGAAGCCAACCTGTGCCGCCTCCTCACCATCATCTCGAGGCAGTCGCCCCGCGATTTGCTTCCGTCCGGTACGGGGTGTCTTGTTGCCATCTTGTTTTGAGTTCGAACTTCAGCATCCAGCTCCGGGCATCATCCACGCCGGCCACGACAGCATGCCAGCCCCAAACATCTCGGGCATCTACCCCGCCGACTCGGTGCAGGTGAGCAGCTCGTTGCTTTCGGTGCTAACGTGTAGGAGGTCCATCAGTCACTTCCTCTCGACCCTCTCGGACCAGGCGCAGCCAGTCTTCTAGCCGGAGATGTGGAGTACCGATTGCATTTCCTTCTCCAGGAGGCGAAGAAGTTCATGGTTCATGGAAAGCGCAACACGCTCATGCCGGAAGACATCGAGTACGCGATGGAGGCTCTGAACGTCGAAGTACGACCACTCCGCGCGAGCCTTGAGCTAATTTCAGCCCATGATAGTTCCTCCCCGTCCGCTGCCTCAGGCCCCCTTCCACGCTGTCACGGTTCCAGCAGGGACACAAGGCAGTGCCCAACAGCTTTACACTGTTGTGGATGACGAGATCGACTTTGCAACCTACCTCCGCGAGCCACTGCCGCCGGCCCTGTCAAACTCTGCAGGCGTGAAGTGGAAAGCGCACTGGCTCGCCGTCGAGGGCGTACAGCCTGCCATCCCGGAGAACCCTGCGCCCAGCTCGCGTGCAGGAAGTGAGTCATCGCAAGGCTTGTCTAACCTCAGCTTCGCGAGCTCCACAGGCGACCACTGGCGCGGCGACACTTCGCCCATCTGCCAAGGCACACCTCACGACCGAGCTGCAGCTGTACTTCTCGCGCCTGACATCTGCCCTTGTCCCGCCAGTATCCGTCATTGCGCAACTACCTGGCAATCCACCGAGTGGGGCAGCAACCCACTCGTTCCCAGAGCCAGAACGTCACCGCCTGGCTGCCTTGGCATCAGTGCGCGCCGACGCAGCCGTTGCCGGCGTGCTTGCCTACCTGGTACGCTGGGTTGCCGAGAGCATCAACAAGACCCTCACTGGCGCAACAGGGCCCATTGGATGTCTTATCGATGTGGTGGAAGCCATCCTGGACAATGACGTTCTCTTCGTCGAGCCGTATCTCCATCAGTTCCTCGGCCCGCTTATGAGTATCCTGCTCACTGTGCCGCTTGGCCCCCATCCGCCAACATCAGCTGCCCCGAGCGCCTTCGACCTGCGCGTACGTGCCGCAGACGTCCTGGGCAAGCTCGTCTCCCTGTATGGCAAGGGCTATCCTGGTCTGGTGCCGCGTAAGTCGAGTCTTCATGCTTCCCTGACATGCAGGACTCGTCTCCACTCTCACAAAGGCACTGAACATGCCACCCTTCCCCTCACCGCTCGACATTCCCCCTGCCGGGCGGTACGAGGGCGCCGTTCTCGGCCTGGCAGCATGCGGGCAGCTCAGCGTGCGGGATGTGCTCTGGGGCGAGCGGGGTGAGCGTCTGAGTATCATTGACGGGCTGGTCGGATCGCTATACCCCTCCACTTCCGATAACAAGAAGAGCAAGACGGGCCTGGTCCGCGCTACGGTGAAGGCTTTGGGCACGATGGTAGGTGCAAAGCCTGCTGATGTGCCACCACTGCCATCGCAGGAGGAGCTGAGCGTGTTTGGCACGTATGTCCCCAGGGCGCTGGAGAAGCGGCCGTGGCTTGCGAGCGAGCTGGTGCGCATCCATCGCGAGGGGCTTGGTGCCGATGCACGGGCTGCGTCTGCTACGGTGGAAGAGAAGGATGATGAGGACGAGGAGATGGTAGAGGTCTAGACGTAGCGTGATGCAGTGTTGTATAACATCGTTCGTGCTCGCGTGCGCAATGCTTTCTTCCCATCTCACGCTGGGTCGTGTAAGATGCACGCATGCATGTAGAAAAAGTACGGCAACGGCCAAAGAGCATGACGAATGGAGGGGGGGTGCAAAAAGATTCTCCCTAACCTGATTCGAACAGGTGACCGACGGATTGAAAGCCTATTGGCTCGTCGAGTGAACAGTTACAGTCCGGCGCTCTACCAACTGAGCTATAGAGAGATGATATCTGTCGAGTGAGTCCTGGATATATTACCTTGTGTCGCGGATTTCGGCTCAATTTCGAGAGCATTATACAGCCATATTCATTATTCTGAACTGGTAGCATAGCGTTCGCGCTCTCAATGGTCACACGAGCCACCCAGTCACTGTCACGGCTGGGATATCATGAACACTACACTACAAATGCCCAACACGACAAATGGCAAATGTATGTGTGTCGGTCTCAAACGAATACAGCGGGTGAATGTTTGCGAGATTGTTGTCATCACCTATCCTCAGTCTTTCGAAACAATATCTGTGGGGTCCAAGCCTGAGAAGCTCATACTTGTTTTTCACCGTCTCGCATATTTCCTACATAAAAGACTATCGAGCGCTCGAACACTAAAAGTGACATGAACTAGTGGTTTTGCCTGGGAATAGGCATAGTCTGCGCCAACCGCTGGTACTTGACCGCCCCCTTCAGCACCATGCCCTCGCTCAGCTCATCCACATTCTCCCTAAAGATCTCCTGCCAAGGGGTTTGCGACTTGGGCATAGAGTGGTCAGCATAGCTGCCCATCTCCTGCTTGCGCTTTGCAATTTCCTCATCACTGAGCTGGACGTTGGCCGTCCGCTTGTTGAGGTCAACGCGGACAATGTCTCCGTCCTTGAGATAACCCAAAAGACCACCAGTGGCGGCCTCGGGCGAGGCATTGAGAATTGCCGGAGTGCCGCATGTTCCTGACTGACGACCGTCGCCGATGCAAGGGAGCTCCAGGCCTTGCTTGATCAGCTCGGCGGGCGGGAGCATGTTCACGACCTCGGCGGCACCAGGGTATCCCTGTGGTCCTGTGCCGCGCATGATGAGGATGTGCTTGTCGGTAATGTGGGGGCTGTGGTCGATGCGCTTGTGGTAGTCTTCTGGGCCGTCGAAGACTGCGACGGGACCCTCGAACGCCATGGGATCGGAGGGGTTCTCCAGCCACTGCTTGTAGAAGGAGGGGGAGATGACCGAGGTCTTCATGATAGCGCTGTCGAAGAGGTTTCCGGTGAGGTTGAGGAATCCGCCAGCCTTCTTGAGTGGCTTCGAGAACGGCATGATGACCCGGCGGTCGAGTGAGAACTCGCCTGTGCAGTTCTCACCCATCGTCTTGCCAGTGCAAGTCAGAGCATCGAGGTGGGGGAGCTTGTTGTTCTCGATGAGCTCGGCGATGACCGAGGGCAGACCTCCGGCGCGGAAGTACTCTTCGCAGAGCCACTGTCCGGCGGGCTTGACGTTGACGATGACGGGGAGCTCGTAGCCCACACGTTCCCAGTCAGCAGTGGTGAGCTCTAGGCCAATGTGCTTGGCAATGGCAGCGAGATGGATGGGGGCGTTGGTGCTTCCGCCGATCGCAGTGTTCACAGCGATGGCGTTCTCGAATGCCTTCTTGGTAAGGATGTCGGACGGCTTGAGGTCGGCCCGAACCATGTCGACGATCCTGCGGCCAGTCTGGTACGCGCAAGCGCCGCGCTCGCGATATGCTGCGGGGATAGCAGCAGAGCCCGGGAGGGCCATGCCGAGAGCCTCGGCGAGAGCATTCATCGTCGATGCTGTGCCCATGGTGTTGCAGTGGCCCACGCTTGGTGCCGATGTAGCCATGTTGTGCACAAACTGCTGGGCATTGATCTTTCCAGTGACATACGCAGCACGCGAGTCCCAGGCAACAGAGCCGGAGCCCATGAGGCGCTTGCCGTCGTTGCTGTAGCCGTTGAGCATGGGGCCGACGTTGAGACACAGGGCCGGGATGTTCATAGTGGCAGCCGCCATAAGCATTGCCGGGGTAGTCTTGTCACAGCCGGTGAGGAGAACAACACCATCAAGAGGGTAGCCGTAGAGCACCTCCACAAGCGCGAGGTACGAAAGGTTGCGGTCAAGACTGGCAGTTGGACGCTTGCCGGTCTCCTGAATCGGGTGGCAGGGGAACTCAAGAGGAGTGCCACCTGCAGCAATGATACCATCACGAACACGCTTAGCGAGCTCCATGTGGTGGCGATTGCAAGGAGACAGGTCGGAGCCGGTCTGCGCAATGCCGATGACGGGGCGATTCCTGTTACGCAACTCGTCGAGGGTCATGCCCGAGTTGAGGTAGCGCTCCAGGTAGATGGAGGTCATTCCTGGCATCAGCGGGTGTTATCGCTACCTAAAACTCACCAGGATCATCATCATCGTGGAACCACTTCTTCGAGCGCAGAGGAACAGCAGCCTCGATGCCCTCTTTGGGCCCGAACTCCGTGGCGGGGTTGTAGATGCCCTCGGCGGGGACGGTGAACGATCTCGGCACGCGGTCTACGACGGGTTCAAGGCCCTCTGCACGACCACAGTTGCAGCCCTCACAAGCTCCGTTGGTGTTGGCCATATTGTCTGAGAAATGGGATGAGTAAGAGTACAAGAGCGAGTGGTCGAGAAAGCTGGCCAAGAAGCAGCCTGCCTTAGCCGGCGGCTCCTAGCCCGCTCGGCTGGTAGCTAGGGTAGGGAAAACGCATCTGACCGAACGGCAGTCGGCAACGCGCGGCTATAGGCCTCCACCCCGGGATGCGGCCCGCTTTCCAGGCTCTCCTATTCGCCCTCTGTCCGCGATGCACGTCCATTCGCTCCTCTCATGTGGGCTGTCTTGGTGCCCCATCAAGCACGATGTGTCGCTTGACTCAGCCTATGTGGAGGGTGGCGTGGTCAGTGGGGAACGGCAAAGCGCCATGTCTTGGCCGTGCTAATTAAAAGATCAAACGACCTCGGCATTCGAGACTTGCAGCTACAACG
This sequence comes from Cutaneotrichosporon curvatum, assembly GCA_001600275.1. NCBI lineage: Eukaryota > Fungi > Basidiomycota > Tremellomycetes > Trichosporonales > Trichosporonaceae > Cutaneotrichosporon > Cutaneotrichosporon curvatum. The sequence continues at coordinate 33,102 of BCJH01000046.1, read as the reverse complement.
ACAGGAATGGGCGGGGATTGCGACCGACATGCGGTGCGAATGGAAACAAACACGACGCTGCATAAAACGAGAATCAATCAGAACCCCAGAGGCATGTCAGTCCAAGCGCAAAGTGTCGCGCGATGCAAATGATAACGCACGCACAACATGAGCCTGGCATAACGGTCTATATTCACAGGGGCGCATAATCAACATACCCTGTTCTATGATAGACGTGATGATGGGGTTTGAATGAGTGGAAGTCTATAACTGGCACGAATGCCATGACATACTTTGGGCACAAAGGTCAGAAGCAAGGAGTGATGGGCCGAGCCACAGTGTCTGCGACGGACCAAAGTACGGGACGTGGGTGGGGTGGGATGGATGAGATGGAGGTGAGGATGAAGCACAAGAGGGCCCAGAAACAGCGTCCGTAGACGGCGCTTTACCAGCGGGAGCCGTAGCCACGGTCACCACCGCCGCCACCGCCGCCGCCGAAGCTGTTAGCACCGGAGCGGAAACCGCCACCGCCGCCACCGCGACCGCGGAATCCACCACGGCCACGGCCGCCGCCACCGCCACCTCCGTAGCGAGCCATCTCCTCGAGCTCAGGGGGGACCTCTGACTTGGACTCGCGCAGAATGCCGATGAGCTCACGGGCCTGCTTCGAGTTGTCGGTGGTGAAGTAGGTGAACGAGGTACCCTTGGCACCCGCACGACCGGTACGGCCGATACGGTGGACGTAGTCCTCGCAGTTGTTGGGGAAGTCATAGTTGATGACGTAGCTAGAATGGTCAGCGACGATGCACCTGTCGACAGGCGTGTCGAAACTCACGCAATGTCCTTGACGTCTGTTAGATTGGAATCACAGTGTAGTGAGCAGAATCAAAACAAAAATCGATCCGAAAGCAAAGGCGCACGATGGTTAACAAACAATCTCTCGGGGGAGTCATCTTGCAGGAGCGACCGGCTCTCTTTGGTTGAGGAAGACAGGAAATCTCTAAAGCTGAGGAGGGCGCAGCAGACACGACAAGTTAGATGGCCTGAGGGGAACCACGGGGGAACCACAGACCAACGTGTAACGAGTTTTGGTGCCGGCGTTGCCACAACTGACGCACGAAGTGCTGCCTCTGTTGCGCAATGGTACTTTGCGCCCCTGCGGACATGGGTGTGATCTCAGCGCTGTAGACGGCCCTCAATTAGCTCAACCACAAAGTGTGTGAACGAAAAGAAGATGGAACGGTGGCGCAAGGGGACTTGGGTCACACCTTACACCGTTTGCCCAGTCAAGGCCGTCAAGAGATCACGCCGCGTGTGGGACGCCTTGTGTATGCGGAGATTGTGTGTGTTTCCCTTAACGTTTTCAAGAGCCGACGCCTGTGCAGGATGAGTAAAAGGGATGGGACCTACCAAGACCACGCGACGCAACGTCAGTGGCAAGCATAATGGGGCTGCGGCCCGATTTGAACTCGGCAAGGACCCAGTCACGCTCGGCTTGCTGCTTGTCGCCGTGAATAGCAAGGGCGGGCCAGCCGTCCTGGCGCATAAACTTGGTGAGGTCGTCGGCAACACGCTTGGTGCCAACGAAGATGAGGACCTTGGCGTTCTCACGCGAGATCTGGTCGAGGTGCTTGAGGAGCTGGGCGCGCTTGTCAAAGTCAGACATGACCTGGACGTGCTGAGCAACGTTGTGGTTGGCAGTCAGGTCCATGGAACCAATGTTGCACTGGATGAAGTCCTGCTGGAAGTCCTGGGCAAGACGCTGGACGTCCTTGGGCCAGGTGGCCGAGAACAGGAGAGTCTGACGGTCGGGGCGGATCTGAGAGACAATCTTGCGGATTTGGGGCTCGAAACCCATGTCAAGCATGCGGTCGGCCTCGTCCATGACGAGGTAGGTGACACGCTTGAGGTTGGTCTTGCCAGTCTCGAGCATGTCAATCAGACGACCGGGGGTCGCGACGACGATCTCACAGCCACGCTGGAGGTCACGGATCTGAGCACCCTTGGGGGCACCACCGTAGACGGCAGTGTTGCGGATGCGCGAAGACTTGCCGAACTTGGTGCACTCGGCCTGGATCTGGACAGCGAGCTCACGAGTGGGGGCAAGGATAAGGACAATGGGGCCGTCGCCGGGGGCAAGGAGAGGCTGGGCGTTGATGTGGACCATGGCGGGAAGAGCGAACGAGATGGTCTTTCCGGAACCAGTCTGGGCAATGGCGACAACGTCACGACCAGACAGAGCCATGGGCCAAGCCTGGCACTGAATGGAGGTGGGGGCGTCGAAGTTCATGGCACGGATCTCGGACATGATGTACTCGGGGAAGCCAGCCTCCTCGAACGAAGTGATGGGACGGGGCACGTTCTTGCCCTGGATCTTCATGTCCTTCTCCTTGCGGAACTCGGCGATCTCGGCCTCCGAACGCGCAGTGACAGCCTTGTCCTCGATGTAGAAGTTCTTCTCAAACTTGGTGAGCTGGGTGGTAGCCCAGTCGATGTTGCGGAGACCAGCGCCAAGGTTGGACATACGGTCACCACCACCGCCGCCTGGTAAAGTCAGCACAATTCACGAGCGACGATAGAAGTCATCGTCTGGACTGGCCTTGATAGCCGCCATAGCCGCCGCGCGACCCATAGCCTCCGCCGTAAGAACTACCGCCGTAGCCTTGTTCGCGAGAATAATCACCGTAGCCGCCACCACCACCACCGTAACCACCGCCGTAGCCACCACCGCCTGGACGTGTCAGAGCCAGTTTGACAATACAAAAATGGTTCTAGGATGCTTACCGTAACCACCACCACCACCGCCGTAGCCGCCGCCGCCACCACCGTAGCCGCCACCACCGCCGCCGTAACCGCCGCCGTAAGACTGATTCTGTCAGGAGAATTGCAGAGTGGCAAACGACGCTTCGAGAGCCCACTCACCATGTTGTTTTGTTTTATTTGGGTTTGTGGAGGTAAAGAGAGAAAAGAAGGTCTACTGAGGGACCTCTGTTTTGATGCTTTTGCGACGCGTGAGGGCGTGTGAGGGGAGAGAGAGTCGGATGGGGGAGGGAGAGAGATGAGTTGAGATGAAGGAGAAGAAGTGGAGTAGCTGGGGGGGTGATAATCCAAGGACGTTATTGAACTAATCCCTTCCTTCCTAAGCGTGCAAAAATGCGCCCTTCTTAATCTGCTTCCGCTCTCCTCATAAGAGAAGGCCCTTAGGACCAAATAAAGCCACTTGACACCCAAAGGGGGAGGCAGCCGATCACTCGGCGATATAATACTTCCGGGATGTGGCACTTGATCTCGCGTTCCGGCCTGTCCTACGCTCGCATCCCAAAGTTCTGCATCTCTGTGGTCTTTCCTCTCATGTTCTTATCTCAAGAGGCCATGGCCTGACAGCTAGCAACACCGGGCCTGTCATACTAGTACTGTGAGTCTCCTCCTCTCCTCCCCTCATTTCTGCAAAGATGAAACTCCGACATTTGCACGTCAGTACGACGGCTCTGCGCAAGCCCCAGTTCAGCTCGCTGTTCAGGGGTGCAGAGTCGAAGGCGTTCACTTCGCATTTCTGAGCTTCCACTTGATTTTCTATCTGTGAGATGCACTCGCTAACATGAAGCTGTAATGTATCCCAATCATTGAATGCGGCAGGGCGCGAGTCCCAGCTTCACAGGTACTAATAATCTTACCCCTCCCCCCTTCACCCCACGCTTTCAGTCCCCCGTCACAGCGGCGAGACCTTTGTTGAGCAATGCTGGCGATGGGGATTCCGACACAAATGATGTTGGCAAGCGGAGAAAGACCTACTTGTAGGCGTCTTGACTGGGCATGTCCTCGCTCGTATATATCTCCACTGAGTGGGGACTAATCAGTCTTGTCGATAGTTGTATCATTGTGATGTAATATTTTCATGAGTCTTGAATTTAAGCAGTAGAGCGTTGCGCGTTGCGAGTGCAGCGCTCTTCAATGCTGCGTGGTCAAGGTATTGTGCTTGTTATACAGCTGCACTGATGCACTGGTAGCAGTTTCCGACGAGCTCTGCGTGCTCTGCACCTCCACCTCGGCGGAGATAATATTGACAGAAATGTTGGAAGTGGAGGTGCATCAGCTCTTCGTCATCGACGACTCCTCCGATCTTCTGCTCACACACTCCACCCGGCAGCTAGCAAGACTTTGCAATGTTCGTGCGCGATATTGTCGAGCGCCCTACCTCGACGCCTGCCGAGCCTGGATCCAAGCCATCGGCCCCCGCACCACCTCGCCCACCAGTTGCTCAGAGCAGAGGGTTCCCGACCGTCGCTCATCGAACGAAAGGGAGCTCCTCCTTCGCTCGCGCGCGCAAGAATGACGAGACACGAGCAGCCGGACGACTGGCGACAGGGGAAGGGAGGATTGTCGATGCTGTGCCTGCGGTGGGATCAAGCTCTGGCGCCGGAGCACCGTCATCTAGCACATTGTCAGAGGCGGACGAGGTTAGAAAGCAGGTCGACGCTGAGAACAACGCTCGCGTCGCGGCAATGTCGGCCAGTGAGAGGGAACAGGAGGTCGAGGAGATCACAGATCGCTTTGGTGGAGGACTGGTGGATCTCATGCGCAAGCGCCGAGCAAATCGTACCAGCGAGTCGGTCTCAGAGACACAGAAGTTGCTAGCGGATGTCGATGCCGAGAACCGAGCAAGGATGGAGGGTATGACGGCCGCGGAGAAGGATGCCGAGATTCAAGAGCTGGAGGACAGGTTTGGTGCAACCCTGCTTGGCCGTCTCAAGGAGCGCGCAGCAGCCAAGCAGAGTGGAGTCAAGCCGACCAGGCCGGCTGAGGTCAAGGTAGAGGACGTGAAAGAGCCAGAACGACCTGCACCCGGTGAGTGTGTAGCATTACAAGGTCTGACTGTAGCGTTGAAACACACCAACTCTGGACTACCAGCCGGGGAACCAGTGAGCAAGGTTGTCCGCTTCGACAATGCAGAGGACACCACCCCTTCAGCACTTCAGAAGAAGTACTTTCCATCCCACGATGCCGATGACCCGAAGCTAGATTGGATGCAGGGTGCTGCCGCAGTCTCTGAAGACCCAAACGCCCCGAGGTTTGATCTATCTGGTTCGGCTTTGTCTGCTGAGAGAGCTGCCGCGCTGCCTACCCACCTGGGCTTGCATCACCACGGAGATTCGCCCGACCTGGCCGGCTACACCATCGCAGAGATCATCCATCTCTGCTATTCGACCGTGGCAGGCCAGAGGATCACAATGATGGGCGTTCTGGGCCGCATCATTGCCCGGTACCGAGCAGCCTCGCCGACATCGGACGAAGCTTGGGTCAATGCGTGCACTGAAGCCAATGTCACAGCCAAAGGTATCGAAGTGGCATCCAGCGTTCTCGGCAGCCTCACGCGTGGGGTGGGTGTCCTGGCAGCGGCCGTGGACTTACTCTACATTGCACTCGGTGGCCCAGAATGGGACTGGCTCGACAGCGAATGCGACTTCCACCCCGAGCCAACGAACGATGGGGAGGCCACTGGCGTCGCAGCGGTGCCCTTCGACGACATCGCCCCGCGGCTGGCGGAGACCCTAGGCATGGACTTTGGAGGCCTGCCCCCAGCCACCTTCAACCAGCTGCTTCGTATTCTCCGTCGGGCGGCGTGCACGTCTGTGGCTCTCGCTGATGCCGTTACGCCCCTGCTACCGCCACTGCTCAAGTCGCGTGTCCTTCGTGTGCCTTGGCCGCCGAGTGCCTCGCAGCCACCAAGCCTCGAAGCACTCCGTCTCCTTCGCGACGTGGTCACGTCGTCCCGTGCGGCGTCCGAAGCTCTCGCTGGACAAAGCACATTCGAGCCTCTGCTCAAGTTCGTCGCCACTGGTGTGCCAGCTGAGCCTGAGGCGCGCGAACTCGTGGCAGAGGTGCTCAGGATTCTCTACGCTTTGGGCAGGTATGGCCTCTGCTCGAGCATGGCGACGAGTGCCAGGGAAGTCTGGGCCCAGCTCGGCGCCTGGATGGTGGAGCAATGCTCTAGCGCTGAGGAGGGCTTCCCCGGTTCTCTCCTCGTGGCGTACTTTGACATGCTGAGGATCTGGACAGTCTGTGCAGTTGACCCCCACCGCACTACCCCGGATCATGACCTCAAGTGGTCCCAGATATCCGCACTCGGCTGGATCGACGAGGAGCTGGCAGCACTCCGTGTGCTCATTGGCAGTGGACACTGGCTGGAAATATCAGCGGTACTCTCTGCGATCTCTGATTATCTCCTTGGGTCGGCGATCAACGGTGTCAAGGGCGGCGAGGCCGAGCGTGCTGCCGTTTTGAGCGACCTTCGAGACATGAACCTCGTCGGGAGCCTGCCCCAGGGTCTCAACGAGATGCCAGACTACGACAAGCGCGAGGACTTTAACCAAGCCATGACCCAGGTCATACGCCTGCACAACATGTTCGCGACGGCAGGTGATGCACTCCTGATGACTCCTGAGCGTGAGCGCCTGCTCTGGTGGTTTGCCGCCACGACTCAAAGCACCGAAACAGACGTCTACCTCCGTCACGCGGTGCTCAAGGCTGCGATTCGCGACAACGTCCTCGACACGGAGAAGTGGGCGTCGTCTGCGTTCGACCTGGCGCTGAGCTTCAAGCCAGGAGACGAGCCGCTAGCCCTCGAGCTGGTGGACGAGCTCCTACGTGCAGACTGGGCAGCAAGTGGAACTACTATCGACGTCGGACACAAGGACGGCTTGCAAATCCTGCGTCCGCTGCTGCACCACGCCATCCTCCCAGCACTGGAGGATATCCTTAGCCCCCGCCGGCCATCTTACCTCTACCTCAAGGCGACAGGCACTCTCCGCCCCCCGCCCGCCACGACCGCAGACTCCCCGCACGCAGGCCTTCCGTTGGCCGACGACTGGGTTTTCTCCCCGCTCAACGAACTGCTCTCCTCCGGCACAAGCCAGGCATTCTCACTAGCCCCACCGGACTGGGATGCGAGCGAGACTCAGCTCGTGCGCGCTACACTGGCCTTCGCTCGCATCGCTGAGAACGCTTCCCCAGCCAACACACATCGCTCTCTCACCATTCTCAACGCGATGAAGGTGTTCATGCTGGAACACGGCGCGCCCACCTCACAAGCCGCTACATCTACCCAGGCTGAATCAGACGTCTTCCGCGACCCGCAAGTCCAGGCATCTCTCAAGTCGTTGCTGGACTCGTTGTCTGTCGCAGCCGCATGCCCGACACCAGCCCACGCGCCACTCGAGACTGTCTCTCTCCGCTTCCTCGGCCCAGGTGTCCCCTTTTACCAGTTTTACCAAGACCTCGTGGCCCTCTTCGAAGCCGTATCCTTTGGCGACGCGCAGTTCGCTCGCACCCTCCTCCCGCCCCTGGCTATGACATATCCAGTCGACTACCGCCGCCACTTCTGGGCAGAGAGCAGTGCCCTCCGCTCTGTGCGCGTCCGCGACACCGACGTCCCTCTCGAGGCGGGAACTGTGGAGGTCTACTTCACCCCCAAGGAGGACGACAAGGAGGTGCTCAGCGCCTATGCTAGGGCTCTAGTTACTGGCCTGGCGCACGGGTTCCTCGCTCGCGTGGCTACGCATCACCTTGCGAATTACATCTGGACTAGTGAGGAGGAGGGGCGGACGAGTAATCGTGTGCAGTTGTTGGTTGTGCTGCTGGCGCAGGCTAAGGATGAGGTGCTGAGGGGGGTCATGGAGCATGCTGGGGAGAGTCGGGATGGGACGGGTGTCGTCTCGGCTGAGGAGGTGAGGAGGCGTGTAGAGGTTGCTGGGAGGTTGGCTGGGCCCAGGGGCGTGGGGAGGCTGAAGGCTTCGGGGTATGATGTTGCCGAGTAATACGATGCATGCTGGCTATGGCCATGAGTTAACTAGGTCGTGCTACGGAAAACACATCCTTCCATTCTCCCGGGATCCTCAGTTGTGGCGTTGAACTGCAGAGAGCTTTGCCTTGTCTTCTTTTCAGTAGACAGGTTCATAACATGCCCCTCTCGCTCCGCCGTGGCACTGCGTCTGTGTCATGCATGTCGCGGCCCAGAACAATTGCAAGTGCAATTCAGTCAGCTCCCACCTTTGTTATTCATGGCAACGAGCAACTATCATCTTCCAGTGAGCTCATACGTCCTCACTCCTGGGTTAGCACTGGCGAGCGTCATTTCTCCGAAACAAGGCTCTATGACACATTGCGTCATTGCCACACAGAGACGAGAGTTAGAGAAATCCAGGTGATGTCTTGCAGAACGGTGGGCCATCGCTATTCTCTGTCGCGAGTACTTGGACATCTGAAGCACCCATGTCTCCGCTGATCCTCGATTATGCTTACCAAGATCGCCGTGCCCGCGTCGTACGTGCCCGAGCCGACGACGGGGTAGCACGGCCTCGGAAGCCGTCAGAACGGTTTGGAAGCAGTAAATTGACCGTGTCCGGCTCGATCGGCAGTCCCAAGGAGGTCATTATCGGAACCCCTGGATTACGCGCCGAGATGCGATTATTTCTGACGACAATGACAATGGCCGGCGGCGATGGGATTTCATGCAGTTCTGGGCCGGAGAGACGAGAGAGTGTGCACCACTCGATCTCGGGATTCACTTCTCACGCTGACGCTACATGCTATATAATCTGCAGGCCATTGCATCCTCATCCCAGACTTCTTAACTACTCATCGAAACAAAGCTATTTCCCTTTCACTCAAGTAAGTTGCTGTCATGTGTAGACGTTGGAGTCATCGGCTAATTCCAGCTCCTACAACCTCATACCGAAAGACATAAAGACGCAAACAATGGAGGCAGTTGCATACAAGGCATACGGTGGCCCGGAGGTGATGGAGATCATCAATCTCCCACTCCCAGTGGCCAAGCCTAACGAGGTGGTCGTGCGCGTCGCCGGAGGCGGTCTCAACCCCGTCGACGCTATCCAGCGCGGCGGAGCATTCAAGATGATCACCCCGTACTCCCTCCCTGTCGTGGCGGGCAATGAGTTTTCCGGCACTATTAGCGGCGTAGGCTCCGACATCACAGCCTGGAAGGCAGGTGACAAGGTCATCGCCCGTGTGGCCAAGGACAAGCTCGGCGGCCTGGGGCAGTACATCGCCATCGACGCCAAGCTCATCGCGCGCGCACCCTCGTCCATCCCTTTGGCCGATGCCGCCGCCCTCCCCCTCGCAGGTCTCACTGCCCTTCAGGTCCTCGACAAGCTGGACGTCAAGGCTGGCGACAACTTGCTCGTCACGGCTGGCGCAGGCGGTGTAGGTCTCTTCGCTATCCAGCTCGCGAAGCTCCGCGGCGCGCGGGTGGCGACAACTGCCTCTTCTGCGGGTGAGGCTCTCGTGCGCCGCATGGGTGCCGACGAGGTGATCGACTACAAGAGTACAAAGCTCGCGTCCCTCGGCCAGGTGTTCGACAAGGTGTTCGACGCTGCTGGTCCCGATGATGCTGCGGCACTGGCGGATGTCTTCGCTGCGACCAAGAAGGGAGGGCACGTCGTCTCCATTGCTGGGCCGCTGACGCCTGACGCATTTGACAAGTTCAACCTCGGGTGGAAGGGGTACCTCGTGTCGGCGCTGCTTGGATGGAAGAGCAGGACTACCCGTGCGAATGCCGTCAACGCTGGGATCACGTATGACTACCTCTTCATGCTTCCCGACGGGGTGGGGCTGCAGAAGTTGTCGGAGCTGGTGGACGCGGGCAAGCTGGAGATTGTTATCGACTCGCGGTACCCCTTTGCCGAGTACAAGAAGGCATTCGAGCGGCTCGAGAGCAGGAGGTCGAAGGGCAAGGTTGTTATCGAGGTCGAGCAGGCGTAGAATCCAGCTGCGTAGTTGGTACTCTGGCCTCGGTCGCTCGTCAAGTATGAGCTCGTCGACGCAATATAGACATTCTCCGTTGATAGCTTTTGTAACAATGTAATCGTAACCCGCTGTACGAGATTACAAACATCGTTTTAATCATGGCCTGTTGGGCAAAGACTGGACACAGCTGCAGCTACAGTTTAATGCGACACGCGTGCATGTGACCACCCGCAGCTCTACTATATGTCTACGACAGACTGGCACCCTTGAACGACTTGGCCATGCAGACGCCGTCCTTGGTGCGGATGCGGTGGACAGACTTGGTCTCCGGGTCGGTCCAGACAGCCTCGAGGTTGTCCAAGGTGGAGAAGTTGGGCTGGATAGTCTCAAACACCTTCTTCTTGGGGTTGAGCTGGCCCTCTGGCTGGGCGTTCTCGTACTTCTCGCCCTCAAAGTAGACACGCTCACCAGCAACCGAGCCAGCTGGGGGAAGGACGAACTCGACACCGCCCTTCTCGCCCTCTGCGGTGGTCTGCGACGCGCACAGAAGCATAGCAAAGCTCTTGACACCACGCATGGTCACAGGCTTGAGGTTGCAGACGACGATGACAGAGGCTCCACGGATCTCGTCCTCGCTCATGTACTTGACGAGGCCGGAGCAGACTGTGCGGGGCTCGGGCTCTCCGACGTCGATGGTCTCGACGTACAGGCTGTCCGCGTCCGGATGCCTCTTCACGTCCAGAACCTTGCCGACACGCAGGTCGATCATGCTAGGTGCGGGGACGAGGGGGGTGGCAGGGGCGGCGGGCGCCTTGGGGGCCTTGGCCTTCTTCTCCTTCTTGGCCTCCTTTCCGTCCTTGCCCTCGACGGCAGCGGCGGCCGCAGCGTCAGCAGGAGCAGCCTTGTCCTTCTTCTCCTTCTTGCCCTCCTTTACCTCTCCCTCCGGCTTCTCCTTCTTGGCCTTCTTCTCCTTGGGCGCGGGGGCGACACGAGGAGGTGCAGGGAGGGAGGAGACGTCAACATCAACGGGGGGGAAGGCGTTGGGAAGCTCCTTCTGGGCTCCCTTCACACCCTCAAGGTCCTGAACGTGGAGGAAGTAGCGGAGAACAGCAGGGTTCTCCGGGTGCTGAGACGCAGGCGCCGCAGACTGTTTCGATCAGCAAGTTCCCAACTTGTCAGCTTACGACTGAGGGCTGCAGGCGAGCGTAGAGGGAGACATCGGCGGTGGTCGGGGAGCTGCCAACGAGGTAGGTGATGGGGGTGAGCTTGGCGTTCAGTGCCTAATGGTCAGTTCAGCACCGCACAGCCAGCCCGATCTACTTACCTTGAGGTCGGCGACCAACGACTCGACTTCACTCGATGCCTTGTCGATTGCGGCGCGGTCCTGCTCGGATCCGGCCAGAGCTGGCTGCGCCTTCTGAGCGGCAGCGACAAACTGAGCGACGTCTGACATTGCGCGTGCGAACGGGATACGAGGAGTGAGTCGAAAGAGCTGTGGTCGTGCGAGCAGACTTGCAGCGAGTCGCATGTGCTTACTTTTGGATGCGTTAATTATCGGTCTCCTCGAGCACCTCCCAACTTCATGACCCGTCGACCTTGAAAAAAGACGTGTACCCGATATCCACCTGCGGGGCGTTATCAATCCACTTTTGTAAAGTGGCCACCTGGAACGGTGATCCCAGCACAACGCTGCATTTTCGTAAGCAGCGCGTTCAACAACTCACTCTTTACCATCCCAAAACCAGATATACTTCATGTCTGGACAGCCCCCCTTCAACCCCGGCGCCTTTGAGTTCCGCCCAGGCGCAAACTTCGTTCCCCGCGGCCAGCAGGGCCAGCAGCAGGGCCAGCAAGGCCAGCAGCAGCCGTACGACCAGTACGGCCAGTACGGAGCCCAGCAGGGCTACCCTCAGCAAGGCTACCAGCAAGGCTATCAGCAGGGCTACCAGCAGGGCGGATACGCAGGTGGCTACCAGCAGGGCTACCAGCAGGGTGGCTACCAGGCTGGAGGTGCACCTGCGGCGGCGCCAGCTACCCGGGCGTACCAACCTCCCACTCGCTCGGTCCAGGGCTTCCAGGCGCCAAAGATCGGCGGTGGTGGAGCTGCTCCGTCGCTGAGCATCGGTGGTGGTGCACCCAAGACTGCGCCGTCTCTGAACATCGGCGGCGGTGCCCCTAAGACTGCTCCTTCGCTCAAGATCGGTGGCGGCGCGCCCAAGGCGGCCCCATCACTCAGCATCGGTGGCGGCGCGGCCAAGACTGCGCCGTCGCTCAACATTGGCGGTGGTGCTCCCAAGGCCGCCCCATCGCTGAGCATTGGCAAGAAGGCCGAGCCCAGCACCGAGGCCAAGGACGAGGAGTCCAAGCCCGCTGCCGCTGCCCCCAAGGCCGAGGAGAAGGAGGCCGCTGCGCCCAAGCCTGTAGCCGCTCTGAAGTCCGAGCCCGCCAAGGAGGACACCGCCGCGACCCCCTCGCCTGCCCCTTCCACCGCTGCTTCTACAGCTGCCGTCTCTGGCACCAGCACCCCCAACTTCTCCAAGGTGTCCGCTAAGAACGATGCCGAGACCGTGCACAAGGAGATGGAGGCAGCTGGCGCCGACGCCATGCGCGACCTCTACGGTGGCTCCGATGACGTCGACCCCAACGTCAAGCAGCACTTGAACATTATCTTCACCGGACACGTTGACGCTGGAAAGTCGACCACCGGTGGTCAGCTCATGTGGCTGACTGGCTCGGTTGACAAGCGTACCATGGAGAAGCTCAAGGAGGAGGCCAAGGCTGCCGGCCGCGAGACCTGGTACCTGTCCTGGGCGCTTGACCAGAACAAGGAGGAGCGTGCCAAGGGCAAGACTATCGAGGTCGGTCGTGCGTACTTCGAGTCGGATGTGCGTCGCTACACCATCCTCGATGCTCCTGGCCACAAGACCTTTGTCCCCAACATGATCCAGGGTGCGGCGCAGGCCGACGTTGCCCTGCTTGTTCTCTCGGCGCGTAAGGGCGAGTTTGAGACTGGTTTCGAGCGCGACGGCCAGACCCGCGAGCACGCTATGCTTATCAAGAACAACGGTATCAACAAGCTTATCCTGGTCGTGAACAAGATGGACGACCCTACTGTTGAGTGGGACCAGGGCCGGTGAGTCAGCTCCTGTGGGGTTATGAGGAAGTCGCTGACATCCAGCTTCGACGAGGTCAAGGCCAAGATCACTCCCTTCCTCAAGGCGGTTGGCTTCAACCCCAAGACTGACCTGACTTTCATCCCCGTGTCCGCCCAGGAGGGTATCAACATGAAGGACCGCGTCGACAAGAAGACCGCTCCTTGGTACGACGGACCTTCTCTCCTCGAGTACCTCGACGGCATGAAGGTTCTTGACCGTGACGTCAACGCCCCCTTCATGCTTCCTATCTCTGAGAAGTACAACGAGTTGGGCACCATGGCGATGGGCAAGATCGAGTCTGGTCGCGTGCGCAAGGGTGACACCCTCCGCCTCATGCCCAACAGGAAGGACGTCGAGGTGGCTGCTATCTACACCGAGACTGCCGAGGAGATGAACACGGCCTTCTGCGGAGACAACATCCGCATCCGTCTGCGTGGTATCAACGACGACGAGGTGCAGCCCGGTTATGTGCTCACCTCGCCATCCAAGCCTATCAAGGTTGCCTCGAGGTTCAGGGCCGACCTTTCCATCATTGAGACCCGTAACATTATTTCCTCGGGCTACACCTGTGTTCTCCACGTCCACACCCTGGCGGAGGAAGTCACCATCAAGGCTTTGCTCCACTACTACGACAAGAAGACCCGCAGGAAGTCCAAGAAGGCGCCCAGCTTCGCCAAGGTCGGCATGCTTGTCGACGTCATCATCGAGACTGCCGAGCCTATCTGTATCGAGAAGTGGGAGGACTACAAGATGCTTGGCCGCTTTAGTCTGCGTGACGAGGGCCGCACTTGCGCAATAGGCAAGGTGACGGCGGTTATTGAGACCGACGACGACCTCCCCGCCTCCATGAGGGCGTTGAAGGTCGCCGAGTAGACGGATACCCGTATAGTAGAGTTGTAGAATGGCAGGCTCCCTGCATCATGCGGGCCTTTCGAGGCCGCGGAGGAGAGGTGCTCTATACATTCATGCACGGATGAGCTAGCGTACGCATCGTGCGTCGTGGAGTGAAGAGCGATGAGCTCTGATGCTGCACATGAGCTACTGCTAACTGGGGGGATTGAGTAAAGGCCACCCAATACATTGGTTTTCAGGGACGAAAATGAGACGCGTTCCCTGGATCCGAGACGCGACGAGCAACCCAACCAACTTCAAACCAGCCGCGCTCGCAGTGGTTTACTTCTGATCCTCTTTGCGTCTCTCACCTCGTGCCAACCCATCAGTCGTCTGCTCTGGTCGCTGCTACCCTCCATCGCCTGCCGAAACTTTGCATCCACCTCCCTGGACGGCGCTGCTGATCTGGAGTCAAGTCCTGTCCTTGCTGCACCACTTCCCGAAGACCCACCGGCATGAGTACCAACGCTCCAGGCGTGCTGCCCGTGGCCAGCGTGAACGTATGTCTGCGATCGATATAGTAGCTGACGTGCAGATCAACTATGAGGAAGAGATCGGTTCGTGTTACAGCTATGGACCGTATGAGGGCGGATGCTGACTGTGGCAGAGAAGATCACCGACTTTGTGACACGGTTTGTACCCGACCGCAGGCGGCGGAGGCGCGGACAAGACGCGTCCCTACCAGCCAACGACGACGCAGCAGCCGAGGATGAGAGCGAGGACGAAGATCTAGACGACGAACTGGACTCGCTGGACATGGATGAGAACAGGAGCAAGGCCAAGTACATGAGGATCATGCGGAAAGTCTCCAACCGCCAGACGAACAAGGTGGTCGTGGACCTCGCCGACTTGAAGGAGTTCTCGAACGACCGTTCTCTTCTGCACAACATTCTGAACAACACGCGCCGTTATGTCCAACTGTTTGCGGATGTCCTTGACAAGCTCAAGCCTGCGCCGGATCACGAGGCGGATCATGCGGATGACATTCTGGACTTGATCATGGAGCAGCGCGAGAAGTGGAACCGCGACCAGGAGGAGCAGGGTGTCCCGGTCGACACTACCTCCCAATTCCCACCCGAGCTCATGCGGCGCTTGTAAGTATCAGCGCCAGACCTCTCTGACTCTCGCAGCAACGTCTTCTTCCGCGCTCCTCGCAACTCGGAGGTCCTCGCAGTGCGAGCAGTGAAGGCTCAGTACCTCGGCCACCTCATCACCGTCCGTGGTATCGTGACCCGCGTGTCCGAGGTCAAGCCGCTTCTGCTCGTCAACGCATACACCTGCGACTCGTGCGGCAACGAAATCTTCCAGGAGGTTGCGCAGAAGAGCTTCACCCCGCTCATGGTGTGCCCGTCTGAGACGTGTCAGACCAACCAAACGAACGGCAAGCTGTTCATGCAGACGCGTGCTTCGCGCTTCCAGCCATTCCAGGAGGTCAAGATCCAGGAGATGGCGGACCAAGTACCCGTCGGTCACATTCCTCGCTCGCAAACCATCCACCTGTATGGCCCTCTGACACGATCCGTCAACCCGGGAGACGTTGTTCACATCTCGGGTATCTTCCTCCCCACCCCATACACTGGCTTCCGTGCCCTGCGCGCTGGTCTCCTCCAGGACACCTTCCTCGAGGCACATCACATCCACCAGCTCAAGAAGCAGTACCATGCTATGGAGATTACGCCCGAGATCCAGGCTGCCGTTATGGAGCTCCAGGAGGACCCGAACCTGTACTCTCGCCTCGCCAACTCGATTGCACCTGAGATTTTCGGACACGAGGACGTCAAGAAGGCTCTGCTCTTGCTGCTCATTGGTGGTGTCACCAAGACAGTCGGCGACGGCATGAAGATCCGTGGTGACATCAACGTGTGTCTGATGGGTGACCCCGGTGTGGCCAAGTCTCAGTTGCTCAAGTACATCACCAAGGTCGCGCCTCGCGGCGTCTACACCACTGGTCGTGGTTCGTCCGGTGTTGGTCTCACTGCTGCGGTCATGCGCGACCCCGTCACAGACGAGATGGTTCTTGGTGCGTAATATTGCAAGAAGTATCGTGCTGACTGGCAGAGGGTGGTGCACTTGTTCTCGCAGACAACGGTATCTGCTGCATTGACGAGTTTGACAAGATGGAAGAGTCGGACCGTACTGCCATCCACGAGGTGATGGAGCAGCAAACCATCTCGATTTCAAAGGCCGGTATTACCACAACTTTGAACGCACGCACGTCGATCCTTGCGGCAGCGAACCCTCTCTACGGTCGCTACAACCCCAAGATCTCACCTGTCGAGAACATCAACCTGCCCGCAGCGTTGTTGTCGCGTTTCGACGTCCTCTTCCTCATCTTGGACACACCATCTCGCGACGACGACGAGCGTCTGGCCCAGCACGTAACCTACGTGCACATGCACAACGAGGCTCCCGAGCTCGACTTTGAGGCTGTCGAGCCTACTCTCATGAGGCATTACATTGCCGAGTGCCGCAAGATGCGACCCATCGTCCCGACAGCGATGAGCGAGTACATTGTCTCCAGCTACGTGCAGATGCGCAAGCAGCAGAAGGAGGACGAGGCCGAGGACAAGAACTACACCTACGTCTCGGCTCGTACCCTTCTCGGTGTCCTCCGTCTCTCGCAGGCACTCGCACGCTTGCGCATGAGCAACATTGTGGACCAGAGCGACGTCGACGAGGCCCTCAGGTTGATGGACGTGTCCAAGGCCTCCCTGTACGAGCACCGCGACAACCAGGGCGAAGACACTACCGCCACTTCGCGCATCTTCCGCATCGTCAAGGACATGGCGAGCGGCGCTGTTGCTCGTCGTCGCCGCCGTGCTGCTGACGAGGATGACTACGAGAGTGAAGAGGAGGAGATGGCTGAGCTCAATCTGGTGGACGTGCGTGCCCGCGTCATTGCAAAGGGCTTTACGGAGAACCAGTTGATCGACACGCTCACAGAGTATGAGAACATGGGTGTTCTGGTCCGCACAGCGAACGGCCAGCGCATCCGTTTCGTCGACGAGTAGGGATGTAGGCGCCGCTTGTGAACGGATACCCGCGGCTTGTATTTGGTATGCATTTCTAGAACAACAGTGTGCGGCATTCAGGAGAATGTAGTCTGGTTTGTAGGTCGGCAGTCTCGAAAGTCATTCATCGCGGTCCTGCTTAATCAGCACCCGTTCCACGCTCGTGCACTATGCATGCAGCTACAACGTTCGACGTGTCAACTAGGATACTCTCGTACACGGAGCAGGTCTGGCCGCGCTCGCCAGTGCCAATGCCAAGAGTGGCGGGCTTCCTCCAGCTTGGTGGGGTTCCTTACTACCAGACCTGCACCATGGCGTGGAGAGCTGACTGTGATCTATCTGCTTTTCTAACTTTACTGGCAGCAGCCTCACACCTGCAACACGCTCAGCCGTTGCCCGCTGACACAGCCGAGCCACTCTCCGGACTTGGAGAACGCGAGGTTGTTCACCTCGGCGGCGGCGTTCCATGCGCGAGCGGGCTGGATTTCGACAACACGCGCAGAGCTGGGGCTTGGCGTGCGCGCGCTTGGAGTCGCCGGCGGTGACAGGGAGTAGGAGGCGCTATTCCGTGAAGCGGGTTCGGCCGGTAGTGGCGATGTCAGGTCATACAGCAGGACTTGAGAGTCGTCACCTGCGCGTCAGTCACACACGTGGCCATCTACCCACCGCAACTGGCGATCCACCCGCCTCCTGTGGCACCAGTGCCGGAACCGCCTGATCCCCAGCCGATGGCGCCGAGCGCGGCTTGGTGGCCCAGCAGTTCAGCTACTGGTTGTCCTGGGCTGCGCATGTCTAGGATGAGGGTGCGCTGGTCGTCCATGCTGAAGCAGGCGAGCATGTGCCTGGAGTCAGAGGGGGCGCTGTTGGATACTCACTGTTCGCGGTTACTAAAGGCAATGCGGGCTAATGGCGAGGAATTCGGCGTCTCATACAGGATCGTAGAGTGCTCTAGTTGCCTCAGGTCGAAAGCGCGCAGTGAGCCATCAGCACCGACTGAGACAAAGATGTCGCTAGATTGCGGGAGCCATGATAGGTCGTACACTGCTCTGTCGTGGGCGATAAGCTGCGTGAGTGCTTGGGAGGTCGTAATGTCCCATAGTGTGGCGGTCGTGTCTGTTGAGCACGTCACAATGCTCTGCGGCGACGTCGGGTTCCAGCTGAACGAGGTGATTGGGGGCAGGTTGGATACATGTTGCTTGCTCTATATGTCAGCGGCTTAACGCGTTTGGCACGTACGTTCGACAGCAAGCTTCGCTGATGCAGCTTCCACCCTTCCACGGCGTCATTGTACCCGTTCCGCCCATATCCAATGCGTCCCGAGTCTTGTGAGTTGTCCCACTTAAGCTCCCAGATACGCAGCACATCCCCTGTCGTAGCCAGCAGCTCGCCGCGTCCACCCTGGTCGCTATGCCTTGCCAGGGACTCGGCGGGCTCCCATCCAACCTTTGTGGCAGGGAACTGGAGGGTGGTGGTCGTGAGCTGCTGAAAGTCCGAGGCCGGGGCATACGCCGATCCGTACGACGCGTGCACATCGACAACGGTCAGCTTGTTTGTCGGCCCGTTGAGGAAGGACGTCAGCGCGATGCGCTGCGGGTGCTGCGTGCTGTTCGAGAACGCGACACCGTACAGCGGATCTAGCTGGTCAGCATACCACCCCGGCGCTGTAGCTTACGATTCGCATCATACTGGAGTACGTTGGGGAGACCCATGGCTGCGGCTTCAATGTATAGCCCGGAATGCGAAGGTATACGCCGGCCGGGACGGACGGTGGGGGAAGACTCGGGTATTCAAAGCGCGCGTCGTTGGCTAGCTCCTCCGTCGCCTCCTTTGCTGGGTGGCGTCCGGCACGGGTGAGCTCCGCCTGCAGCAGCTGGCGGCGGGCGTGTGGAGCGTTGTGCTGGTAGGATTGACCTAGTGAGGCCGTCCTTTGCGAGTGAACCCGAGTCGTTGTCGTCGCAAGCGCGCAGTGAGATTGGGAGAGAGCGACGAGAGCGAGGGGAACGTAATGATGATCGGTACGGCCACAGGCACACGTACAGTCTCGGTGTGGCTTCCGCGGAGATGACACGCCGAACTCCGTGACTTCTGTTGCTTCGCCGCTTCGACCGTCACCGCAGGACGCACAAAGGTCATCCGCGAACAACTTGTTATCGACAGCTTGCTACTTGGCTTTCAACAGCACACACATCAAGTCAGAATCGCCCTTAGGCCATGTCCACAGCCGACTATGTGGCCAAGTACCCTCGTCGGCGGGCCCATCTGGCTACAGTGGAGAAGTACTGGCTCGATGAGGCGTATCGTGAGTTGCAGCACTGCAGCGGGAGTGGCGGTAGTTGTGAGCTGACTTGGCAGGACCAAAGGGCCCTCTTGACTCGTCTTTGAAGAAACATACGACGCTGCTGAACCGTTTGAAGAGCGCGCTGCTGGTCGGCCCAGCCGACACCATCAACAAGGAGATCGATGGGCTGGTGTTGACAAAATATCTTGAGGAGATAGTCGCGGCTGTCATCGAGGGGGCGAGCCGCGGGCGTGGAGATCCTGAAGTCGCAGTCGACGTGAGTGTACTGGAGAGCAATGAGCTGACCGTATCAGATCATCGTCCATCTGCACGAACGCTTGGCCCCCGACTTCCTGCCACAGCTCCTTCCGCAGCTGGTCGCGATTCTGTCATCTCCGCCACCAGCTCCCAAAGATGCCAATGACAAGGAGAAGGACAGGGAGGACAAGGAGAGAATCACCCGCCAACGGCCTGTGCTGCGTATAGTTGCAGAGTTGGCAATGATCGGTGCATGGCCAGAAGGCGCGTTCAAGGGAGGCGCAGAGATAGGCAAGATTCTGAAAGCCCTGGTGAGCTAGGACGGCGAGGAACCGCACTGACACCAGATGACGGGTGACTCGCAATATACCAACCTTCCGCTGCTGTCCACCTTCTTGAAGCACTTTAGCCGTGCCTACCTGGGACCTCCGAGCGCCGCAGATGGCGGAAGCACAGCAGAGAGCGAGAAGCTGCCGGACGACATGATCGAGCTCATCCCTGTGGAGATCCAGAAGAAGATGCGCGAGCTGTTCATGCAGTACTTTGACACTGCGAGCAAGACCCTTGTCAAGGGCCAGACTGTGAGTTTTCTACCCGGGCGAGTGCTGACGCGCCAGCGGTTGCTCGAGCAGGACAAGCGAAATCACGACGCATATATCAAGTCAGGGGAGATCTTCGAAGACCGGCAACATGCGTATGAGCGTATGGCACGCGCCGTTGAGCGCCTTACTGCTGGTGTACAGGGACTTGCTGAGCTGCTTGGGAAGGAGCCACCCGTGCTGCCCACAGCTGCGTCATTAGACAAGTCTGGACTGCAGATCGTCAACACGGCATCCTCTTTCACTGTCCGCGACGACGGCGCAGTACCAGGAGGTATTTGGGACGACGAGGAGGAGCGGAGATTCTACGAGGACCTTCCGGATCTGGCCAACTCTGTCCCACCGTCTGTACTTGGCATCAAGAAGAAGCCGGAGACGAAGGAGCCCCGGACGGGCGGCGCCGAGGGCGCAGATCAGGCCGCAGACGGCACCGCGGAGGACGGCCCAGCCGAGGATGACGACCAAAAACGTGACGAGGAGGACGTACGGCGCCAATTGGAGCAGCTTCTCCTCGACACTGACGGAGCTGCTGAGACGTCTGACAGCGCGGCGCCTATGGAACGAGGCGACTCGTCCACGTCCGACGCGTCTACGGCCCAGCCGGAGGAGGAGGAGGTTCCTGCCCCGCCAGATGCTGCTGTTCTTGCGGCTGAGGACGGCTTGCAGTCGGGACCGGCTGCCCGTCTCACCGCAATATTTGCCGCTCTCCCCGACGCAGTCAACCGCGAAATGATCGACAAGCTGGCATTCGAGTTTGCTTACCTCAACTCCAAGGCGGCGCGGAAGCGCCTGATTCAGGCAAGTTGCCCCACCGTGACAGCACTGACGAACAGTTTATTAGCTCCGTGCCGAAGGACCGCACCGACTTGCTACCGCACTACTCGCGGTTCGTGGCCATCCTGGACCGCTACATGCCCGACGTCGGGCGCGGTATCATCGACATCGTGAGCTACCAAGGTCCTCCGCACTGACCTCAGCTCGACGAAGAGTCTCGCTACCTGCAGCGCAAGAGAACCATCCGCGCGCTGGACGGCGTGCGCCTAAAGGTGAGCACTACGGAGTACCCGCTGACGCCAGAATGTGCGCTTCTTTGGCGAACTTGCAAAATTCAAGGTCGCCCGGCCGTACACCATCCTGCACGTGCTCAAGGTGTACCTTGACGACTTCCGCTTCAACGTGGAGAACATTGCCAACCTGCTCGAGAGCTGCGGCCGCTTCCTCCTGCGCAACCCCGAAACTGCGGAGACAGCCAAGGCGATGGTGAGCGAGGTCCCAGAGCCAGCTGACAGCAGGTGGAACTCATGCGGCGCAAGCAGAGTGCAAGCCACCTGGACGAGCGGCACAAGATCATGCTCGAGAATGCGTTCTACCAGGTAGGCTATGCTTTGTGCCCCCTCCCGCTGACGGCAGTGCAACCCGCCCGAGCGTGTCGCAAGAGAGGTTATCGAGATCCCGCCGATGCAGGCATTCATCCAGCACCTCCTGTACGATGTGTTAATCAAACGCACGCAGGACAAGGTGCTCATGCTGTTCCGCAAGCTGCACTGGGAGGACGAGGAGGTGTGTAATGGCGCAAGAAGTAGCTGACCCCAGGTATACGGGTACATCCTCGCTGCGTTCACCGAGATCTGGGAGGTCAAGTACGAGAGCATCGGCCTCGTCGCTGGGCTGGTATACGACCTGCAGCGGTATCACGTGGAATTTGGCGTCGCAGTCGTCGACCAAGTGATGGAGGACGTGCGGATCGGCATGGAGGTGGGTGTGAGAGCTGAGCGGTGTCTGACTGCAGGAAAACATCTTCAAGTTTAACCAGCGCCGCATCGCTTCGATTCGGTACCTCGCCGAGCTGTACATGTACCGCGTGGTCAACTCTGCTGTCATCTTTGACACGCTGTGGTCGCTCCTGTCATTTGGACATCGTGAGGGGCGTTGGCATGGTTGAGCTAACGTGCAGCACAAGGCCTGCCCGTGCCGGGGAGGGACAGCCCCGTCGACTCGGTGGACGACTTTTTCCGCGTGCGCCTGGCGTGCGTCGTGCTCGATGCGTGCGGCGTGTGTTTCGGCAAGGGCTCGCTGCGGCGCAAGCTGGACCAGTACCTCGTGGTTCTTCAGGTGGGTGCAGAGGGATACGGGGAGGGTGGCGGGTGGTGGGCATCGTTTGCTAATGAAAGCTCTACGCGCTCTGCAAGTCCGAGATGCCAATGGACATCGACTTTATGCTCGACGATCTACTCGATGTAAGCGTAGGAGAGTACAGCTCTGACGGCAGACCCTGCGGCCCCACGGGCGGCCCAAGGGCGTCAAGGACGGGACCGTCGTCCCCCGCCTGCGGACGTTCAACGACGCCGCGACCGCCGTTGACGAGCTCCTCGCGTCCAGCGCGGCCGCGACCGCCAACGGTGTCGAGGACGACGAAAGCGACGGCGAGGGCGAGCGCGGCCCCGAGGTGGAAGAAGAGGCCGAGGAGGTGAGTCGACAAATAATCCGGGCTGACGATAGCTCCCCGCGCCTGCGCCTGAATCCGACTCGTCGAGCAGCGAGTCCGAAGACGACGAGGACGAGGACGACGTCATAGTCATCCGCGAGCAGAAGCACGACGAGTTTGACGAGCAAGCGCAGGAAGAGTTTGACCGCGAGTTCTCCCGCATGCTCGCGGACACCACAGTGGGGAGGAAGGCCGCGCCCCCCGTGTTTGACCAGGCCGTCCCCATGTTCCGGAAGAAGGCGGCTCCCTCCTCCTCTGGGGCGGCGGGCGCGCCCAAACCGGCCGCAACCGCAGAGGCCGACGACACCGCGCAACAGATGCAGTTCATGCTCCTGTCGAAGAAGGGGAACAAGCCGCAGGTGCGCTCGGTCGACATCCCCGTCGACTCGACTATTGCCAGCAACGTGCGCTCGCACCAGGCGGCGATCAGGGCCGAGCAGGAGCAGCTCAAGCGCCTCGTGCTGCAGAACGAGCGGCGGTTGGAGAACGAGGACCAGGTCAATGCTGTGAACAACATGCGCAGGCGGGGGATCAATGTGCGCATGGCCAACTCGTAGGAACGAGGTAGGGTTGTTATCGATGATCTCCACTGTGCGGAGGACAGACAGGGTAGTCGGCGGTCGGTACTTGCAGTTTGCTGCTCTGGCGAGTGCTAGTTGCTGCACGACGAGTTAGCCGCACGGCGGGAAGGGACGGCCAGCGCGCCGGTGGTAGTGTACTTGTGCGATGCAGGACAGTACACAGGCCGAGCCGAAGCTCGCGTCCATAGCTCGATGTAGCTGCCATGCGATATGTTACTCCTACACCTTGTCTTCTTACCACACACGGAAGTAAGACACGATCGCTCGCTGTCGATGGCTGCCGCCCTGCTACCGCAGCTCCGCCACTCACTGCACGCTGTGCTCTGCCGCTCACACGCGGTACGACTCTGTCACTCAGCAGGCACACGGCCAAGATACCGCCTGACGGCGGTATCTCGCCCTCGCCGACGCAGCTGACGCTGCATCGGCTCCGGCGCTGGCTTGCTGAATGCATGCCCGGAGGCGTATGTACATGCGGTATCAATGTCCTATGCTACTGTAAGATCTCAACTACTCCTAGAAAAGCGCGGCCGCATCCGCCGGATGCGCGATCGTCCCGCTCCTGACAAACGCCTTGCCATTGACAAAGTCGAGCGCCTCACCCCCATACGAGACGGTGGGGAAGACCTCGACTTCCACTCCCTCGGGGATACTAGCCCCCGCAGCGAGGAGCCAGCGGCGCTGCTGGGCCAGCAGGTCGCGGCGGGACGTCTCTGGCGTGTCGGCTTTGGCGCCCGGTGCGTTCTTGAGCCCCGAGAACTCCTCCTCACGCGCGACCTCGAGGACGGCAATGTCCGAGCAGTAGGGGAAGATGTCGAACACAAACATCTCGAGCTTCATCCCGTTCGGCTCTGTGGGCTTGAAGAGCTCGCCGCTGTCGGTGATGCAGGCGATCTTCTTGCGCGCAATGTGGAAGGCCATCTTGCGCTCCATTGCCTCGACGGTGTCGAGGAAATCCGTGGTGTAGAAATGGTTGACAATGTTGGCGGCCCAGAAGGCGAGACGGCCCTCGGCGTCGCGGGCCTCGGCCTTTTCGCGCGAGAGCTCAGAGTACTCGATGATCGCGTAGCCGTCGCCGCGCTGGGCGAGGACACCGACCGACTCGGTGGGGATGTGCTTCCGCACAACCTTGGTGCCGCAGGGCACGTTGCGGTCGATGCAGTAGCCGATGAAGACGGGGTCGGCGACCTTGACGAGGCAGTTGTCGACGCAGTACGCGTGCACGTACTTGATGTTGCGGTCGTGCAGGTCGGACAGCACAGACGTGGGGCTGCCGGGGGCGAGGGGCTTGCGGAGGGCCGAGTACACGCCGCCGTTTCCATCCGGCGCCTCTGCGACGGACCCGTGCGACGCGAGGAGGAGCTTGCCCTCGTTGGAGAGGGCGGGGAGGGTGCCTAGGAGTTAGTACGGTACGACTCGTGATAGAGCGCTTGCATGGAGCCAGTATTACTCTTGATGAAGCGCTGGCATGAAGCCCTGGCGGGCTCCATGCTGCACGCTGACTCACCCTGCTCAAAGAAGATGACATTCTCAGGCCGCAGGTTAAAGTAGCTCTTGCTCTGGAAGTACTTCTCCGTCTCTGGACGCGTCGGACCCGAGGTCATGACATACCAGCGAATGCTGACGTCCTCTGGCGCCTTGCCGGCGTACTCTGCAGCGACAGCCTCGAGACGCTTGATGCGCGCCGCCTGGTACTCGAACAGAGTACGGCTGGAGGGCAGGTTGATGTCGTACATGCCCTTGGGGGAGGTCGAGCCCAGACGCGTGCCCTGTCCGCCGGCCATGAGCAGGACGGCGACCTGGTTGTCGGCCACAGCCTGGAGACCAATGCCGCGCCACCTGTCTGCGTCGGGGTGGTTGAGCACACACGCCACGGCCGTCTCGGGCAGCGGGGCGAGCTCTGCGGGGCGCGGGGAGGGCGAGCGGCTGCGGTCCGTGCCCACGAGGTGCGGGGCCGAGAGCGAGTCGCTGGGGAGGTCGTCCCCGGGCGCGGAGATGGGCTCCTCGGCCGCGACGGCGTTCTTGTAGATCCGGTTCACGCGGTTGACGTCGATGAGGGAGAGCTGGCGTGCGAACGAGTCCTGCTGCTCGGGGGTGAGCCTGTCCCAGAAGGCAAAGACGTGGTCCTGTCCTGCGTCCTCGTATGTCTTGCGAAGAGCAGCAATGTCCAGGTGCGTGCCGTTGGGGCCGTTGGAGCCGTTCGCGCCATTCGCGCCGTTGGCATGGCCGTTAGCATGGTGGTGGCCGTTGGCAGTGCCGTTGGTGGTGGTGGTGGTGGTCATGGCGGCGGGGGTGGGTGTTGGAAAGGAGTGTGTGAAGCGCTGCTGCTGCTGTTGGGCGGTGCTTCGTGGTGGTATTAATCGACGACTGGGGATGGCGCGGGTGCAGTCGCGTTCTAGTATTTGTGTGTTGTGGTGGTGGTGGTGGTGGTGGTGTTGTTGCGGTGTATGGGAAAAGTATGCGGCGACTGTAAATGTCCGTGTGTGTGGGTGCCGGGGAGGAGGGAGGAGGGGATTACGTGCAAGTGGCTTGATGCGAGGGGGCGACAAGGCTGCACGATAGAGTGTGTGAGAAGACAAAGAGAGAGAGTGTTGAAAGAAGAAAGTAGTTGTAAGAAAGAGTATGTGGTTGTTGCCAGAGAGTTGTGCGGTGGTGGTGTGGTGGTGGTGTGTGTGTGAGATTGACTCTGGTACGGTGGAGTATGGGTTGTCCCGGTATGTCTGGTTCGATGGGACAATTCGACGACGGAACACACCGCACAGGGACGGGCTACAGAGGGGAAGCGAGGGTGGGTGCTCTGGCTTGGAGCGGTATACTCCAAATGCAGGAGAACAGCAGCGGTGGGCAAGAGAGAGGCGGTTTGATGCTTTGCCTTGCTTTGCTCGTTCTAAGGGAGAAGAGGCGTTTAAAGGGGCGTTTGCCGTGCCGTAGAGAGGGTATAGAGAGGAAGAAAGAGCCAAGAATATTATTATATTAACCCAGAGATCCGATTGCACTCCCTCTAAACACGGGATAAGGGAAAGATCAGCAAGAGGAGGGATTAGGATTTGATTTGGGATGGCGACGCGCAATAGTCCCTGTGAGGTAGAACGGGGAGCAGAGGGTTGGTTGTGATGCGATGAGCGACGTCGACGACACTGATGTTGAGAGAAATGTTGGGAGCAGAGAGAGATGCATGTCTAGAGGAGAGTGGCTGTGAACTCGCAAACGAGTCAGTGACAGCAAGCTATGACATGACAATGGGACAGAACTAGACTAGCTTGCGGCATGTCGCACTGTTGACATCAAGCATGTGCTCGAGCATGCCGCCTGGGCATGCTAGCTACTCAAGAGAGAGATCGCTCGCTAGCGCAATGCCCAAAGCACAAGCAGTAGTAGGTCAAGCCGAGCATCGCCGCCGCCATGAGCCCTACCCAAGCCCAAGCCCCAAGCAGAACGCTACAGCCATCTCATCTCTTCCTTCCACATGACTTGCAGCGACCTCGATATGAGCTATTCATGCTGATTCCCACTGACCCACCGACCGACCGACCGACCTACTCAACCCCCTCGAGCTCTTGCTCATCCTCATCACCCAGACTAAGCCAGCCCAGCGTAAGCCAGCATCGCCATCTGACCACCAAACCCACCTTCCTCACCTTCCCCGCCTTCCGCGCTTTCACCTTCACACCTTCCACCTTCCTTCCCACCACCTTCCCTGCCTTCCTCACCTTGCTCCAATGTTCCCCCGGGACCCCTGACGCCCCCGCCCCTCAGGATCGTCAGGGAAACTCACTCCAAAACGCGTCGGTGTCCCTGTGTTTCTGCACAGCCCGACCTTCCTCGCCTTCCTTCCCTTCCCTCCACCTTCCTTCCTCCACCTTCCTTCCTTTCTCACCGCCATTGTCGTCATAGCTCATAGCCACTGCACACATTCCCACATCCCACATCCCACCTTCCTCCAAGCCCATCTCACATCCCATACCGTCCCAACACAGCTCATATCCAATATCCAATGCACGCAAGCAAGTCATACAGAGTCGTACAAAAGCCAGCCAGCCAGCCAGCCAGCCATGCATGCATCCACTTCTCCAAGCGTGGAGCAGAGCGCGGACCCCCGCCCCCGCGTCAATTCTACGCCCAGCAGACGAGGCAGACGCCAAGGCAAAGCCAGCCAGCCAGCCACTTACTCTTGACTTTTCGTCTACTCGGCGAGGATCGCGAGGAGAGCACGGGACATGCCGCCGTGTCGCTGCCGTGTCGCTTCGCTTCACCCCCTAGTCCACCTCACTTCGCTTCGCTTCGTATTCAATGCATGCTTGCATTAGTCACAGATCACGGAGGCCGGATATGCCTGCCTGCCTGCGGCTTGCTTACGAGTAAAGCTAAGGGGTTTGTTTCGCGGACGTGACGTGAAGAGAGAAATCTCGGCATCCTGCTCCGGACCGGGATGTATGCTTATCCACGTCGCATGTTCGCCGTCGCCGGTTTTGTTGACATACTCTGCGTTGTCTGCTCGGCTCGATTGTCAGTGAACTTGATGAAGAATATGCACTACATGCACTCTGATGCTGGCGGAACTGCACAAGTAGTGCCAAGTGAACTTCATGCAGCCACGCGCTCTGTCTTCAACAATAATAACAGCAACGGCAGTGGCAGAAGAGGCATCTCCAGCCTGCCAGACGAGGCAGACGCGCGTCAGCAGCCGGAGGACTCTGCATGCTGCGTAATACTCTCACCCGAGCCAGACGCATACGGCCTGGTAGCTTTCCCTCCCTCACGAGTATTACTACGTCTCAACAACAATGAGAGCAGCATGTACGAAGCACAATCCATCTGCTCTTGGGCGACATCTCCTTATCAGTAGCCAACAGTGGCGAGCCGAGTCCGTTCAAGACGAGCAGGATAGAGCTATCGCCTCAGCCAGACTACCGCGCCTGTCACTCACTGTCTTCCTAACTCGCGCTCTCGCTGCACACGCCCGCCTATCAGCTTGACGAGCACTACATCGTAAAAAGATGACAGCAGACATGTACTGCGGACATGGTGACGGCAATTATAACTACAGCAGCACGTAACGAACCACCACGCGCTCCATGGGCGTCACCACTGCGTTGCAGTGCCACGCAAGTAGTCCTGCTACCCATGCAGGCGTTCGACGAGACAGGCAGGCCAGCGTACTCGCCTCAGCCAGACAACCACGCATGCAGGCATGGCGCTCTCCTCTCGCTCACCTCTCGCTCACTCGCGCTCTCGCTGAACTGCACAGCCCGTCTATCCGTCTGAACGCATTACTCCCTCATAGCATCAGTCAGCAAAGCAGCATGGAAGGTCGACAGCGTCGCCGCAGCACGATACAGCAACGAAAACAAATCATGCATCGTACCGTTTCCATGCTCGGCACCATCTACTCTACCCCACCCCCCGGCCACATCCGCCCGCTCCTGCCTTTGGCGCATGAACGACAAAGCCTACCTACCCCACCTCCTCATCAAACGTATCCCTCTCCTCCCTCCTCCCCATCCCCACATCCACCCCCCGCCGCGACCGCGTCCCAGCAACGAGCATCTCCAACAACTCCTCAATCCTCTCCTGCCTAGCCTCGAGCGCAGCAAGCTGCGCCTCGACCGTGCCCCCGAGTCCACCCCCATGCCCATGCCCATGCCCATGCTGCTCATGCCCGTGCCCCGTACTCTCCATACTCTCCAGCAACTCGGACGCAGTCTTGGGCTTCCCCGAGGGTTTGAGATGCGGCGACGCCTTGCCCCCGCCTCCACCGCCTCCGCCTCCGCCTCCGCCTCCTCCTCCCCCACCCCCACCCCCGCCAGAGGACGTACGCTGCGCATCGGGGCGTTTGGACCCTCCCCCCGGGGCGGCGGAGGTGATCGTGCCAGAGCGGGGGCGGTCGGCTGTGGCCGATGACTTGCCCTCCTTCTTGCTCTTTGGGGACTCCTTCTTCCCCTCGGGGTGTTTCTTGCCTTCTCGCTTACCGGGAGAGACACCGTCGGCGTCTCGCTTGCACGAGTCGGGGAAGGACTCGGGGGGTGTCTCGCGCGCCGCCGGTTGGAGCTTGAGCGGCGGCGGGTCCTGGAACGAGACGGTGCGGTGGGCATGGGGGTGGGTGGGCTCGGGCTCAGACTCGCCCTCGACACCGACACCAGGGAAGGGTTTGCTCGGCTTCCCGCCCTCGACTGATGGGTCCGCTGGGGCTGGAGTAGACGTCGAGGTGGAGGCAGACGCATCCGCCGGCGCCGCGGCCTCGGCGATCTGCTCGCCCCCGCCCCCGCCTAGTGCCGCTGCCTCGACCACCTCGCTCGCCTTCGCAGCCTGGGGTGCGGGTGCGGGTGCGGGCTCGCTCGCTGCGCTGAGCGCACTCGCCGGGCTCGTCGGCCGCACAGCGGGACTGGCCACCTCCTTGATCGGCTTGAACGACGGCATGGCACTCAGCTTCGTCCGCCCCTCTATACTCGCCAGCGAGCTGTTGCTCACACTCGACGAGTAGTTGCCCGAACTCGGCCGTCCCCGCCGCGGCGAGTTGGACCGCTGCAAGCTCGATGTAACAGGCATGGACCCGACGCCGAGGGAGCGCGCCCGCTGCGGGAGGGGGAAGTCGTCCCCGCTGCGAGTGTAGATCGCGGCGAGGGGGCTGGGGCCATATAACGCGCTGTTGCGACGCGGGCGGGTGGGGGGAAGAGGCGCGGCCTGGGTTGTCGGCGTGCCCGTGCCAGAGTGGGGGAGAGGCCCCGGGTGGGGGTACAGCGCGTTGTGGGAGAGGTGGTGGCTGTGCGGGTGCTGGGTGCGCGACTGGCCCATCGAGCTGCGCCGGCGGTGGTGCGAGTTGGGCGAGGACTGCGTTGAAGTGCTGGGGAAGACCTCGGACTCGGGCGAGAGGGCTATATCCCCGTCGCCGGTCATCCCGCCGTCAAGCGCGCCCTCCTCGTCGCCGCTGAACTCGTCTTCATCGTCGTCGTCGTCGAACACGTCGTCATCCCACCCGCGGTAGTAGGTACCAAACTCGCGCTCCATTTCGAAAACAGCGGACACGTCCAGCCTCGAACCGACGAGGCCTTCCGCTACAAGTCAGCACAGCTCCTACACTCCCGACTCACTCGCTGCAGTGATGCGCCCGACGTAGTGGTCCGTAAAGTCGCAGATCTGCTCCCACAGCGTCTGCTGGTTGTACGTCTGGCGCTCCCACAGCGCGATGATCAGCAGAACCGGAAAGTTTGCGGCACGGATCATGACCACTGCCGTCAGCTCGCCCTTCCTATCCAACCCACCGTTGACCTTGTGGAACCAGCGCGGGTTGAGCACAAAGCTCAGAGGGTACAGCACCATCACGGCGATGAGATTGAACGGCAGCTGGTAGGAGAACACCGAGTCGGCCTTGACGCCCTCGATGGTGGCCACCGCGCGGCGGAACATGGACTCGGCGGGTGCGTCGGCGTTGATCGTGGCAAAGGTGTTGCCCAGCACAGACACGGACACCGTCAGCAGCAGGGTGTTGGACAGGAACCCGTAGATGACCATGAGTATCGGACCGATGTATGGGTGGAAGTGGTGTGCGCTCTCAAAGCCCGTAGCGTCGAGGCCAAAGTAGATCTCCAGCAGCCACCAGCAGATCTGCGACACGGGCTGGAACCCTTGCCCGAGGGTGCGGAGGGCATACACAAAGCCCAGGAAGCAGAACATGCCAACGCACATGAGGACTGGGGTTAGTGCGCTTCGTGGGGTGTACCTCACAGCAGAACTCGACAAACATGGATCGTATGCTCAGGATCATGAGGTTGTTCGCGAGCGTCATGAACGCCAAGCGGGGGAACATGAGCACCGCGCCGATAGCAAGCAGGTCGACGCCAAACTCGAGCGCCCACGCATTGTGCCAGCGGAAGCCGATCGTCCGAGCGCCGAGGTAGATTGCAAAGATGATAACAAAGACCAGGTCGAAGCCGTTGACGAGCGAGCTTGCAAACACTGCGCGTCAGTCCTGCCTCGTCTCCAAACCCACCCTTTAGCCCGTGCTCGCGGATCGCCGCGCTCTTGTCGAGACTAAACGCCAACGCGTAGATGATGAACACCATCTCATACGGCGTCATGCGCTCGAGCTCCATGTTCTCGATAGCAAGCACGTAGAGGATGAACAGGATCAGAAAGTTGCCATACTCGAGAATTGCGCGGATCTTTGGCACCTTGAGTCTACTGTCAGCCACCTCTTTAGCTCTTGACCCACCGATAGTGGTCCAGCAGCGGCGCCTTGTGCGGGTTGTACAGCTGAATAGGGCGCTTCTTGTAGTTGTCCTGGATGAGGGCATGCTCATTCACAGAGGTGTACACGATCTTGCCCGTCCAGATCCCCTCAATCACCTTCTGGCACGACGGCGAGCGGATGAACCGCTTCGACCCCGAGATGATGGCTATCTGCCGGTTAGTGCCACTCCTTGCCAGGGTGCTCACTTCCAGCGCGGTTCCGGTGTCATCGAGCACCTCCTCCTCGCCCTCTTCTTTTGCGCCGTGCAGGACCTCATCTGGTGCGCCCTGGAACAGCGGCCACGGGGTGAGTAGGACGGTTGCGAGGAAGAGACTGCGCTCGGACCAGCCGCGGAGCACGCGGATTGCGAGAATCTCGCACAGCTGCGCGCGGGACTGAGAGAGGGTGGCGATGCTGAGCTGGTTTGAGTCAGTCGTGAACTGGACTTTGTTGAGGAGCAGGCAGAAGACTGGCGTCAGCGGCTGGGACGGCGAGGGGCAGGAGATGTCAAGGGGGGGTGAAGATTATGAGCAGCAGCATTGGAGTGCAAGCAACGTAGGAGATGAGACACAGGGGAGCGCCTCTCACACTCGGCTGACGTGTTGCCACAACCAGGCTTAGTGAATACCCATGAAGATCCTGGGCCAGAGCAAAGAGCCCAACTCACCGGCACTCGGATTCCGCATCCCCAGATACTTCTCAGTCAACGGCCGAATAATAGTATACGTCGAGTCCGGCGCGACCAGCTGGTCATAAGTCAGCGGCGTGTCTGAAGTCAGCAGATGCCGCAAAGAGCAGCGAGCAGCCAGCCGGCCCGCGAGCGAGCCTCAGTCAGCGCGAGCACAAGTCCCCGTGAGCGAGCCTACAGCAGCACGGGCACAAGTCCGCCAGCGAGTGAGCACCGAGCCCGCTCGCTCCCTCGCTCGCTGGCTGGACTTCCGGCGCCCGTGTCAGAGGCAGATGCAGTAGGAGTTGAAGCAGGAGCAGAAGCAGGAGCAGGAGCAGGAGTACCCACCAATATGCGCCACGATGTCGACGCGGATCTCGTGGATGAGGGGGTAGACCGGCACCTGGGGTCAGTGGCTGGCTTAGGCGGCGGTTGGCCAGTGCAGCGAATCGAGGGCAAGGGCGAGGGCGACGGGTGATATGAGGGGTGAGGGCGGGGGTGGAGCTGGCGAGCGGGCATGCGAGGGGCATGGTGGTGCGGGGTCGTGCTGCGGCGGGCTGGGCAGAGCTGGGCTGGGCTAGAATGTGGTAGGGCGTCGTTAAGCTGAGCCGCAGTGGAGCGGGTTGTGTTCGTGGGCGTGCGTGGGGAGGCTGGTTGAACTCGCATGCTCGACAGGAGGAGCACTTGCGGTGATGAGTTGGCTGATGGAGCTGGAGCAGCTCGAGCTATCGTCCAGCGCGTCGAGCGCGTCGAGCGCGAGCTCGCCCAGCTCAACAACCACTCCTCCACTGCCCTCCCAGCCGGGCCGCACATCACGCCAGACAGGAAGTGTACGTCCGCCTCGTTGATAAAGTCGAAGTCGAAGTCGAACGCTCCGCTCGCGGCACCTGCTCCCCTCCCCGCAGCACGACAACAAACGCCATCAGCTCTCCCTTAACTCACCGTAGCACAGTCCGACCACCGCCCGCACCCGAGCAAGGGGGCGACCTCGGCCTGCTCGACCTCTACCTGTGGCAGGTGGGGCATGGCGAGTAGTTCGAGCGACAAGAGCGGCAAGACACGAGCAAGCGAGCGATGATCGACCATCAATCACTAGCAGTTGACGGCCGCTACGCGGCCGTTTAGAGTAGCTACACGGAATCAAAGACGTGCGGGTGATTCTATGCATCTCTACGCACCTACTGAGCTATTTTATGCAGGTTCTACGGT
>BCJH01000045.1:0-43008 GCA_001600275.1 Cutaneotrichosporon curvatum | reverse complement strand
CCCCCGCCTCAATGCGAGAGTCGTCGCCGTCATCGCAGCCGCTGTGCTCTTCACCCTCGTCTTCGCGTCACTCAACTCGGCGAGCTGTTACGTTGTGAGTAGTCGTCGCATCGCTCCTCAGCTCAGCTCGAGTCCCACTGACTGTCCCAGACCCCAAACAAGCCATGGCTCTCGCGAGCTGGCCTTGAATGCGAGCGCAAGTGGAGCGAACCCGACTACGCCCTCCTCACTGCCCCGCCGCCGCATACGTTCTCCTGCAACGTCACAGCCGAACGCGATGCCTCGCCGCTCATCTTCATTGGCGTGTTCTCACTCGCGTTTGGTGGTCGTCGGCGACGGGATCAGTGAGTGGAACTGCATGTGGCGTGCACGAGTGTGGACCATGGCATGGCGTGCGGACCATGGCGTGGACTGCACTTGGCTCTACACAACTGGGAGCTAGCTAACGCTCGCAGCTACCGCAAGACCGTCATGCAAGAGTACCCAGAAGAGTACATGACCGTCCGCTTCATCCTCGCACGACCACGGCTGGACAACTACCCTCCCATCTTGCGCGACCTCGCAGCAGCGTACGCCCAGCGGTCAATAGACGAAGAAATCAGGCAGTACGGCGACGTTGTTGTCCTTGACGTGAGTTGCAGCGCGACAGCCCGATGTCACGCTCCTCCCCTCCTCCTCCCCCCCTGCTGACGCCTAGACGGTCGACAACATGGACGACGGCAAGACCCACACCTTCTTCAAGTACATGGCCGCGACGTACGGCTCGCAAACCCGCGGGCGCCCTCAATTCGTCCTCAAGGCGGACGACGACACAGTCTTCGCGGTGCCAAACCTCATTGCCAACTTTCGTGCGCTGGACTGCAACAAAAATGTGTACTGGGGCACCACGTCTGGCGCGGACTGGGAAGGCTACATGCGCGGCATGGCGTATGGCCTCAGCTGGCCGCTGGTTGCGTGGATAGGCAGTGTCGAGCTCACAAGTGCTCATGAGTCGGGCTTCGAGGACGCTCGTACCGGCCAGTGGCTGGAGTCGCTTGACCCACTGACTGATCCTGTGCAGCACGTCGACATGCACTGGGCCATGGGCGACTGGAACCAGGTGAATGTTACAGTTGACACAGTTGCGCTACGTGAGTACAAGCACCTTTGCCGTCAAATGTCCGGCTCGCGGCGCCGGGTCCCCGGTCCCCGCGGCCTCGCAACGTGATACGGAGGTCTTAAGCTGACAGCAGACTGGCTCAAACTGGACAGGTGGTTCACCGAGCAACATGCACGCATCAGGACGGCATGGGTCGATGCGAATCGCACGTACGAGGTGGACAACGGCGTGCCATTGGCAGACAGCCTCGCCCACGGTGCGCAGGAGCCGGGAATACGCCGCACCGGAGTGGCGAGGTTCTGTATCAGATGGAACATTGCATGGGCGTGTAGGATTATCGGGCTGGAGAGGCCGTGGTTCACGCCGGAGTACAAGGCTAAAATAAAGGGGTTAGAGTCATAGATCTTGGGCATTCTTGTATGTGAGCAGTATCACTGTCTTGTGAGGGGGTAGGCTCTTGTGCGGTCGGCTTCTTTGGCAATGCACCGCCTCCGAACAGTTGGATAAGGAACAGCCGCGTGATGCTCTATCAAGTTGGCACTTCGTTCGAGTAAGCAATGAACCGAGCTCGTCAGTCGCTGTGCCGTGGTGGCATGTGGCTGAGGTCACTCCAGTGCGCAATCAGGACATACTGAGCAAACTCATGTGCCACTCATGCGCTTGATTGTACCCAGATCAACCAGTTCTCAGGTCTCGAGCCTGGAGTTTATGAGTTGCAGCCTGGCGATCGAAGCTGGACAACCAGCGTACAGTAGCACTGTGACTCTAGTCGTGAGCAAGTCTACCACAAGCAGAGCTCAACAAATGTGCGCCCCGCAGGATCGTCAGAGCCAGCACACCCTCATCGCAGCACAGGCGGTCCGCTGTCCAACTTTCATGCTCCACAGAGATCTCAGGTGTCTCTAGGGTGTTAGCTAAAGCGCCGATTGAGCTGGGAGACGTTGCAAAGTAGCACTGTGTTTGTGACAGCGACTGGACACACGTGGAGGTGACTGCAGCAGCTACTCGCTGGCCGGAGATGACCAGCTGGAGATCCGACACGATACGGAACCCCGACCTTGGGAAACCGTCCAGACCCCAGACAAGGCATGGCCAATCTCTTACGCCTCGTATGTGTCTACACACTCATGCCACGAATGACAATCATGAAGATTGTCGGGCCGAGAGGACATCCAGTCTCTGTCAGAAACGATGAACCGGTCCTTGCGCAGAGTCGCGCGGCCGTATCGAGCGCGTTTTGTCAGTGCTGCCTCATCTATCACACGAACTAGGATATAGAAGATTGAGACAGCCGCGGTCTGACATACACTGTAGCTCTACTCCGCGGCAGACCTCAGTGTCCACTGCTAACGTCGCCGCGTCGCTCCCGTCCACCTTGCTCAGCCGAGACACACCACGCGGTGGCACAGAACATAGCGTCTTTGTACTAATTACCCGGCTGTCAATGCATGCACACGAGTGATTCACGTCGACCTCGTAGCAAGCAAGACACGACTCAGTACATGCGAACCACCCAGCATCGGCCGAGACAGGGGCCACCGACAGCGCCACAGTGCGCCAAGCGGATGGTCGCTGATCCCCGCAGGAGGTTATCAGATAACGGCCGGGCTCTTGAGTGCATGCGTCATTTCGTCTCCGAACCAGAGCCACATCGAGTGTTAGTCGCCGTGATCGGCCGAACAGTGTCAACATCCGCTCGCATGCGCTTGGCATCTCCTTCCATTCCTCTCATTCCTCTCTTTTCAGCTCACCCCGACTGGCCAGCTCGCTCCGCTCGGTACACGGCAGCTCACACGACCACTGACTCTCTACTGACCCACGGCTCGCAGCCCACTGACCCATTGACCCACATTGACGCCCGGCGCCCACTCACCGCTCTTCAAGGGGTCAGCTCTCATTCTGACCCCCTTCCCGCGCCTGGAATAGTATACTCGGCCGACTACCATCGGCGAGGACGAGATCATCCATTGTCAGCAGCGGTGTTGCACACGGCTTTCTGCCGGGCTTTCCGCGCTCAGCTCGAACGAACCACCAGCCACTTTTTCCTCCTCCAGCACGTATAAGTCTCCCCTCGTCGCCCCACCTGGCCAGTCTCCCACAACCATCAGAAAAAAACCACCACCATGCTCGCCAAGTCTGCCCTCCTCCTCTCCGCCGCGTCGCTCGCGACCGCCTCGGTCATCACCGACTTCGACACCTCCCCCGTCGACTTTGCGTACCCCCCCGCCCGCTCCGGCTGGACCGCAGACAAGGCAGCCACCGCTCCCTGCGGCGGCGCCCCCGCCGGCAAGCGCACACCCTACCCCCTCACAGGCGGGCAGGTCTCCCTCGCGCAGCAGGACAAGGCCGACGGCGTGACCATCCTCTACTCGAAGAGCGCGGACCCCACCCGCTTCCACGACTTTGCGACCTACCCCGGCGCGGCGACCATCGCCAACCTGGGCATGGGCCATTACTGCACCGCTGGGCCTGACTTTGCCGCCCTGGGCTTCAAGGCAGGCGACGACGCCACCCTGCTCACGATCTACAACCTCGACGGCGGGGAGCAGACGTACTACACTTGTGCGGATGTCAACCTCGTCGACGCGGCGAGCTTCACCAAGCCCGAGTACGTGTGCGGCAACTACACGGGGGAGATTGACGTCGCGTCGGCGGATGATGCCGTCTCGCTCACTGCGGGCGAGCAGGGCTCGCTCCCTGCCGGGCACGCTGCTACGCCCAACACGCACGTCACTGCGCCCAGCTCGACGTCGTTGGCTGCGGCTGCCACGGCATCGGCGTCGGCGCCGGCGAGTGCTGGCGCCCACTCGGTTGGTGTCGCGGGTGGTGTTGTCGTCGCAGCCGTTGCTGCCGCTGCCCTCCTGTAAATGTGAAGCGTCAAGACCTGTATATTGGGGCATCGTAACATTAACATCAGTGAATAGTGAGAAGGACATGCATGGTGTGTAGCATGGCTGGTATGTTGGTCACCGATGTTGTGGTGGAAATCGGCCAACTCCGGACCGTGGCGAGACTGGGCCGTAATTCTGGGTGACCTGTGGACAGGCTTACTCGCCATCTTGTTCGTAGATCGATGCGTCCCAGCTCATAACGAGGCTGCATTCTGAGCCCTTGTTCTGTTATGTAGGCCACGATCGTTCGGGTGTGTCACGAGTGTGGCACCAGACAGCGGGTGATCATTCGCCGATGAGCGCCCCGGTGGACGAGGGACACATCCGAAATGAAGTGGCCAAAGCTTTGAGACATGCATGAGACTCGACATCGATCTGGGTGGACGCATGGCCTTTGCCTTCTGCCTTCTGATGTCTACCCGCATGTAGCATATGATGATCCAGGTTGTCACGCTGTAAGTCGCTGCACTCGTAGGCGAAGCATCATCATCATGGGCTCCTGCTGTCTGTTACAGGGTAGCTTCGAAGCCGCTTCTTTACATTAGATCCTCAGCTCTCCCAGACAGTTGACCTCAGACTTATGCATTTGACAATGAACTATGGATAACAACTACGCAGGACCATGCTGGATAGACACGCTGAACCAGCACTCCTGCCGCCTCACTCCGGCCCAGAGCCACTTAGAGCTTCGACTTGGGGTCCTCGGTAGCGAACAGACCAGCAACACCCATACCAGTACCCGCGCACATAGATGTTACGAACAGCTGCGCACCGGTGCGCTGCGCCTCGGACAGCGCAGTGGCGACCTGGCGCGCGCCAGTCGCACCAAGCGGGTGCCCGAGGGCAATAGCGCCGCCGTTGGGGTTCAGCTTCTTCTGGTCCAGACGCAGCTCGTTGGCGCAGTACAGCGCCTGACCCGCGAACGCCTCGTTGATCTCGAAAATGTCAATGTCGTTGACAGTGAGGCCGTTCTTGCCGAGCACCTTGGGGATGGCGACGGCCGGTCCGACGCCCATGATGCGTGGGGGGACACCGGCAGTCACAACCTGGATGACCTTGCCGACAATGGGGAGGCCGAGCTTCTCTGCGACGCTGCGGCGCGCGAGGACAAGCGCAGCAGCACCATCAGTCAGCTGCGAGGCGTTGCCGGCGGTGGTGGTGCCGTCGGCCTTGAAGGCCGGCTTGATGGACTTGAGGGACTCGGCGGTGACGCCGTAGCGCGGGCAGTCGTCGCGGGAGATGGTCTTGCCGTCGAGGGTGACGGGGACGATCTCGTTGTCGAAGCGGCCGGCCTTCTGCGCAGCCTCGGCCTTCTGGTACGAGCGGGCGGCGAACTCGTCCTGCGCCTCGCGGGCGAGGTGGTTCTCCGCGACGACGTTCTCGTTCGTGATGCCCATGGGGATGAGGCAGTCCGCCGCCTGCTGGTTGCTGCGGATCACGTCCGAGGTGGGGTGGTCGAGCGGGTTCTTGTTGTAGTGCTGAGTCATGGACTCGACGCCGCCGGCGATGCCGATGTCGATGTCACCGGCGCGGATCTCATTTGTGATCGTCCAGATCGCCTGGAGGGAGGACGAGCACTGGCGGTTGACCGTGGAGATGGAGGTCTCGTACGGGATACCGGCGTAGAGCGCGGCCATGCGGGAGATGGACGCGCCGCCACGGGGGGTGCGCACCGTGCCGATCTGGACGTCCTCGATGAGCTTGGGCTCGATCTTGGCCGCAGAGATGGCGCCCTTCAGCGCCGCGGCGAGGAGGTCCTCGACGCGGGCGTCCTTGAGCGCGCCCTTGTACGCCTTGCACATCGGCGTGCGCTTGGCGGACACTAGAGGTTAGCTGTGGCTAAGGATGTGTGGGCAAAAGCACCGCGCGACTCACGGATGACGACGTCGTCGGGGTTCTTCGCGAGGAGGGCCTGCTTTCCGGACATGGTGAGGAGAATGAGATGAGGAGTATGCAAGATACAAGATACAAGATAAAGTACAAGATGAAGCTTACCGATCTTTGTAAGGAGGTGAGAGGCGGCAAAGGCGGCTGCCGCCGTGAACGAGAGCAAACGAGTGGACTGGGGTGATGCCGAAACCCGGTAGCCGGGTAGTCCAAAGTCCGGCGGATAACGGCTTGCGCCGGTACACACAAAAATTACACATAATAAGCACACACAACGCGAATCTCACCGTACGCGTCGTTCAACTGGATACTCAGGAGGGTCGCTCTCGGCATCGGAGCTACCGACACCGGCCGTCTAGGATATGGGACATGCATAGCTACATCCTGTGAGATCTACATCCTGAGATTGGGGCAGGCGGAGCATGCAGCAGGTAGCAGTGCAGCGCGGCCGGCCGCACAAGACGGAGCGGGGCTGCGCCTACAAGAGCGTGTAGCCGCCGTCGACGACGATATCAGAGCCGGTCATCCAGCCCATGCCGCCCTGCTTATCGCTTACGAGCGTCGCGACAAACTCTCCAATCTCCTCGGCGGTAGCGAACCTGCAGTCAGCACTGGCCTGCACTAACAGATGTCTGCGGTCCTACTCACCTGCCAACGGGTGTGCGTTCTGTCCACTCCTTCGCCCAAGCCTTGGCAGTCTCATCCGGTGGGTTGGCAATCATGTCCGTGGACACATAACCAGGCGAGATGGAATTGACCGTGATGCCGAGCTCGGCCCACTCCACAGCGAGACTCTGTAACTTGTCAGCTATGTTGGTGTATAATACCCACCTTCGCCATCATGGTCACAGCGCCCTTGCTTGCATTGTAAGCGGTCTGGCGCTGGGGCGTCATGGCAACGAGGGCAGAGATGGACGACACGAAGAGGATCTGCTTGCGCTTCGTCGCCTTTGCTGCGATCCAGGAGCGGGCGAGCGCACGCGCAAAGTAGAACCCGCCGAAGGTGTTCACCTCGAACACCTGCTTCAGGTCGTCTGATGTCAGCGATGGCTTCAATGCGGTGACGGCATGCGCGAGAGATGCACTAGACTGCATGGGCATCCACTTGTGCGGCTCACCAGCACACATGCCCACCCGAGCTTCACTCACCGTCTGTCATGTCCTCGGCATTCTTCCACAGCGCGATGCCTGCGTTCGCGATGCCAATGTCAATCGGGCGACCGTATGCCGCTTCCACATCGGCGACAGCGGTGTTGACAGAATGGCTATCGGACACCTCGCACTTGAACGCCTTGACGGTCACCCCATACGTCTTGGACAGCTCTGCAGCAACCTCCGAGCAGTCCTTGGAAGTATACGTGATAGCCACGTCAGCCCCCGCTGCCAGTCAACATCCACCGACATCATGATAGAGAGACTATAACTCACCCCGTGCGAGAGACTGGGCGATAGCAAAGCCAATGCTGCGTCCACCCCCGGTGATGAGGACGAGCTTTCCGGTGTAGTCAAGAGTGATAGGCATGGCTGACGAGTGAAAGTGAGTGTGCTGATAGTGCCAGCAGAGCAGTAGTGAGTTTGAGGAGAGGAGTGAAACAATCAGTAGCCGTAGTGATTCTGGGGTGCTATATGGACGCGTCGCGCAGCGAAGCACCGCAGTCTCGGTCGGATGTTATGTTGGCTTGTCAGCAACATCCGAGATAGGTGAGCGTCCGAGGCGACGACGCCGAGCATACTCGTCCGGCCGGCTCCGGGTTCATTCCACGTACGTTCAAGAAGTGAGAACGAGCATTGGAGTTGATATGCATTCATTCCAATGGAGCGGTGAGCGATCAATCTGAGGCAACCGATCTGCGATGTGGAGTGGGAAGTGCTGATGACAAGGTGGGCAGCTCAACGACGATGAAGGTATGCCGTAGAGCGTGCATCACTTGCATCCGTAATACGCCCGAATCACACAACACATTGCTATGGCCGAGCTCCGCTCGCCATCGCAATGCTTCTGAACGATGCTCGTCTGTCGACATCTCGGCGTTCGCTGTAGCCCGGACCGGCACCCGATGCCTCCCCCAAACATCCGTGTAACTCTCCGATCACGCACAACTCACATGATCTCCGCGAGTCCGCGATCACTTTCACACAACTTCTGACTCGCCCTACTCACCACCCCACGCCGCCGCGATGGCGCCCACTGGGCCGACTGGGCCGTACAACTCGTGCGACGCCTGTCGGCGGAAGAAGGCATGCAGCTGCACCACCTGTCCCAGCTGACAGCAGGTCAAATGCGCCCCCGTCCCAGGCCAACCTGACCCCGGACCACACTCTCGCTGCGTCGCTTGTGTGCGATCTCGAGAACCATGCACCTTTGACAAGGGGTACAAGAAGCCCGGGCGGCCATCGTGAGAGCTCGGCGGGGCCAAGGACTAACGCCCAGTGTAGGCGAGCGCCGAGCGAGGACAGGCACATCAGTCGGGAGCCGCAGCCCACCCCCAGCGCGCCACTCACCCATGTCGCAGCTGACATGGCTCACTGACGCCGGTAACACAAGCTTTGGCCCATCAGAAACGCCGTGGGACGATAGGCGAGCGTCCCCGCTCGTAGCCTCGACGTCTGGCACAGCACCACTGGTCTCCCCGACAGTTCTTACCGTCGCAGACGAGGGCAGTCTCGGATCCCCAACGACGACAATCCATGGCAGCACGACCGCAGGCGAGCCTCGCCGCCCGCTCATCTTCCCATCTGTGACACTGTCGTCCCATTCGCAGATTGAGGACGTCGCGCCCTGGTCGGCTGTCTCGTTCTTTCTAACCCTCTACCTGCGGTACATGCACTCCCTTTTCCCGCTGGTGCATAAGCCAAGCTTCGCCCAGGCAGTGACGATGCGCACCGACCACGGGGATAGAAACTTCCGCGCCCTCCTCCTTGCTCTGGGTATGATTATCACCATGCTCTGCTGATTCTCAGTCGGGTACACGATCGGCCAGGCGCCCCTGAGCCGCATGGAGCCGATGTACACCCGCGCCGAGCTCGAGCGCCTCCAGCGCCGCTGCCAACGGGTCAGCCTCCTCCTCGTGGACAGGAGCTACTCGACCGTAACAACGACGCACGTCGGCGTCATGATCGCGTGCGCAGCTATGTCACCGTAATCGCTGACCTCAGGAATTACTTCTGCTGCCAGTCCATGGGACAAGTGCACCGCGCCTTCACTTTCCTCAGCGAGGCGTGCCAGCTCTCCCACATTTTGCAGATGCACGACCCCCACGTCGAGGGCAGCTTTATCGAGCGCGAGCTCTCCCGCCGCATCTGGTGGCACGTGTACGCAGTAGACATGTACGCGCCCTCCCATTCCCACCCCGCTAATACAACAGAACAGAAGCAGCCGCGGGCAACATGATCCACCTCCACGACTATGAGGGATTCCCACCCCTCCCTCTCGCAGTCGACGACGAACTGATCACCGCACAGGGCGCATTCCCGCAACCAGCAGAGGGCACATCCTACATCGCAGGCTTCAACGGGTGTGTCCAGCTCTTCCCCTTGCTAGCAGATTGTATCGTCCGCTCTCGACGGCTCCACGTACGGTTGAGAGATGGCCCGCTACCAGCTGCGGAGGTCGACTCCGAGCTGGCATGGGAGCTGGGCGTGCGACAACAGCTCGACAGGATGATGGCGGATCTTCCACCAGAGTTGGGGGATAACCCCCCTCCCCCGGACGAGCACGACACTGACAAAGCGGCTATTTTGGGGATGCAGAGGGCCAATATTTTGGTGACTGAGGCGTCGTTGCGCATCATGCTGTTCGACTATGTGGCGGAGCTGTCCCCGGGCTCGGATCTGGGCATGGAGAGGTCAGACCTCGCGCATAGGGCGTATGAGACGCTCGCCGGCATTCCGTTGGAAGATCTCGCCGCGAATGGGGAGAGTATTGTGAGTATGGCGGTTGGGGGAGCGCTGACCAGTAGCGAGGGAAGATCTTCCGCATTGTCATTGCGCTGCTGAGGTCGCCGGCGATGGGCGATGCCTGGGTGGATATGGTGCAGAGCTGGTGGACGCTGTTTTTGCGGATCAACTTCGTGCAGCTCGCTCCGAGGAGTATGGCCCTCGGCAGCCGAGGGC
The DNA here is from genome assembly GCA_001600275.1 of Cutaneotrichosporon curvatum. NCBI lineage: Eukaryota > Fungi > Basidiomycota > Tremellomycetes > Trichosporonales > Trichosporonaceae > Cutaneotrichosporon > Cutaneotrichosporon curvatum. The sequence goes on along the minus strand of BCJH01000045.1, from coordinate 33,018 downwards.
AGACGCCATTGAGCGGAGAGTAGGCAGTCATGACATGGGTTGGAGAGAAGTTGCATTGTAGCCTGTTGCAATGGATAGTACTGCATAATGCCCCACGTTCAAACCTCTCTATTCATCTCCTACGACAGCCTTCCTTCCCAGTCTCCTGGCCGAACGGGGACACCGCTTAGTTGGTGTGCTGCTGCGCCCGCCGTGCTGCAAGACTACCAGTCCCATGCACAGGCGTAGCCGAGCTCCTCTGTGGCGTCTCGGCTGCTTCTCCGTTCGCACCCCCTGGCGTGCCATACCCTCCACCACCAGGCGTCTGGATGACAATCCGATCCCCAGGGTTCATGACGCACTGGTTACTCCCACCAAGGTTGATGACAGTGTACTTCCTTTCCTTCTCCTCATCCTTCCCGTCTGTCGAGCTGATCTTCTTATGCCACTGATTGATACCGCACTTGCCCGGCTCACCCCCGTCCATGCCGTAAGGTGGCACGACTCGGCGCTGGGAGAGGATCGCAACGTCGAGCTGCTCCGTAAACTCGATGTCGCGGATACACCCGTCGCCGCCGGTGTACTTGCCCGCACCGCCGCTGTTCGGCCGGCGGCTGAACTCCCGAATGATGATGGGGTAGATGCGCTCCGTCATTTCCACGTCGCCGATCGCAGTCTGAGATTAGCCCAAGCTGAGATGGAGTGACTCACGTTCGTCATGTGTACGTGCACGCAGTTCTGGCCGTCCCAGCCTGGGCCCGCGCCGGCGCCTCCACTGTCCGTTAGTTGAAATCGGGTAGTCAACTCACGCAATGGTCTCGTAGTATCCTATGCCCGGGAACTGCTTTCCATCGATCTCCTTTGGTCCTGTACCGAATGTCAAGCTGATGTCAGCGGTGTCCGACTGCTTGCTCACTTGTTGCAGCCGCCCTGGCTTGCGGCGCATGCTTGGAAGGCCTTGATGATAACGTCGGTGACGCGCTGGGAGCTCTCGACGTTACCGGCGCACACGGCCACGCCCTCTCCTGGATCCAGAACCGATCCTGGGGGAACAATAATCTCGATGGGGTTGAGACACCCCTGGTTCAATGGGAGGTCGCTCACGATCAGCGAGCGGAGAACGTAGATGATGGCCGAGTACAGGATCGCCTTGGGTGTGTTGAGGTTCTGCCGTCAGATACGTGTCTTTCATGTCACTCACGTTGTAGGTCTGTGGACTGGTACCAGTAAAGTCGAACGTGGCATCACCCTTCTCCCCGTTGATGGAGATCTTGAGAACCAGCTGAGTCCCGTCGTCGAGGAAGTCGGTTGCCTCAAGCGGCTTGCCGCCAAACTTGCGGCTCACCTCGCGGAGAAGGTCGCGCACAGCGTTCTCTGCAGTGTGGATGATGGCGCGCATGTAGAAGTCGACAGTCTCGAAGCCCCGCTCGTCGATCAGCTGGTTGATGAGCACAGCACCGCGGTGGCAGGCTGCGACTTGAGCGTGCAGGTCGGAGATGTTCTGGCGTCAGTCGGGTCGCGTGTCGAGCTCACATCACGCAGGGTGCGAGTAGGGCTGCAGCCTGGGTACTCTCCAGGCTTGTTCAAGGCCTCCGTCACGCCCTCTTCGTCAAACTTGCCCTCCTTGACAAGCTTGAAGGACTTGAACTGTGCGCCTTCCTCCCAAAGCTCTTTCGAGAATGGCGGCATGGAGCCCGCCCGGATCTGGATGTCAGTAGGGGTCAATTCCAGCACGAACTCCTCCAATATCGGCGTGGTGTGCACGCGCGGCGGTCCAAAAGACAATCTTGCCTTCGTGGAAAGCGGGCATGATAACCGTCAGATCGGGCAAGTGCGACCCTCCTGCCTCAGGGTGGTTCGAAAGCAGAATGTCGCCCTCCTTCAGCGTGTTTCCGTGCAGGTTCGCCTGGTACCGCACAGCATGAGACATCGCTCCGAGATGGATGGGGATGTGAGGAGCATTTGCTACCAGTCCTCCATCAGCATCGAAGATAGCGCACGAGCTGGGGTCAGCCGTGTCACTCGAACGCTCACTAGTCCAGTCGCTCCTTGATATTCAGGCTGATGGAGATCTTGCGCAGAATGTCGCCCATCTGTTCGGCAATACCCATAAGGCGGTGGCCGTAGACTGAGAGCTGGACTGGATCGACCTGGTCGAGGTCTGACAGGTCCTCCTGCTTCTGCACGGCCTTCTTGTCGACGAGGTCGATGACAACGTGCTCTGGAAGCGAGGTCGCGAGGTGAGCCGGCTCAACGAGGATGGTTTGGGTCTTGTCAAAGATGATAGCAGGGCCCTGGGCGTCAGTATGAGCTACACATCGTACTCACATGGACCTGCTCGCCGTCCTTCAAAGAAAGAAGTGGCACAACGACGGTGTCGAGCCAACCCTGGTCCTCGAAGTACACCTGCTTCGTCGAGAACGAGTCCCGATTGAATGGTCGCTTATCGGCCGCGTCGAAGTCGGCGTACGGGCTTCGAGTTGTAGACCCCAGGCTCTTCCCCACAGCACGGACGCGGAGATCGTCAACCAGGATATCGCGTTCGAGGTTGAAGCCAAACTCTCTGCGGTGCTCCTCGACAAAGCTGCGCTCGATGTTGCCATCCTCAGGAAGCTCGATCATGAGCTGCGTCGAGGATCCGCTGTAGCGGCAGTTGACGTAGCGCTCGCAGGCAATGCGGTCCAGAGGGAACCCTTCTGCCTTAAGAGCATCCTCAGCTCTTGACACCAGAGCGGTCATGCGGTCGCCAATCTGCTTGGCCTCGCAGTTGCCAGTGACGACGAAAGCTGCGGGCTCAGAGAGCTCCTGCACGACGTCGGCCAAGGCCATGCCGTACGCTGAGAGTAGTGATGACAGGCGCGGGATGATCAGCCTGCGGATGCCGAGGGTCGTGGCGATGCTGCAGCCGTGTTGGCCGCCTGCTCCGCCGAACATGACCAGGTGGTGCTGGGCGCACTCAAAACCGCGCGCCTCGGTAAGGCTGGCTATCAGCGATGCTCAGGAGGATGCAAGATCAACTTACGTTCGCACCGGACGGCACATGGCCTCGTTCGCAACCCTCAGAAAGCCTGCCGCCACCTCCTCCACCGTCAACTTCTCATTCTTGCCCGAGTTGATCTCCTCGGTCAGAGCAGAGAACAGGGTCTGGCTGGCTTCGATGTCCAGGGCCTCGTTCTCGTTGGGGCCGAAGATCTTAGGGCTGATATGTCAGCGATCTAGCGTCATTATAGCTTACAAGTGCTCAGGCAGCAGACGACCAAGTATCAAGTTCGCATCCGTGACTGCTAACGGGCCACCCTTGCGGTAGCATGCTGGACCGGGGTGCGCAGTTGCCGACTATCCAGTTAGCAGATACTCTGCACCAGTCCAGTGCACATACCTCTGGGCCCACCACGAACATGCCGTGGCGGTAGAACAGGCGACTGCCACCACCCGCCGCGACAGTGTTGATGTCCAGCTGAGGAGCCTGGATGATGACCTCGGCTGTCGTCGTCTCGAAGACGTGCTCCAGCTTCCCGTCGAACCGTGAGACGTCGGTACTCGTACCTCCCATGTCCACAGCGATCAGCGGACTTCCCTTCTCAGCGTCGAAGCAGGTCTTGGAGTATCCCACAACACCACCGGCAGGACCACTGAGGATGGCCCGCAGACCCGAGAAACCATGCCATGGGCACAGCCCTCCGTCGGACTGCATGAACAGGAGCTTCTGCCCGAATGCGTCGAGACCTCCTTCGAAGCCGGCACCAAAGCCCTCAATGTATCGGCGAGTAACGGGGGTGAGGTATGCGTCGGCGATGGCCGAGTTGGCTCGCGACACGAGCTTGATCATGGGCTGCAGCTGGCTGCTGACGCTGACCTGGAAGCCGATATCGCGTGCGATCTCAGCGACGAGCTCTTCGTGATCATTCCACAAGTAGCTGTGAACGAAGGCTACGGCGATGGACTTGATGCCCTTGTCCCACAGTGCTTGGAGCCTGTTGCGGACATCCGTCTTGTCAGGCCGGCTGAGGATGCGAACAGTCTCGCCAGTCGTGGTCTCCGTGACAATGTTGGCATTCCCCTTGGGTACCGGTACAGGAGGGCGCGACAATGACTGAAGCGGGGTAATGCGCTCGTCGACCTGGGGTGAGCTGCGCATTTCCGTCCGAACGTACCTCCACAACCTCGTCGTAGAGGTATGCTAGCTTCTGGATGCTGAGGTCGAAGATGTCCGGACGCGCCTGCATACCGATATTACACACGTCACCCCATCCCTTGCTCGTGATAAGAGCACAGCGCTCTCCCTTGCGTTCCAGGAGGGCGTTGGTCGATACCGTCGTGCCCATGCGTATGGACTCGACGCGGTCAAGGCTGAGTTTCTGGTCCTTCGGAATTTCCTTCCCCTCCAGCTCGCTCAAGATGCGACGAATTCTGACGGGGTCAGATGTGGTCGCAGCTATCGTCCGGTGTACACTCACGCCTCGGTCGGTGCATCCTTGTAGTTGGACGGGTCCACTGACAGAAGCTCTCGGTCAGCCGCGTCTGTTACTCTAACCTACCTTGATGACAATGTCGTCGTGGCCCTTGCGCGAGCAGATAGCATCGGTGAAGGTGCCTCCACGGTCAATGGCGATACGAGCTGTACCGCGCTCAGCAGCACTGGTGGCTGTCGTCGACATGCTGGAATGTCTAGTTACAAAGCAGACGTTGGACGCGGACTATTATCTGGAACTGACCGACCCCGCGAGCTCCGTGGACGTGCCGGGCTCCGGCTCTGGGGAAGATGCGGGGTAGCTTATCACGTAACGTCATGTCGGCAATGTACTTGACACGTCATTCTGGGCGGCTATGATGATGTCTTGGATGTCATCACATCGAGCTGGACTGGAGCCCGACAACAACAAACCCCTCATCGGTCGTGTCTCTGCACGTAGCTCTCCTGTATACGTCGGGAGCTGGACCAGAGAATAGCAGTACCTCGACAGCTCACCGGTCTGAAAGCACTCCCTCGATCTTCTCTCTGGTCGGCCAGGTTCAACCCCCGGCACCTGCATTCGCCTTGATCGCATCTTCGTCCTTCCATCTTTAGCACACTTTCGCGCCTGCATTTTCAAGACCGCAAGCTCATTTTGCTTTGGCGCCTCATAACTATCTGGCTCTGCAGTTTGCCTCAACTTTCTCGGCAAGTCCCGAAACCACACGGTGCCCACATCTTTGCACTACCCTTGCCCTCCCAGCTATAATATCTCACGACCACCCACACGAACACGACACCATGTCCGGTCCTATAGGCCATTTCACGACTTTGGACGATGAGAGTACGAAAGGACGATCCCGGAGACCCACGATATCGAGAGCGCGATCCTTGCCTTCCAACGAAGCCGCTGGCGAAGGCACAGGCCCCTCCGACGCGGAACTCATGCCCCCGCCGTCTTTCGGCTCCGGCTTGGCGAACGAACCTCACATTAAGAGCTCTATCACGGAAGCAGAGGCAGCAGATGTCAAGTCGGCAAAGGCGACGATCTCAGATGACGACATTCAGCGCTGGTCATCCTTGGCTGGTATCTCGCTCAAGGTGAAGGAGCCGGGGGAGCCGAAACCCCAACCTGCCTCCACACAAAAGGCAGAAGTCAAGCCATTCCCACGACTCGCACCTCCTCCGCCGTCTGGTAAACCCTCTGGCTCTAGGTTCAACTTATTCTCTCGCAATAAAAGTGCAGCAAACGTGCAGGATGACGATAGCGACTCGGACGACGGCCTGATGCCGGGATATGCTCAGCTCGGAGCTCCACCCTCCGACGACGACGATGACGGTTACCAGAGCGACAAGCCGTTTACTCGCCAGCCTGAAAAGTCGGTAGAGGCGAAGAAGGAAGAGCCGGAATCCGAGGCGCCACCGGCAGAACCACCAGTAGCCGTGCCAGCTGTGCCAGCTCCACCAGTGACAACCCAGCCGAACGGGAGTGAAGTCGATCTGCGAGAGGTGCTCCGGGAGGTGCTGGAACGCCTTCAGACACTGGTAAGTCGTCCCTACATTCGACCTGATGCCAGACCCAATCCCACAAAGAGCTATCTGTGTCGCATTCCAGTCTACTGACTTCTCTCAAGATCTCGCGGTCCAACCTCATCATGGCAGAAGCGAACACAGAAATGCTGGAGGAGGAACTACGCAGGGCGAAAGCTACAGCAGCACGTGTAAACGCGCGGAACGATATCACGGCACGTACCTCCATTGACCAGCACCAGACGCATGCGCGGACGCCAAGTGGGTCCTTAGCCGGCAAGGACTCGAAAGGATGGTTCAACTTCCGCCCCAACCACTCGCCCACTCCCAGTGAGGCGGGCGACGGGCCGTCCCATCCATCGCAGGAGGAGGAGGTGAAACGCCTCCGCTCACAGGTCGAGACACAGACTGTCGAAATCGAGTCACTGAAGAAGGGGAAGAAGGATATAGAGGCAGAGCTGGAAGGCCTTTCTCAAGCGCTTTTCGAGGAGGCGAACAAGATGGTCGCAGATGAGCGTAAACGCCGTGCAGAGGTGGAAGAGTCGCTCAAGGAAGTGAAGGGCGAGCGGGAGGCGTTGCGCGAGACGATCAAGGTGCTAGGAGGGAGGCCAGAGCAGCCAGACGAGGAGGTCTTGTCGGAGCCGGATGGGACTGGTCGAGCTCCTTGGGAGCGTCCTTCCGTCTCGGGCAACGTCTCCAGAACGCAGACTCCCAACTTGGACAAGCACTACGCAGCCCTCCGCAAGGGCATACATCATGTTGTAGATGGCTCGACCCCGGAACCTAGCGCCCCCGGGACCCCAGAAGAGGACAGCCCCACACCTCAGGAGGCTGTGGGTACAGAAACGACAGCGCCAGCTGCATCACCTGAGATGCCCGGCGGCTTCGGCGCACCCGCATTCGACAGCGAGCCCAACCCGTGGGCAAGCAACGGAGCGGGTTCATAGGTGGTCGCGTATTTCGCGCCTTCTTGTTGTATCATCATTTCGCATTCCATAATCATGTCATCCGAGCAGTGGAACATCCGTCCCGGCCGGATGATCTGCATTGCAGTGTCATGCATAACTATTGCCATCTGGACTGGCGCATCTCGACCTCGCCGATGGCCATCCCTGTCTAGCGACACTGCACATCACCGCTCTGCAGCTAAAAGAAGCAAGATACGACTCGCCCATGCGTCACATGCCTGAGGCGGTGAAGCGCATGAAGCATATCTCTTATCCGACGATCTATTTATCCGTGATTGCTGTGATCACCCAAACCGAAGTAACCGAGATTGGCTGGCTCTCTCTAACGTAGTCTTCCGGGATCGGGCGATGCATCCAGAGTGAATCAATGCATTGGCTTAGAGCGCCATCCTTATCTCATGCAGCGCATTGCATCAGTCTCCCGCCCGATGTTGATCCAAGCGAGGACGTGGCGGGCTCGTCGAGCACGAGGTGAGAGGCTAAATGCCGATGGGAAGCGAACGGAACCGACGGCTGGGCGACTGCCACTTATCTGAAACTGATGGTGGATCCATTGTCGGCTCCGGCAAACATCTCTTAAACAGCCATGAGCAGGATGGAAGCAGCAACAACAACAAGTCAAAACTCCTACTGCTGCTACCTTCGTTCTCCGAGTACTACAGCATGTCCTTTGGCAAAGAAGCAGGCGCCGCGCTCGCCTTCGGCATCCTCTACGCTGCGATGTTCGTCTACATGACGCTCATGTACGCCACAAAGCGGTACAAGTGGGCCTCGCGCTTTACGATTCTGTACTTTCACTGCCTGATTCGTGTGGCATCCCAGGCTTGTGGAGTCGCTTTCGGTATCCTGGTGTGGAAGAACACCGATGTCTTCGTGGCGTACCTCATCCTCGGAGCTGAGGGCTACTTCTCCCTCGTGCGTAATCACGCGCTGAACATGCGAGACTGACGCGCAGACCATCGCGGCCTACTACTTCCTCAAGCACTTTGAAGCAGGCTACCTCGGCTTCTCGCCTCTTGGGCGCGACCACTCCGAGCAGCCGAAGGGAGCATGGAAGAAGCGCTCCCTCGACATCTGGACCTTCCGCCCTCTGTTCATGCCCTGGTCGTTCTGGGAGCGCGACCGCATTATGATCATCGACTCGTGGCTCATCCCCGCAAAGTTTGTAGACTCATGCGCGAATCTGTATCCAGACCTGACGCCAGCGCCATCATCATTTCGGGAGGCTCGATCTTGGCCTCACTGCAGGACACAAGCCAGAATCTGGACGCCAACGACATCGAGAACCGGAAGCGCACGTCAAGGGGTCTACGGACTGCGGGGCAGGCCGTCTTCCTCGCTCTCACCCTCATCTGGGTTATCTTCCTCGCCAACACTGTTCGCAAGATCCACAGCCGTCGTGGCGTCACTTCCCGCGCCAGGGCTGTTGTGAGCCTCTTCTCTGTTGTGGCGGTCATGCTCGCTGTCCGTGGTATCTTTGGCGTCCTGCAGGCGTGTGTGCCCAGTGTGAGTGATGTCTGTGGGGCTGATTGAGCATTGACTTACATCCAGCTATCGTACACAGAGGCTGTCAACTACACAGCCACTGGCTTTACTTCCCGCTTCGTCGCTATCGAATACTGCCTCGCGGTGCTGCCCGAGTTCTCGGCGTGAGTGTGGCGGATGATAAAATGCACAATGCTAACTCCAACAGCGCCGCATGCCTGAACTTGAGCTACTGGCCAGCGCGACGCGAGCCCGAACTCACTCCCCACGCGGTCGATCAGGAGCAACCGTACAGCTTGTCAAAGGTGTCTACGACCTAGGCACAGCATGTCAGTTCCACACCAATAGACCTCCGTTCGCTTCACCAAAGCACTTCTCAGCATAGGTAGAGAAACCCAAACCTAATGTAGCGTAAACTGTACATACTTCAATTCGAGCATGCCTTCATGCATTCTAGCAACTTTACTTCACATCTACAACTGTATCTGACTTCTTGTCTCTACAAAGCCCAGCGCGCGACCCACTCAGCCGCCTTCGCCACCATCTCAGGACTGATCACATGTCCCCTCCCTTCCTGGACCCAGAACTCGACCTCGCCAGGCGGGCACGCCGCCTTGATCTCATCAATACGCGGCTGGTTCAGCTCCGGCGGGATGATCTGATCCACTGCCCCATGCAGTGCGAGGATCTTGTTCCCGCTGTAATGCGAGGCCGGGACGTTCTTCTCATACCACCGCCGCGTCCAGGCGGGATACAGCGAGGGCGGGCCCGGTGCAAACTTCATCTGCCGTTCCATCAAGGCCAGAAGGCGCTCGGGGCAGACGGCAGTAATGGGGATACCAATGCGGACGCGGGGGTCTGGACATCAGCCAGGGTCCTAGTGCGATGCTTACCATCGCGAAGGAGACGCCAGGCTTGGTGGCCGCCCATGGACATGCCGCACGCAACCCAGTCGGATACGTAGCGCTCGTCGTTGGGCCACAGGAAGGCGGGGAGTGTGTCTAGAAGGTACAATTGGTCTTTCAGACCGCCCTGGACGCCTGAGGAGAAGCCGACTCTGCATGTTCACGGGGAGGCATCCGCACGGGGAGGCACCCGAGATATAGAGGGATGGAGGAAGGTGTAGCGTTGAAGATCACAGCATCAGCATGTGCACGTGCAGAGGCAAGAACCACTCACAAGCGCATGGGGCTCTCGTTGAATTGACCACCACCACCTTGAGCTGCGCCGGTAGGCGCCGTTGGTGGTGCCTTCCTGCGGCGACGGCCGTGGCCGGGCTGGTCCTGCTGTCAGCGAGCGCGCTCAACGTCCCACATACAAGACAGACGACAATAAAGTCGCGGTCAGAGTTCGGCTTGTGCTTCTTGACCTCGTGCCACAGGCCCGCGGCCATAGGCGAGAACTGCGACGCCTTGTTCGAGAACCCATGAGTGACGAACTGACATCAGCAAGGCCGTAGGGCTGGCTGCAGCTCAGCACTCACCATGACCACCACGCCGCCAGTCTTGGTCGCCTCGTCCATGCCGTATACGTCGACGTCAATGTCTGAGATGGTGTACGTCCGCTTGGAGATTGCGGGGTGTCCCAGCGAGAGGGAGGGGAAGTCGAGAATGTGCGCAGGGGACATGTACTCGTGCAGGGGTGGGCCCCAGGCCGGTGGTGGCTTCGTCATCGTGAGGGCGGCAGTTGTAAGTAGGCAAGGGGTGAGTAGAATGTGCAGAGTGCAAGAGCGAGAGCAAGGTGTTGCAGATGTATATACTGGCGATGGTGAGGTGGATGGGGTGGTCTAGTGCGCGTCGAAGCTCGGCTAGCTGAGCCGGAACGGCAATGGCCGACTACTTGCCGATTGCCGTTCATAAACGCACTATGGGCATGGTGGTATGCTCTGTTGCTCGACAACGGCGGCCGAGACGACGAGGTCACGAGGTCTGGGAGACAGCGGCGTGTCGACATTGAATGTCGAGAATGGGTGTCATTGCATGCACGCTTTTGAAGAGGAAAGAACGTCCTGGCCCCGGGGTACAACTTGTCAACAAAGGTCCGCGAGAATCTCGGGGTAACCCAGGCCGAGTGCTGCACATGCTCACGCACATCTCTGCGTCGACAGTACATGCATCGCACCCAAATAGTACACTATGTACAGCATAAGTAGTATGTATAGCACAAGTGACTGCACGGCACTGTGAAGGTGTTCTATAGTGCAGTCTTGCCACGCGTCTCGACAGGGAGGAACAGCATCGCAACACCAGTGGCGAGGAAGATGGCGCCCGAGGCGAACACTGGTCCGTCGGGGTTCTGCAGTGCCGTCGAGAAGATGGCGATGATGGGAGCCATGAGACCGGTGATACGGTTCGTGGCCGCGCACATGGCATCTCCAGTTCCACGACTCGGCGTGGGGAACAGCTCGGGTGCGTAGCCGTACATCACACCGTAGAAAGCATTTGCGAAGAACGCAGCAATGCAGGTGAGCGCGTCTGTTGATGCGCGAGTCCTGGTCGCCGTGAGGCCAAGCAGGAAGGCACCAGTGGCGAGGGTGAAGAAGGACATTGCAAACTTGCGACCAGCGCGGCTCCACGTCACAAGAAGAGCGGCGGCCATCGATCCTGGGACACCACAGGCTGCTTGGTACGTGTATGAGGCATAAGTGGAGTCGAGCGTTGGGGCTTCTGCAGATTTGGCGTCTCTGTTCTTTAGGGAGAGGTATTGAGCCAAGAAGGAGTAGAACAGGGGGTATGCGAGACCGACTGCGCCGTAACACCCTACAATGAGCGAGGTAGAGAAAGCAAGGCGGCGAGTGGCGAAGAGAGGCTTGACGTGGCTGAGGGAGAGCTCGGAGACAGAGTTCTTCAAGAGCTCCCAGGTGGAGAATTTGGTCTCGGGGAGCTCGCCCTTTGCCTTCTCCTCGGGAGTGAGGTAGGGCTCAGCTGCGCGCTTCAGGTCCTCGAGCGAAATGCGCACGGGGGATTTGTTGCGCTTGGCGACCTTGTTGATAACGTCGACGGCCTCCTGATCCTTGCCGATGGTGATGAGGAACTTGGGTGACTCGAAGACAGGCAGGACAAAGATGCGCAAGAGCCAAAGGAACGTCATCATCGCACCAAGGCAATAGTACGTGTAGCGCCAGCCCATGTTGCTCTCCTTGGTGCAAAAGTTCCCAGAGTTGGGATAATCGTCAGGCTCTGCGCATCCCCACCTGGCAAGGAAACCCCATGCGACAAGCGATGCGACGAGCTGGCCAAGAGCCCACCAGATCGACAGCAGTGTCAAGAGCCACTGGTGAGTCCCGGGCAGAAACTCGAGGTACATCGTGCCGTCGACGGGGAGGTTGCCGCCTACTCCGAAGCCGAAGCTGGCCGTCAGCTAGGACCACACATAGCACTCACCATGCGATAAGGCTGCAAAGGGCGACAAAGTTGGGTGCAGCACCGGCGGCAATGCCGAAGATGCCGCCGATGAACAGAGTCGAGTTCCATGCAAGCTTACGGCTGATGTCAGTTCCCCGCTCGCTCTCGCAGGCCTACCCAATGATATCGGCCGAGCAGCCCCAGAATGACGCGCCGAGGATGAGACCCACATACAGCGACAGAGTGGTGTACTTCATGTTGTCGGTCTGACCGCCAACGCCAGCCCACTCGTACCCGATGGCAGGCTGGAGGATAGCCACGATCTGCAGCCCTGGATGTCAGCTGATTGCTGCCACGAGAATGTCGCCCATCCCCGCCACACATGTGGAGTGTGAAGGATGCGATGCACTACAAGGTCATCTGGCCTCGCTAAGCGTGCATGGTGGGCTACCGCGTGGGGTGGCGGTGTGATGCAAGGTGCTGCTGCTGCAATTACCGGCTAGAGCGAGACAGGCGGCGGCATGTGGCTGATGCCATGCAGAGCTGGAATTGTGTCGCCTATTCGGTCGGTGACAACCCCATCGCACCCCCCCGCGTCCCCGCGGCACCGGCACCGGGACTGCCCCCATGCTGACCCGCTCGCCTCCACGCCCACGCCTCCTCGCGTATCCCTTTACTCACAAATGTTGTCTGCGAACCAGCCAAAGCCGCCGGCGAAAAACAGCTCCCACTGGTATCGACCCATGCCGATCTCGGATAGTGCCTTGTTGAGGACGGTGCATTTGGCGACGAAAACGGGCGAGATGCCCTCCATCTGAGCGACCATCGTGTACTCGCTGGTGAGCGACTCGGTGTCGACCATGGCCTCGGGCTTGTGCTTGAAGCCATGGCTACCTGGGCCAGCGTCTGGGTCTTCGGAAGCACGGCGGACCATCTGGTCGACTGGCGTCTCGGCCTTCTCTTTCTTGCCAAACAACATTTTGCGTCAATTGTTTGGACTTTTCGATGGGTGAAGAGGGGTTGCAAAGTTGTAAGACTGATCGTGTGCATATAAAGCAGAGAGGCCTGCCCATGCCCGTTCAGTGAGACGAGACAGAGCTTCTGCTGTAGCTCCCTCAGCCCTAGGACGGCACAGGATACAAGCAGCGACCGACGCAAAGCACCAAGGCTCGGCTCTAGTACCCAATGCTACCACGCCCATTGCGCTCGCCACCTGGACCAGCCAAAGCGATGGCTTTGCTTGGCTCCCACTGCGGTGCACGCCTGCAGGCGATGTGCCGTGCGCCTTGCCCATGGGCCCCAGTAGCTCCTGTGCGTGACTAGGAGAGAGGATCATCACTTGCAGGGCATCGGTTGGACACTAGGTCCTCCAATCCTTGCGCAGGAGACCACTCACTGAGACCTCCTACCTACTTCGGCAGGCCTACAATTCCCTAGCCACGCCAGCCTGCCAGCCCGCCTGCCCGCCAGCCTGCCTGGGTCCATTATTCCATATTTTTTTACCCGATGCGCATGCCTGGTTCAAACGTGAGGCACGTCGTGCGTACGTGTGATCGCTGGTGTGGGTCGTAAGACACCAGGCAGAAACACGAAGGTGCGGGGTCCTTGCAGGAGAAATCTAATCTCTCGACACTTGAGCCCGCGCTGTAATTGATTACACCATGCCCTGAGTTATGATAGGTGCCTCCTTCTCAGTCCTGGTACGTCAGCGGCGTATCTTGGCTGCCGACGGGCATGCGCGCATGCAGCTGGCTCTACCATGTGGACAGAGGTAGTTGCCCACGGGATGCCGCGATAGCCGTGGAGCCCTGATTCGATAAAAGACAACCATGTGGACGCTCCTGAGACCGACAATTCCCCGCGCCTCAGCCGCTCTCGCTTTGCTCCTTGCTATTATGTATTCTGTATTGCCTTGGCAGAGCGCTTGAGCGCTTGAAGCGATTTCGTGTTCCGAGATTGCGTTAATCGGCGATGCGGTGATCCGCCGCCCCCCGGGCGACAGGTGCTTTACTCGGAAGCAATCTGGGATGGTAGGTGGGTGGGATGACCTACCTGACTGGAGGCGACATATTGACTGACCCCGACTAAGCTGTACTGCACGCACAGACAAACTGGTGACATGTCGGCGGTAGCGAGGTCGTGGTATGGCCCCGTTGGATGGCCGCGGGATGACGTTGCCCACGGCTCCCACACCGGCTGGCGGAGCTGTGGTCGGCTGAGGCAATATCGAAAAGCTCTCTGGATATCCGCTTCAGAACTCGCCGACGCCGACATGCCTCAGAGCGTGAGACTAGTGTCATAGCTCGAAGCAGCCGTTGGCCGAGGTGGACGGTGAGCTCGGGGAGAGCGAGGTGGCGGGCAGCTGCCCACGGCAAAAGCCCCACAACACACTTCGTTCGGCACTATATGACCCGGCGTGCGTTGGTCGTCATGCAGCTTGCTACCGTCCGAGAATCGAAAACACCCTTCAAGCGACGAGCAGCACGGGACCTAGTCTCGGTGCGGGCAGACCAGATCGCCTTGAGGTACCTCACGGGGCCTAGAGCGACGGCGCCTCGCTATACCTGCCAAGGCCGGCGGCATCATGCGGAGCTCTGCACGCCCACGCCGACTTCCCCGGTGCCGCGCAGCGAGTGACATGCTAGTAGAGCCGAAAACCGAAACGGGCCTGAGGACCCAGGCCCTAGTGGAAACGGAGGTGCTGCCAAGTGCGTTTCATATACGATGGCCTCACGACGCGCTTCCTGATTGCAGGCAGGCAGTCACCCCTGCACCACTCAATCTCCCCCCCCACCCAAACTCCTTCACCGTCAAAGATGCATATCTGCATCGAGCGCAGATCGGAGAGCTCGTTGGTTTCCGCTCGATCTCTAGAACGCCTGCTCGAGCAGCCAACCTCCGTCGACGATGATGTGTGCGCCTGTCTGGTACTTGTTGGCAATAACGCCGAACACAGTCTGCGCATAGTCGACGGCGTTGCCTGGGCGGGCAAGGGGGATGCCCATCTTGTTCCGCCATAAGTCGTGGTGAGCCGAGGGGTTCTCAAGCGACTCTGGGGGGAAGACGGACATACCCTAGGAGCGTCAGCGCTAAGTCTGCATCACATTCCTCACCGATGGGAAGTACCCCGGACAGATAGCGTTGACGCGGACCCCCAGTCCACGACGCGAAAGCTCCGTGGCCAGCTGGTCCGTCAGAGATAGCGTACCCGCTCTGCGCGTCAGCGTGTGAGGTGTCTTGCAGCAAAAGCTTGCTCGCTCACTTGGAAGCGTTGTAGCTCATCTGCCCGCGCTGTGACGTGATGGTGACGCCGGAGATGGAGGCAATGTTGAGCACATTCCCAGGCTCCGTCGCCCCGCCGACCGTTTTAGCAGCAGCGAGGAGGGGAAGGAACGCCCAGGTGGTGAAGTAGTAGCTTGCGCAGTTGATCTGGTAGGCATCGGCCCAGCGTTCGAGCGATTCATTATCGAACATCTCCTTGGAGAGTGCCTCTGGGGTCTGTTCGACGTCATCTGGGCTGGGGCGACCAAGGGAGACGCCGTGGTTGTTGACCAGGAGGTTGATGTACTTTTCCTCTTTGGCCACAGCGTCACGCAGTTCTGAAGTCAGCGGATGTAGCCACGGACACCTACGCTTGATCCCCTCCTTGGTGGAAGCATCAGCCTGGATGGGGATGATCTTGCCCCCTCCGGACTTTGGGCTAGCTTCCTTCGCGGCTGCCTCGAGGACCTCCTTCCTCCGGCCAGAGATGTACACCTTTGCCCCGTTCTCCGCCAGAGCAGCAGCAGTGACCAGTCCCAGTCCAGTACCACCGCCGGTCACTTACTGTTAGCATTGCGGCGTCCCAGAACGTACCAATTGCGACCCAGCCTTTGACGTCGAACAGCTGGGGCACAAGGAGCGCCCCAGAGCCGATCACGCTCTTGGTGAGAGCATTCTCGGAGACCTTCTTCTCCTGTGGGTTTGGCATTCTCTGCTGCTTGTTAAGTGGTTGTTGCAAATGCAGGGGATGAGATAGAGCGAGTTGCTTGCTGCTACGTGGTGCGATGAGTAAGCTTGGTATGATGAATCAGCTGGAGCTCCTCATCGACACCACGGCACAGCCGGCCCGGTGTTGATATCATGTGGAGGTCGGCGATTTCCTGTGAGGCCGTGAGTTGCCGTGTGATATCACAACTTGCACTGAGTTCTGCATGATCCCCGGCGACTCTATGCGGATATGCAGACATCTGAGGCCAAATAGATGAGTAAGCGTGCGTCGTGCATGACTCGGAACGGAGGGCAGTCGTGCTGGTTTCGGACCAACTGGAATCAACAACTGTCTGTCATAGGCATTATGGCAGAATGATCGTCACAAGCTCGTATCGTATAGGTGGTTAGTACACCACGTTGTGGTTTGACCTTCACCGGTTGACGATCTGTGGAAACCGCTGTTCGACTCAGCGTGCGAGCACGTTTAATCTTGAGCATCAAGCTTAAGATTCATCTTTTTGCTGCCTTTTTGTATTTTTCTCGCTTAGCGGCCGCGGCCCCGCGGCTAGTCGGCTGAATTTTGCGGGGCAGTGGGGAGTCACAACACCACTCTCCGTGCTAGCCCTGCGCGCGACCGCCGCTGCGGTGTTCAATCACGAGACGTGGGTGACATGCTGGCGGTACCCCGCACCGGCATGCACTCGAGAAGCGGGCCGGGGGTACCTCGCGATTGACAGAGCACGTCCAAGGCAAGGCACACTTCCAAGTTGTTAGTCATGATATCGCTTTCGTCGCTTGCGCTGTGCACTCCTCCCCCGATGGTGTCGGACAAGCCCGCTGGATAAACCGTGAGGTTCAGAAGTGGGGGTATAAGCCTTTGCACACACTCTCTGCCCTCTCTTCATCTCTCTCACTACCTCAAGCCGTGTCCAAGATGTCCTCTGGACCAGATTCGACGCCAATGCGGGCACTGTCTCGCGAGAATGACGACCTGAAGACCTCCACTTCGCACGACCCACAACAGCCGGAGCTATCTGAGAAATTCGGGGACGGGGAGGCGGGGACTACTCCGTCAACAACTGGCGAGACGGACGTGGAGCTGCCCAACGGTGCGGTTAAGGAGACCGATGGCGAGGTCGTGACGTTTCCAGATGGAGGTGTGCGCGCCTGGCTTGTGGTGGCAGGATCGGCACATATCCTATTTTGTACTTTTGGCTTTGTGGTGAGTACCTCCTACTACCGAGGCTATCTGTTGCCGCCGGCATAGACGAGAGACTGACGACAGAACGCATGGGGTGTCTTCCAAGACTACTACAAAGAAGAGCTGTTCCCGGGGCGGAGTTCGTCAGATATGTGAGTCGAGTCGCGGGACATGCATTGGTGGGCACGGTGCGCCTCTGTCCGACACCGCATTCACGAGCTAACGACAGTGGCTGGATCGGCTCGCTGCAGTACATGCTCATCTACCTCCCGGCCCTGCCTATGGGCCACCTCGTTGACATTAGCCGCTTCCAGTACCCGTTCTGGATTGCCGGCGTGCTGTACCCCGTGGCAGCTATTCTCACCGCACAGGTGCGTGGTGGAGTCCTGACACGAAACTAACATCCAGGTCACTGAATACTGGCAAGCTGTGCTCGCCCACGGCGTGCTCTTCGGCTTCTCTGCTGGTATCCTCTTCTGCCCGGCTATCACAATCGTGACTCAGTGGTGTAAGCAAGACTGCCAGGTTGTGCTGACCTCAGTTTACCACCGCCGCGCATTGGCACTCGGCGTCGTGGCATGCTTGTCGTCGCTGGGAGGGACAGTCTTCCCCATCATTGCCATCAACTGTATCCGCACAGTCGGCTTCCCGTGGACAATGCGCATCTGCGGGTTCATCTGCCTCTACTGCACGACGTTCGCCTCCCTCACCCTTCGCACCCGGCTACCTCCCAAGGGCGGCGTCTCCGGCGGCATCTTCAATCTCAGAGAGTTCAAGAAGCCCTCCCTCGCCTTCTTCGCTCTCGCGGCATTCTTCATCATGGGCGGGCTGTACACCCCCCTCTCGTACTTTGATGTCATGGGATCGCGCATGGGACTAGGCGACTACAGCACATACGTCCTGTCCATCGCCAACGCGTGCAGCATGATTGGGCGTATCGGCCCAGCTCTGTTCGCAGACAAGATCGGCGCGCTCAACTTTCTCATCCCGGGTCTGCTCGGATCAGCAGCGACGACGTTCGCCTGGCCCTACGCGACGACCAAGGGCGGGCTCACTGCCGTCGCAGCGACGAACGGTATCTTCCAGGGCAGTTACGTGTCGCTCCTGGCGCCGGCGAGCGCCGCCCTCGGCAATGTGGAAGATATTGGCAGGCGCTTCGGCATGGTCAACACGCTTATGGCGTTTGGGTCGTTCTTGAGCGCGCCGGTGTCTGGTGCTATCCTGGAGAAGGCCAGTTTCCACGAGGTGTCGTACTATGCTGGGTCGCTCATCATCGCGGGGTGTGCTTGCATGATTGCGACGAGGCAGTTCCACCTCAGAAAGTTGATTGGCAAGATCTAGGCTGAGACTGAGACTGAGACTGGGCATAGGGATTGGTTCACTGTTGTCATCGGAGACGGATAGGGGCTTGCGGAGATGATAGAAAAACAAACGACTGCATTATTATCATATCATATTCACTAGTACCACCAGATAGGGATAGCATAACATGCATGTTGCGCATCTTGCTGCTTGTTCGCTCGCTACGCGG
The DNA here is from genome assembly GCA_001600275.1 of Cutaneotrichosporon curvatum. Classification (NCBI taxonomy): domain Eukaryota; kingdom Fungi; phylum Basidiomycota; class Tremellomycetes; order Trichosporonales; family Trichosporonaceae; genus Cutaneotrichosporon; species Cutaneotrichosporon curvatum. Next base: position 14,555 of record BCJH01000045.1, on the reverse strand, counting down.
ATACGCATCCTCATCGCATGCATGCGCGTCTAGACGCGTACTGCAGACTACGGCCTACGACTGCCACTCGCCGGATCCAATTTCGGAGCCCCTCACGGCGTGTAAATGAAAATAGAATTCATTTGATCGTCGTGCCTTGCAATGCATCTCTCACGCACGTTCCACACCCACCCACTCACTCCAACAGGCCGCCGCCTTCCGAGCTTTTGCTTGCTTGCATCCACCCGTGTTCATCAGCGCATCGGTGATGGGCCCCTCCTTGCTTCTATCGCACGTATCATGACAAGCCCATTACCATGAAGTACGGCAAAGAGTTTCAGCACATCCTCAACGAGAGCGACTTTCCGGCAGACTGGAAGACAAGCGCCATCGAGTACAACAAGGTGGGTTGGTTCTGTAGTCCAGTTGCGACGCGCTATCCGAGGGGTACGCCACTGGGCTCATTCCGACCTCCGGCAAATCCTCCGTTTCGGTCATGCAGAGCTAATTTGTCGCAGCTCAAGAAACTAATCAAGAATGTGGTCGCCGAACTCGAGGGCATGGGGCTGTCCCCCGCTGTCCTCAACAGGCTGCTGGTGACGGATCGGCCAGAGGCGTCTGGTGGCGCAACTCCTGATGCGGATGAAGAGCCGTCGCCATTCGAGTTCGAGTTCGAGGTCGACTCGCCGCGGACGACTGTGGGCGCTGTGCCCAGTCCGAAGGAGGTGCTGCTTGACCCGGTGTTCGACGACGATGAGCTCCCTGACCCGGAGGTGCAGCAGCCGCAGCCGCATCGGTTCCGTGTGCGGATGCTGTCCGAATCTGGGTCGCATCCGAATGGGTCGTCGCCCATCGCTGCGTCGCCTCTCAGTGTGAGCGAGATGCTGCGCTCAAGAGGCGGCCCGGCACCTATTGGAGATGCCGCGAGTGAGAGGAAAGAGGTGTCCCCGTCTGGGATGGACAGACGGGTCGTTAAGCGGGGGCTCGGTGATGCCGTGACGGCAGAATATGTGTTCGGAGGTGAGGTGTATACATGATCAACGCTGACGTCTAGGAGATGAAGCTCGCCCGGTGCCTCACATCAAGCTGCATGTGCAGAATGTGTCGTCGGCCGCGTCGTCGTTGCCGACACCTATCGCCACAGCGTCGGTAACCGACACAGACGACACCGACGCCGACGACGACGACGATGACAGCGTACTCGAGATACCGAGGAATGAGCTCAGCGTTCCTCCTAGCCCGAACGCCCTGCGCATCCGCTCTGTCTCGTCGCCCATCTGGGCGCTGGCGAGCTCAGGCAACGCTGCTGGCATGGCCGACCTGTCCCTTGGCGACGCGGCCAAAGCCAGTGCACGTCCCAATGGGATCAGCGTCGCCACGCCCGCCCCTGTGGTTGAACTCGGCCAGAGCCCCAGCGACCGGGAGTACATCATCCCACTGCAGTCGGATGTGCAGTTCTTCAACGTTCTGACGGCGGCACTGACGAGCTTGTCCGAGTTCCACGCCGCGCAGCAGGAGCAGTTCCGCGCGGACGTCAACCAGCTGTGCCGATCTATATCGCAGAGTATCATGCCCGGCGACGGCGTGATCATCATCCCCACGCCGCTCAACGCTGCGCCCTCCGACTCGGCAGTCAAGTCGTACTCGTACATGCCCTCGCCGAACCAGAAGGACCTCTACGCGTGGCGCGAGATCTTCAGTCTCTGGATAGAGAGCGAGATCTTCGAGAGCAGTAGTGAGCGGGATCGCGGTGAGCGGACAGTCGACGAGGCAGAGCGCCGGCTGCAGGCGTTTGCGAACCAAGTGGTGCGCAAGGGACTGGGCGATAGGCGCAGTATCACGGGCAAGCGGACACGCAAGGCTTGGGACGAGTTCCTGCGGCTAAACCTCCTCTTGCTTGATCTGAAGCGATTCCAGACCGCCAACATCAATGCAGCACGCAAGATCCTCAAGAAGCACGACAAGCGCACAGCCCTGTCCGCGTCGGCCGGATTGCAGGCCTTCGTGCGTGGCACTGTCTCTGCGCACATCAGCCCAGACGGCAGCGTGTCGACATGGACTTTCTACAATACCTCCCTGCCGCATGTGCTGCTTGCCAGTCTGACGGACACGCTCCTGCCCATCCTCCCTAGTCTGGATGACTACGCCTGCCTGATCTGCATGAGCATCGCGTTCAAGCCCATCCGCCTGACGTGTGGGCACCTCTTCTGCGTCCGGTGCCTCGTGAAGATGCAACAAAGGAACAAGGATAGCTGCCCGTTGTGTCGGAGTGAGACTGTGCTTCTGGCGGATAAGCGTGAGTTACTAGGAAAAGCGACGCTGACAGCAGGGTGCCTCGATGTGACGCTTATGAACTTTATGAAGGAGTGGTTCCCGCGCGAGGTGAAGGATAAGCAGAGGGAGAATTCGGCGGAGATTGCAAAGGAGACGTTGGAGGACGCAGGGCTTGACACGAAGTGTGTCATTATGTAGGTGTTGTAATTTGCATGATGGGTTTAATAATGCATGGTTCGTACTTCTCTTGCTTGCTAGTGGGAGGACATGTGCTTACTCTTTGCGTAGCTGATAGTTCATCCACCATGTCTACCACGCTCAAGACTAAGACCATTGTGAGAATAAGTTGTGTCAGCCATGTATACCTCAGTATGTATTGCATCTCCACTGCAACTCATCTCACGCACACAGCCCCAGGGCATGGAAATACCTGTAACAGCAGCAAGGCCCAGCTCGGGCAAGCTCTTGCGTTCTGCATCGATGTGGCACGACCCAGTCCTGGACCATTCACCTTGCTCTACAGGAAATCACCCCAAATTCATCGAGAAATGAAGAGAAATCGGGAGGGGAGGCCGTGTGTGTATAACATTGTGTGTATTACCGGATAAAAGAAATTGGAATAACGCAAGAATATAATCCAGCGCATCGCTCGCCCCCCGCCGAACATGCGCGTCTCAAAAAATCGAAACCGCGCACCTCGTTTCTTTCTTCATCATCGGCCGGGTGCATGAACAACCTCTGCACCGCCCTACAACGCTCAACACGCATCACAAGAGCCTCGTCTTCTGCCTGCATTGCCGCTCCGTTAGCCGCTGCACCGCTCGCAGCCCGCACCCGCATCGCCGTTGTCTGTAGCACCTCTTTTGTCGCTACATCTCGGCCAAGCCACTTCCGCTCCTTCCACGCTTCCACCCCCGTAGAAAAGAAAAAGATGCCCCCCAAGAAGAAGGTCGCCGAGGAGAAGAAGACCATTCTCGGTCGTCCCGGTAACAACCTGAAGATTGGTATCGTTGGTCTCCCCAACGTCGGCAAGTCGTCGTTCTTCAACACCCTCTCCAAGACCGATCTTGGTAAGGCTGCCAACTTCCCCTACGCCACCATCGACCCCGAGGAGGCCCGCATCCCCGTCCCCGATGAGCGCTTCCAGTGGCTGTGCGACCTCTACAAGCCCAAGTCTGAGGTCCCTGCCTTCCTGACCTGCATCGACATTGCCGGTCTCACTGCCGGTGCCTCGACTGGTGCCGGTCTCGGAAATGCTTTCTTGTCGCACGTCCGTGCCGTCGACGGTATTTTCCAGGTCGTCCGTGCCTTTGACGACGCCGAGGTCATCCACGTCGAGGGTGATGTCGACCCCCTGCGTGACATGGAGATTATCTCCACCGAGCTGCGTCTCAAGGACATCGAGTGGACTGAGAAGGAGATTGAGCGCCTGAAGAAGCAGGTCCGTTCGTGTGGCTCCGTGTCCCTGGCGGACAAGGCCAAGAAGGAGGAGCTTGCGACTGTTGAGAAGATCCTCAAGACCCTCACCGAGGACAACAAGGATGTCCGCAAGGGTACCTGGTCGAACAAGGAGGTGAGTCATCGTTTCCCAATCACCATTCTGTCGGATGAAAACGAGCGAATTCGCTCTACAAACCCAGCTCGTCGATGTGGGAGTAACGCCCCGTTATACAAATGAGAATAACCTTTTACACTGATTCAAGAACCCCCCCATGTTTTGCCATTTGCCTAGTAGCATGCTGACGAATACAGGTCGAGATCATCAACGGTCTTACTCTCCTCACCGCCAAGCCCATCACCTACCTTGTCAACCTTTCTGAGCGCGACTACGTGAGGAAAAAGAACAAGTGGCTCCCCAAGATCAAGGGCTGGATCGACGAGAACAACCCCGGAGACATGCTCATCCCATTCTCCGTTGCTCTCGAGGAGCGTCTTGTCTCCATGTCTGAGGAGGACCAGGCCGCCGAGGGCGAGACCCTTGGCCTCGGCAAGAAGACCCCCTCTGCGCTCGGCAAGATCACCACCTCGGGATACGCATCGCTCGACCTCATCCGCTACTTTACCTGCGGACCGGACGAGGTGCGCGCCTGGACTGTCCGCAAGGGCATCAAGGCACCGCAGGCGGCTGGTGTCATCCACTCGGACTTTGAGAACAAGTTTGTGTGTGGTGAGATCATGGCGTACAACGACCTGAAGGAGCACGGCACCGAGTCTGCCGTCAAGGCGGCTGGCAAGCTCCGCCAGCAGGGCAAGCCATATGAGATTGTCGACGGCGACATCTGCCACTGGAAGGCAGGAGGGTAGATGTGGTTGTACTGCACACTCGTGCCATGGTAGAGATTAGGACAGACTCCGTGTGCCAGCGCGCGCCGCGGATATGCATATATATTGTAGCTAGGAGAATGTGCTGCGAGGTGTCTGTTGCGAACAAGCTGACGAGTACTCGGACATGTTGTCTCCAGAGCACATGCCGCGCGGGACCAGAATTTCGATACACTGTAGTAACACGCGCGAACGTGACTTGCCTCCCGACCATCGACTATGCCGCTCACACCGATATCCCAACCGCCGCGCCACATCAGCGCAGACGCGCGCGCCGAGCTCACGAGCGCTACGCCGTCAGACTTTGCCGCCATCCCCCCCATCCTCAGGTGGGAAGGGAGCGCGGACGTCGTGCCACCATCCGGCGACGCGGAGGACACGACGGCGGCCAACGGACACGGCCACGCAGATCGGAAGATAACCGGTACTCTCTGGGTCACGGAGGAGTGGGTCTAGCTGCTGGGGATGTGCTGACGTGCAGGGCGCTGTCATTCCTCCCACCCTCGGGGGAGGGGTTTACCGTCCCATACCCGCAGCTGACGCTGCACGCCCTCACGCCGGCGGGGGACGTCCCGGCGCATATCTACTGCCAGTTGGACTTTGGCGACGCCCAGTCGGAGGAGGAGTACGCCCCGCTGAGCGAGATGCGGATCTTCGTGCAGCCCGAGCAGCGTGAGTCGGGGCGACGGGGCGACAGTTCTGGGGTAAGACCATGTGCTGATGACTAGTTGAGGCGCTGTTCAACGCGCTCTCGTCCTGCTCGGCACTGCATGCGTCCCTCCTTCCGTCGGGGGAGCCGTCGTCCTTCTTCGGCGGGGGGGAGTGGTACGGCGCCGATGGGGAGTTCGACAATGCCGAAGATGACGAGGACGACGACGAGGCCCCAGGACAGGGCGGAAGGGTGAGGAGCGACTTCCATTCGGGCGGTGGGCCGGGCGCGCGCTTCCAGCCGTACTGAGCGGTTCCAGGCGGCGAGGGGTCGTGGGCGCGATGTATCCGGCGGAGGGGAGCGAGTTGGCGTGGTAGACCCATGGCGATGCCGATGCGATGCATGCCACTGACTGCAGTCCGCGTCCGAGACCGAGTCTGGGGACGACGAGGTGTCGCGCTTCCTCGCCAAGGTGGACTGGAGCGGGGTGTCGACGCCGACGGCGGCGAATGCAGCGGAGGATGCCGAGTTCGAGGCGCGCATGGCGAGGTTCAAGGTGCGCAGTGAGACGCCGGCGGCTGCGTCGGGAGGGGTGCTCGCCGGGGGAGCGGTCGCGGGAGGGGAGGGGGACCAGGTCGACCTCGCTGCTGCGTTTGCGCGCTTCCGACACGAGTACGATGCTGGGTGGGGGGATGTCGAGTCGCCGCTGTCGAACAATGATGGGCTGAGGGCCGAGCTGGAGGCTGCGCAGGACAAGGTCAAGAGCCTGGAGGCGCGGTTGGCGGAGATGCGCGTGGGCGAGAGCGAGGGGTGGCCGCAGGATCCGCTGGCGGCGGTGGAGGTGGGGACGGTGCATGCAGGAGAAGCGGAGGACAAGGCTGGAGAGCAAGAGGGGAGTCAGGACGCAGTCAAGGCTGAGTTGGACGAAGAGCGGGCTGCGACCCCGACTCCGGCAGCGAGCAGTAACTAAATGCATCTATGTTGATATGGCTGTAGGTGGGGTGGTAGCTGGCTGCACCCGCGGCGGGGCAGCCGGCGCTTCAGTCACGAGCTCGCCCTTCTCAAACGCGCGGTTACCCCGCGCGGTGGCTTCAGCATCGCGCTGGGCCTCCTTTGCAGCCGCGAGCTTGAGCTCCACTCTCCTCTTATCTGCTTCTACGACTCGGCGTGTCCTCTCCTCCTTGAACTTTTGAACCCCGCGAGCACCCAGGATGCGCAGATGCCTCCATGTCCAGATGGCGCCCTTGCGGATGTACAGCGCGGCGATGTGCGCCCCGCGGCGGGATGCGTTGACGAGCGCGACGAACAGCGGCTTTGGCTGCCATGTTTGCGGGCGCCATGTCACTGCGGGGACGCCGGCCGTCCACTGCGCCCAGGCGAACTCTGCCCGCTTCAACGGGTTGAGCGCGGCGAGTCCGCGCGGCGTTGGGTCGATGACGATCTCCTCGGGGTGGATGAAGGCGTCCCAGTTGCCAGCCGGTGCGTCTGGGCTTCCCGCGAGCTGTGGCCCAGCAAGCCAGTCCTCGAACTTGCGGACGAGGCGGATGTCATCTGGCTGGGGGAGAGCCGTTGTCTGCAGCGCCAGAGCCCTATCCACGCTGGGGTAGAGCGCGAGCCTGCGCGCGAGGAGCACGTCTGTAAACTTGCGATCTCCGATTACGATCACGCGCAGCGGTTCTGGCTCTTCAGCAGTTGGAATCTCCTTCACGAGCTCCGCCGGTTGAGTTTCAGCCGCCTCGCCTCGCGGCGCTTGGTCTTCGTACTTTGGCTGATTGGCCGGCTCGTCCCGCCTATGCTGGGCTGCGACCATGCGCTGTTCCAGGCTCCGGCCCTCGCGCTTGACGAGCGGACCGCACAGGGGTCCCTGCTCTACTGTCCAGCGCCATTTGTCGAGCAACTCGTCCGTCGCGGCGTCTTCTTCCCGGGCTGCTGCGACTGCTGTTGCTGTTACCAGGTCTCTCCGGGTGCGTGGGGCGCCGAGCCGGCCTTCGTAGTATGCTACCACGTCGTGTGCGCAAGCAGGTTTGGGCTGGCGATGGGCCAGGACGGGCGCGTTGAGGGAGAGGGAGAGGGCCTCGGCGCCGATGCCGCCGCGGTCCTTGCTGCTTCCGGCCGAGTTGGAGACGATGAGCACGCGGCCGGGGAAGGCGTTGAGGAGGGAGGACCAGGCGTTGGTGTAGGCTGGGAAGATGGTGTCGACGTGGGGGAGGGTCTGGGGTTAGCCGAGCAAGGGAGAGAGGGGGGTTGAAGTCCCGGCGAGGAATCGTAGCGGTCCGCGGCGGTCGCCTTGCATCTGCACGCGCTACTCACCACGCAGTTGTCCTTGTCCACTACGGCGGCGTTGAAGCCCGCTCTCCTGAGCCCTTCCCAGTCGACATGTGCGATGCCTGCTGTCAGCGACGAAGCACATCGGAACTCACTCGGTGCGCGAACATCAGGACGCAGCAGCCGCGGACGGAGTACGCCGAGCAGATGCACCAGCGGGGCAGGGAGGCGGGCCGGCATGGTCTGCCAGCCTACCTAGAAGTCTACGGAGTCGGCGGAAAGGAGGTGTAGAGTCGAGCGCAATGTTGAGAAGAGCAAAGTAACGTCCGGGTGTGGACTGGTATCGAGTTCGGCGCTCGGCGAGATTCAGTCAGGCTGAAATTGGGTGCGTCCATTTTGTTGTTTATCCTCCATCACCCGTGTCCCGACTACGACGCAATGTCTTCGTCGCCGACTCCACTCCTTGCCACGGCTGCTTTGGACCCGGGGAAGCGTGCGAGCATGATTGCGCCGAGTGAGAGCAAGCAGGAGGCTGGGGACGCGCCAGCAGGCAGTGCCGGCTCGAGCTCGGGCGGCGCGTCGGGCGGCAGTCCGACCAAGTCTGTTGCGCTGTCGGGTGCGACGACCACGGGCGCGGGGACTATCAACGCGAAGAATGTCGCGTCGCCGGGCGAGCTGGTTGGCTTTGTGGGTTGGGCTGGGGCTTGGAGGGTGATGAGGAGGTCTGACGCCAGGTGGACACGCTTCTGACGACACTGGAGTCGAGCTTCACTGAGATGAGTGACCAGTTGATGTGAGTCTCGCTCGGTGCTGAGAACCCGTTGACGACAGTACACGAAGTGAGTGGATAGCTGCGTGCGATCGGAGGCGACACAGGAGTGACACGGCGAGGGAGAGCAGTTGGGACTGCACATGAGGCGTGGGCTCCTTGCGAGCTGGGACTCTCCTCCGTCCTCACACAGCGTAGCAGGTCGTCTCCCATTTCACCAGCTTTTGACCTCGATCAGTCTCCCAGCTGTCGGACTCTGCCATGGGTGCAGTCGGCGCCATCTCCAACCCGCCGGCCCACACGATGTTACTTGCAGCCCGCTGACAGCAGTGAACGAGATGGCAACGCGGATAGACAACCTCGAGACTGGCATCGCAGATGTCATGCGCGGCGAGGAATCTACGCCCTCGAAGAAGCCATAGACTGCGGCCACGTAGCGCCTGGCAGCGATTGTGGGTCCCAGTGGCTACTGGTGCGGGCAGACCCACACATTGGTTTCGCGCTCTGACGCGTCTGATGCGTTCGCAGGACGCATGCCACACCTTGCTATGATTATCGATTTGTATGTATACCTCAATGTAAAGAGATTTTCTCCCAGTGCAACGTATTCGGTTACTGGCGCGACGCCGCTCTCGACGTACTTTGGCGTGTCTCTAGCCAGCGTCTCCAGCTCGTCAGAGGCAGCTCGACGTGGCAGTCCCATCCTGCTCGTGTCCAACGACGTGTCAGCTATCAGCAAATGCCCACGGTATACTAATCCACGACGTGCTGCAGCGTGTCCATAGTCTGCCACAGCACTTCCAGCATAGCCGTTGTCCACGCAACTCGCGCAATGCACTAGTCAGACCCATTCAGTCATACGCCTTCGAGCATCATGACCACCACGGCGACCATCGTGCGGCCAAGTTCCCCGCCGGAAGCAAATCCACGACAAACCCGTCCCAAATGTATCGACGTCACTCCGCCGCCGTCGTCTTCGCCGACGCTTATCCCGCGCCCCACTCGTCCAGGCCGTCACCTCGAAGCCAAAGACATCTTTTCTCTCGCACTTCATCTTTGCTCTCTATCCATCCGCCCATCCGTCAAGCCCATCAAGCACAGGCCATCACCCACGCCTGCCCCAGACGACACAGCGACGACCCCATAGCACTCACTCCTCGCGACGACAGCCACCCACCCCGGTTTCTGCCCACCATGACCTCGATCGTGGACCCCCACCTCCTCTGGGCCTTTGGACATGCCGTGGTCCTGCTCAACTCTGGTGCGTGACCTGCCGGGGGCTCTTCTATCCCCAGTGTCAGTACTCGACGTAGCTGACTCCAGTGTACATCACGATCCAGACCGCGCTCTTCCGCCCCACGCCGGTCAAGACCTACCGCCTGCTGTACATCGGCGCGCTCCTGTCCTACTCGATAGTGGTGTTCAAGAGCCTCGGCAAGCCGTCCGGCGCGGCGTGGGTGCGCCGTGCGTTTGTCGACGAGAATGCGCAGTACGCGCTCCTGACGTTCTACTGGTGAGTACGAGTCCAGCAGAGACATCTTGTGGGAATCGCACGCGATCAAGCTAGCCTGCTGTGCTGCTCCATCCATTCCATCGCAATCGCCCACAGTGGCCCCGGCGACAGCAATGAGGAGCCCGATGCTTGCTATCACTTCCATCCGCGAGTGTGATCCCCGCAGCACGGTGTCCGCGCGGTCCGTGGTCGCCTGCGTGGATGGATGCATCGCGGGCAGAAGTTCGTGCAGCATACCGTACAGCAGGCACAGGCGGATGACATCACTGCATGTCGTCGTACAACCCACTCGTCACCCCTCACCCACCACCACCACCACCACCCAACGGTCGCTGCGGTCGCGCGATCGATCTCCCGCTAACAGCAGGCTCATCTCCAAGCCCATCAGCGTCACCATCCTCCCCTTCGCGACCTTTTCCCTCTTCCACTGCGCGACCTTCCTGCGCACCAACATCCTCCCCAAGTTCTACCCGTAAGTTTCACCCTTAGTCTCCCCAGCCCCCACCCGCCCTCCCGCACCATCGCTGATAGAAGTAAACCCCCCGCAGGCGCGACCGGCGCCGCCCGCCCCCCCGCCAACGCGTTCGAGTCCCTCGCGCGCTCGATCCAGACCTGGGTAAAGGGCAACTACGACAAGGCGATGATCTTTGTCGCGTACGCCGAGCTCGCCATCCTCGCGCGCGTCACATTCGGCGCCCTCACCTTCAGCTCGAGCTTTGTCGCCCCGCTCTTCCTCGCCCACTTTATCCGCCTGCGCTACCACGCCTCGCCGTTTACCCGCCAGGCGGTGGACGGCCTCACCTCCAGGATTGATGGGTATGCCGCGAGCGCGCCGGCGGTCAACAACGCCTGGGGTGTGGTCAAGCGTCTTGTGCGGACCTGGGGCGGTGGCAGCCTCGTTGGCGGTGCGCCCCCCGCTGCGCCGGGTGCTGGTGCTGGTGCTGGTGCTGCCGGTGCTGGTGCCGGTGCCGGGGCTGCGCGTCGCTAGATGTTGCAAGCGTGCGTTGGCGAGGCGTAGGCGAGCAGAGCAGTTAGCCATAATGCACGTGTGGCCATGCAAGCGTCGTTGAGCCTTCCGAGCCGTGCGCGAGCTGTATGCACACTCTCCTGCTAGACATCTGCGGCTCCCTCCCCTCCCCTAACAACACTAGTCAGTCCTCGCCCGCTATCTACTGTCCGTGATATAGCATGCAGATCCATGGTATTCCCTACGCCTCGCTACCTAAACCCATCTCCACCTTCCAACCCTCTAGTGGTCGATGATGGACAGGTTGCCGGTGATAAGCTTGTTCTCGAGATCGGTCCCGTCCGGGATCATGATCTTGTTGCCCTCGGTCGCAACGATAATACACGTGCCAGCCAGACGGACGCCCTTGCCGAACCAGACATCGCCCGAGACGGTGAGGTAGTCGAGCTCGGTGATGTTGGGGATCGACTTGAAACGCTTCTCAAAGTTTGCGACCTTCTTAAACTCGTCGCCGAGCTTGACGACGGGGGTGCCGCCAAACTCGCGGGACTTGTCCATCGTGAGCACGCCGTGCTGGAGGGTGTAGAGACCCGACTTGATGAGCATGAGGTCGGACGACGACTTGACCGGCAAGAAGCGGGAGCGGGGCACGTTGATGCCGATGGCGGAGGAAAAGTGCTTGATCGACGCGCCGATGGCGGTCTCGAGCTGGATGACGGCCTGGCCGCTGTCGGTGACCTTGTTGTTGACGATGATCTCGAGGTTGAGCTCGTCGTTGTCCATGATGCGCTTGACGGCCTTGAGGTTGATCCAGATGTTGTTCGTGTTGAAAATCTTGAACTTGCGCGTGGAGCAGAACTCGTCGAGGTGGTCCTTGGGCACCTGGGCGACCTCGAGGAGACGGGGCTTGCCCTCGTAGTCGATGATGGTACCGCCCTTGATGTCGGCCTTGGTCTTGTCGGTGACCTCCATGACGTACTCTGCCTGCGAGTCGATCATGGTCTGGAAGATGTTCAGGTCGACGACGGCGCCGAGGTTGTCGACGTTGGAGACAAAGATGTACTCCTTGCCGGCGGCAATGAGCTGGTCGAGGAGACCAGAGTTGTTCAGGGCGTCAAAGATGTCACCGTGTCCGGGGGGGTACCATGCGGAGCGGTCGGCGTCTTCTCTGTCGGGGACGGGGAGGAGCGACTCCTTGTCGACACGGGGGTAGCGCGACTGGTTGAACGTAAAGATTTCAATGTTGTGGTTCTGGTACTTTTGGATGACGCGGGCGGTGTCGTCGTCCGTGTTGAACGAGTTCATGAGGATGAAGGGGACGTTGACGTCGTACTGCGAGTTGAGGTGCTCGATCTGGCGGACCGACAGGTCGAGGAAGGTCATGCCGTCGCGGACCTCGATGACGGACTTTGGGCCGACGCAGCCCATGGTGGTGCCGAGGCCACCGTTGAGCTTGAGGACCGCGAGCTTTTTGAGGATCGAGGGGTCGACATTGGGGAGGACCTCGTATGGGCGGACTTGCTCGGGCTTGGGGGACTTGATCTTCGCCCAGTCGCTGCTGTCAGCACTAGCAAGCGAGCCGGCAGCGAGAGCTGTCGGCGAGGCGGGAAGAACGTGACTGAGCAAGAGGTGGCATGCCAGCAACTGCAGCTGCGGGAAGAACGTGACTGAGGAAGAGGTGGTACCAGCAAGAGCAGCTGCGGCGCGGGAGCGAGCAGGCCCTGCCGGGAGGCGGGGAGAGCGCATGGGAATGGGATAAAACGAGCAACTCACATCTTCTCGCCCTTGGCCTTCTCGGTGAGATAGCGGTTGAAGAGGATAAAGAACGACTCCATCTGCGAGTTGAAGAGCTGCAGGCATGTCAGCGATCGGCGCGGGCGCGGGAGGCGGTGTGTGTGACCCGGTGTAGTGCAGGGCGAGGCCGGAGTGTGAGGTGAGGAGGGGGCAGAACGGATGTGATTGCACACAGGCCGGGCGCGACAGACACGGATGCGCGAGACCGTCGGAGCGAGTTCGCGCCGTTGTGTCGGAGCAACGTGAACGGAGCAACGTGCGAAGTGGTGTGGGATAGCCCAGGCGCGACATGGGAGCCAGAGATCGCCAGTGCACAAGCTGGAGCAGAGCGAACTGACTACTCAGAGCATGCGTCACTTGCAACGCAGTGAGAGTCGCAACGAGTGCAAGGCTGAGCGTGTCCGGTGTCCGGGCTCGAGATGACAAGAGCTGGGCTGGGGCTGACGCAGCGGCATAAACAACCCCTGCGCGTCCCCCTGCCACCTCCTGCAGCCCACCTTTCCCAACTAGGCAGCCCACCTGCAACAGAGAACACCAGCAATCACAATAAACACGACTTACCTTCTTCTTGCTCTCGTCAGTGACGTTGTGGACCATCTTGTTGAGCTCGTTGCGCATCGCCTTGGCCGCGATGCCGGTCGTGGCCGACTTGAAGTCCTGTTGTCAGCTCGCTCTGAACGACAAAGGGAGTCACGCACGATGGACGAGTGTCCGCGCTGGCGGGCGGTCGCTGCGTCTGCCTGGAGGGTTGCCATTGTGCTAGAGGTGTGGTATGGGAAGGAGGGGAGGTGGGAAGGAGGGTGGTTGTGGTGTGGTGGGGAGGTGAAGCTGAAGCTGTGCGATGCGGTTAGGCAGCGTTTGAGGGAGAGTGGGGGGGGACGAGTATAGAGGTAGTGAGAGAGCACGAGCGAGGATGAGAGAGAGAGATGGATAGAGAAGAGAAGATGAGATGAGTAAGAGGAAGAAGATGAAGATGAAGATGAGTAGCAGCGGCAGCGGCAGTAGCAGGAGCAAGGAAGGTAGGTGTCTCCTCCGTGTCCGTGTCCGGTGCTGCGCCGATGATGACAATCAAATGCGCCTTGAGCTAGCTTGTGGGGAAGCAAATCCGTTCAGCCAACGCGAAGGAAGATGGAGAGGGAAGGTGGCAGAGGGAAGGCGAGGAAGGTCCCATCCCTCCCCATAGCCCAGCCCACAGCCACCTTCCTCGCCTTCCCTGCCACACCTTCCTTCCTCACCTTCCTCGGTGCACCTTCCTTCCCTCCACCTTCCTCGCTGACCTTCCTCGTCTGGACCTTCCTCGCCTTCCTCGCCCTGCCACTTTCCCAGGATCGGCCGCGTCACAGTGTGCCCTAACCCTGAAACACTCAGGGCAGCGTGCATGAGAAACGTGGCAATTCATCCCGCACGCGTGGGGGAGATAGGCGCGGGAGACGGCAAATCACGGTATTAGGCGCGCTGTGGGCACGCCTAAATCACAGGATAGGCCCGCCATTCACTCCGTCTTCTGCCGTTCGGCGCTCTTGCCGCCGGGAGATGGCTCGATGGCCCTTGCTAGCCTCGAGTGTGTCGGACGCGTCGGGGACTCACGGCCCATCACGGCCACCGCGGCCTGGCCACGACCGGCGCGCCGCTCTGCTCGGCTCTGCTCTGCTCTGCTCTGGGCGTGGTTCAAAACAGCATACGCCAAGACACGTCCAGGCCGTCCAGGTGGTGTGGTGTGGTGTACATACAACGTGTGCATCGAGTGGCAGTGTCACTCGTGTACTCTGCTCTACGCTCTCTACTCTGCTCTACTCTACTACCGGGGCTAGACCACAGAGGTAGCCCGCGTCCCGGACCCAGGCGTGGGCGCAGGCGAGGCAGTGGCAGTCGGGACCGAGGAATTCGAAGAGTTCGTGGCACTGCCAACTCCCGTCCCCGTCCCCAACCCAGTGCCACTACCACCACCGCCATCTACCCCCCCTCCTCCTCCACTACCACCTCCCATACCATACCCTCCTCCTCCTCCTCCTCCGCCCCCCCC